>LPNX010467623.1:727435-845219 GCA_001517045.1 Pseudotsuga menziesii | reverse complement strand
CTACGGTATCAAGGGAGGATGTACATTCCTGAGGAGGGAGATATTAGAGAGACTATCCTTAAGGAGGCCCACAGAGCAGTGTATTGTGCGCACTCGGGTGTAAAGAATATGTATGCAGACATGAAGCAACTCTTCTTTTGGGCAGGGATGAAAAGCGACGTGGTCAAATTTGTCGCTAGGTGCCTTGAGTGTCAGTAGGTAAAAGCTGATCATCACCACCCGGCAGGACTGTTACAGCCGCATGACATTCCTATGTCGAAGTGGGAGGTTATCTCCATGGACTTCGTGGTGGGATTGCCTCTTACCTCTCATAGGCATGATTCCATTATGGTCATCGTTGACAAACTGACCAAAACTGCTCACTTCATTCCAGTTAAGGAGACCTATGATGTCACGGATGTAACACGTGTGTTCATAAATGAAGTTGTTCGTCTCCATGGGTTTCCCAATAAGATTATATCGGATAGAGATTCCAGGTTTACATCCAGGTTTTGGACGAGTTTGCAGTCGGCGTTGGGTACTCAGTTGAACCTAAGCACTGCTTACCATCCAGAGACAGATGGGAAAACAGAAAGAGTGAATCAGGTGATGGAGGACATGCTTAGAATGTATGTCATGGATCAACAAACTCATTGGGAAAAGCACTTACCTTTGGTGGAGTTTGCTTACAACAACAGTTACCATAGCTCAATTGGGATGCCTCCATATGAAGCTTTATATGGAAGGCCATGCAGGACACCATTGAGTTGGGAAAGGTTAGAGGATCGAGTAATTATAGGACCTGAGTTGATTCAGGAGATGGAAGAACAGGTTGTTCAGATTAGACAGTGGTTAAAGGAAGTACAGGATAGGCAGAAGAGTTATGCTGATGCACATAGGGTTGACCGAAGCTATAAGGTTAGTGATGTAGTGTTCGTCTGCATCAGGCCTAGCAAAAGTACCATTAGGTTTGGGAAGGGGACAAAGTTGTCACCACAATTTATAGGACCCTTTGAAATTTTAGAAAAGGTTGGACCTGTCGCGTATCGTCTTGCACTGCCACCCCATTTGCACAAAACTCATAATGTTTTTCATGTATCTGTTTTACGACATTATGTAGCTAATGAGTCACATAAAATAAATTGGAAGGAACTGCAGGTTTCGGATGAGGGAACCATCAGGGTCGAACCATTACTTATATTGGACCGCAGGGTTAAACAGTTGAGGCACCGTTTGGTGGACCAAGTTAAGGTCCAGTGGGACCGATATAGCCCAGGGTCTGCTACCTAGGAGGACGCAGAGACTATGTGTCGTGATTATCCCACATTATTTTGATCATAACTTCGGGACGAAGTTTCCTGAAGGGTGGGTGTATGTAACACCCCATTTTGACATTTCTACCTGAACTACTATTATATGTTGTATTTGTTTGATTGTGAGACCTCGTCGGTTTGACGACACTGTGGACATATGGTTCTATTATTTTGCCGATATATATATGTGTGTGTGTGATGATAGTATTATGGTCGATAGTCATGTTTAGATATGTATCATGTGTTAATATGTCAAATATATGGAAATTACTGAATGATGGGTACGTGGATACCGTTACAGATATATGTTGAAATAATGAATGTTATGCCAGGTGCATGGCGAATGAATGAGTTTATTGTTGTCATGTTATGATGAGATATATGTGTACATATCAAGGATTATGCACGATATCCTATATAGTATGTCGAGGACTGACTTACAGGTTGAAACGGCTAAGTGATAGCTGGATCCTACGAGGTGGGAGGGCCTCGGGGACATGGACTTCGAAAGATAAAATGGTATGCGAGTGATGCATTATTTACTTTCGTATGGTTATTATGTTGTTTATTATGATGTATGTTATGACATGGGTGGGGTAGAGTTCTAGGAAACTCAACCGCCCAGATCGGTTATATGATGACAGACCGAGTACAAGTGCAACGCTGTTGTTATGTCGAGTAGACATGGTCCCTTGTTCCATTAGGGGGGGTGGAGGCTTTACCCACCGTTTATCCCCGAAACCTAGAGTCATGGGAGGGCTGTGCTACGGTGCGCTCCCCAAGGTGTGTGATGATGACTGGTGGTTGCCTGCTGGGGAAGCTTGGTCAATGTGGTCGACACTTCCGCTTACGGGTTCTAGCTGGAACCGGTCATGACTTGACATTCCAGGGTAGTCCAGCAGAGGACAGGATAGGATGTGGAAGTTAGTAATGATGTAGGTAGATAGATGTAGCATGAAGTAGGGGTGAAAACAAGATCTAACTGTAGGTGTGTAAAAACCCTTGGTTAGTATGTGTCGTAAATCAGTGAGGTATGAATTGTCATAACATGGATTTCAGTAAGCTAATGGATCATACCTTGTAAACTATGCTAAAACATGTGTCGGTAAATAATAAGTTCCTTGATTATGATTGATGTATGTGAATTATTACTTTTAGTGTACTTACGTGAGGAATGTAAGCAGTAGCTACGCTTACATAACTCGCCTACATATTATGAATTACATGAAATATTGTTGAGTAATAATGTCAATTAGTGTCGCTTAATATTAATTACTGTCGTTTAGTAATTAACTATTGTTGATCAATGCTAATAATGTCGATTAAAGTTAATAATGATAATTAGGGTTAATAATGTTGATTAATGGTTAATTGTTGTCCATTAATAATTAATTATGGTTGAATAATAAACAAAGCAATGGTTAACCTATGTAGTGACTAATGCAATTGATTAGAATGCTTGATTGATGGTTAATGAGTTTAATTAGCCAGGACTAAGGGTTGAAATGTAAATACAAGGTTAAATAAGTTGATAGTAACTTGATCCCTTAAATTAATTATGTGTTAATGATGTTAATTAATTTTAACAAGACTATGCTTATCTTTAGTGATGATTGTTAATTAGCTAATTACAAACTAAGGTGTAATTAAAATGGAAATAGGTATATGAGTTGATTAAATCATAGTGAATTTTATTTAATTAATATGATTACACATTGATAATGTTATGATTTACATTGATAGGATTATTGTTCATAATTGATAAATTGAATTAGTGAATTTATAATTAAAGGGAATTTACATATTATAAATATTAGAAACCATTAATTAAATGATTAGGTAAGTGTAATTAATCAATTGACAATTACTGTTAATTAAATTAAATTGGTGAAGCGTGCAAGTTTAAACTATATAACATTTATTATTTATTAATTAAATGGTCAAATATTGATAAATGAGTAAGGATATGTTTAAAATTATTATATTAAATAAAAGGATTAAATTTAATTGAATTAGAAGTTACGGTTGAGAAGTGACCCCAACCAACACCTTTTAATATTAATTTAAATATTTAAATGAGTCCAAGTCCAAGTTGAGGGCTCGAGGACTTACATGGTAGATGGAAGGGGGTGGATAAATTTATGAGGAAGATAGGGGTAGTAATGGGGAGGAAAGGTCGGCAAACATGGGGATAAGAGGGAGAAAGGAGGGAGGAGAAGGGGATCCTTACCTTAGGATTTTGGAGAAGTTTTGGGAGAGCAGAGCTGCAAAGAAGGGTTTTGTTGGAGATTGTTTTTTTTCTCGAGGGGATACAACAGCTTAGGGCTTGTACTCGTTTAGGCTCGGGGGTCCAAACGGGTACCTTTAGAGCTGGGTGGTCGGCGAGACCTCGCCAGTTGGCAGGGTGGCAAGACTGGTTTGGACTGGTTGAGTTTCAGAGCTTTGGGAAGGACTTTTGGCTGCAGGGAAAAGCAAGGAAAAACGGCAAACAAGGACAGCAACAAAGGTGGACCTACTAGCTACCTACAGGTATTTTCCAGCATGTATGTTATCGTTTCTACCTTGGCAAATTCTGTTTAATTAAATTTCAAAAGTTTATATGTTGTGATTATCTTTGCTACCTGCACAGTCAACAATAAATTGTTAGAAGTAGATAAAACAGATTTATAAATTTTCAAATCTGAAAAGAATGAAAATGCAGATTTTATATCGTTTTCAGGCATGTAAATGCGCAAAAGTTAGAAATGAAAACATGAAATTAAAACAGAATTTTTATTGTTCAATTTTGTAAATGTAAATACTTTATTTTCTTTACAGCCAAAACTAGTAAAGGAGAATATAAACACAATAAAAGCAGGAACAAAAGACAAACAGAACAGAACAGAAATTTTGACAAGAAGTGAATTTTCTGACTGTATATAAAAGTTAAAGGAGACCCAGTTGGGGGCTTTACAAGTATGGGTCATCTAATAGATAGATAACATGTTTGAAGCTAGGGAGGGAACAAATAGCACATCTTTGAACCTTCCATGTTCAAGCTTGACAGAGCCCTTCCCTTTTGTTTTGATTTTACTATTATTGCCCATCTAAATACTAGGACCATCAAAGGACTGAAAAGAAGAGAATGATTCTTTGGATGCAGCCATATGGTTGGAAGCTCCAGAATCAATGAGGAAGACATGTGTTTTTGTGCAGCAAGCCTTCAGTGCATGGCCTTTCCTTTGGTATTCTTCATCTTCTTCTTCAGAGTCATCCTTCCTTGCACTAGCAGGTACAGAAATGTTATGTTTCTTCAAAAGAAGAGCCATTTCATCAATTTGCCTTCTCATACAGGAGCTTTCTGAATGAAAGCCCCTTCCACAGTAGGAGTAGAGGACCTTGCCTTTGCCATTCTTCTTGCTTCTCTTCAAACCTGAAGGCTCTTTTGACTGCTCTTTATTCACAGGAGACTCATCTCTTTGCTTCCCTTTGTCATTCACTACCTTATCTCCTCTTGCAACCAGAGCTAGATCTTTGGAAGATCGAATGGTCCCCATTTGGATGAATTTATCATTCTTAGAAATAAGAGATTGGATGAAGGCATTAAGAGTGGGCATCTTCCAATTTGGAGTAGTGAGCCTTACTGTTTGGAAGGTGGATACAAAGACTAAGTAGTCTGAATTGAGCTTTGTGAGAATGGCAAGGATGAGGTGATCTTCACCCTTCTCCACTTTGCATTGCTTCATATCAGGTTCTTGAACTTTGTGAAGAATTCATTCAGTGATTCGAAGTTGGATGGATTAAGAGTGGTCAGATCATTTTCTAGCTGATGGATCCTCATCTCATCCTGCTTATCAAATAAGGAGGCAAGCTCATCCCAAATCTCCTTGGGAGTCTTCAACCCTTGGATGTGGAATCTAATATCTCTAGATACTGAGGAGAACAAGTGTCCATGGGATTCATCAAGCCTGTTCAAGTACTTTTCTTTGTCATTATCTAAAGCTGGCACTGCCTCTATTTCTTCTATGAGTCTAAAGAGCTGCTTGGTGTGGAGCATTACCACCATGTCTTCCTTCCATTGGTGATAGTTGAAGGGAGTGAGAGGATCTAATGGATGAACCATTTTGAATGTAGTAAGAAGGACTGAGCTGCTGTAGCGAATGCAGTCAGAAGAAAGGGTTGCTTGTAGCGAATGCTGTAAGAAGAGTTGATAACCTGTCACACAATCAAACATACAAAGTAAGGTCAATAGTCAGCACTTTTGGAATTTCCTTCACACCTAGCATAGTTGATTAAGCAAGCTTGATCAACAATTTCCTAACTTGGGATATTAAGTGGTAAATTCTCCACTTCCGATGCAGTACTGGAAGGAGCAATTTGCTCAAAAAAAATGATCCAGCTGGAGATTTGAAGACGAGAGGTGTCTTGTCCGCCGAGGCTCGGATACCATATTAAATTGAGCACATAGATCTGTGGACAAACACATAACTCACAAGATAGATCACACAATTTACTCAGCAATTGAAGAATGAAACAGTGCAAAAATGGCTTGCAGCTGTGAATGCTTTCATTAATCAAAAAAGGTAATTAGATAATAATTACAATGAAGTATAATGGCTTTAATAGCCACATGCAATTCGAATCTACATGAGGAAATTCGAATTGATTAGACTCTACTTGACTGTATAGACTCTACTTGACTGTAGGTAACTAAGACCTTGTCTAAATCACTATCGGAGGACTCAATAGTTAACTGACCTTGTCTAAACCATAACCAAAGTTCATCGGAGTTCTAAAACACAACTCAAGTGTTACATTCAGTGTTGACTAAGGCTAACTGACTGTGGTAGATGAGAAATGCGCCCCTCCTGAGTGCAGCCATGTAAACCTAGCGCTAACTGAATGTAGAGGACTAGAACTAAATGTAGCTGACTCCTAACTTAGCTTGACTAGTCATCAACTGAATTGAACTAACCTTGGTTGGTTTCGGCACTCCCAGTGGCTCCTAAATTGTAGGGATTGGTCTAGGAGGCTCCTAAACTGATGCAATCAAGTGAAATCAATGGCAGTAGGCCTCAATTAGTGTTCCCCACACTTTAGTAACTGAAACATGTGCCCCAATTAGGCCAAGTGGACCCAATGGTGCTAGTGACTAAAAATAGACTGGATGGATTCTCGATTTAGACATGACTCTTGATTTAGACATATGACCAAATTGGACAAGGGAGGATTAATAATCCTAACACTTCCTCTAGACGATATGACGTAGGATGTCTTTCCTTTATAATTACATGAAAACATCAATAGATATAAGTTAATATAATAAATATTAAAATAATTCATGCATTTACCGAAGCAATCAATATAAAAAAAGATTATAATGCAAAACTTACAAATGGATGATATTCATTCCCCCCCTCAGCTTGTCCATGTTCCCTACATTGTTTTTTTTGCTATTGTGATCAATATTCTTCTCCTCTTAAATCCCCTGCATTGACTACATGGACAATAGCATTTCCCATCACCCTTTCTTTTCAGTCCATCCCACAATCTAGCAAGCAATTGTCAATTTTGTTCATCTAGATCAGGAATATTTCTAATTGACATTTTTTCACAAAGAGCTTGAATGAAGACTATCGACGATCTTAAAAAATCAATCTCCACACATCATTATTTCCGCAAATTGTTCGTCAAAGAATAAAATAATTTATGCAAACCGCCCGTCGAAGAATAAAATAATTACCGCAAACCGTCCGTCAAAGAATAAAATAATTTCTGCAAATCGTCCGTCGAAGAATACAATAATTTCTGCAAATCATTACTTCTATAGAAAACATGTTGGAATGTTTTTGTAATTTATAGATTTTCAAATTCAACTGTCATCAGATATCTCAAGATATGAATCCTAGTTACCGTTGTAAAAAACATGCAATATACGTCGAAACTCCGACAATAGGGACGTCGAAACTCCAACATGCAAATCTATCAATTTAAAAAAAAAAAAAATTCATAATTTGAAAGTGAAATACGATGGCCCAGGATTTTTCGTCAGATGTCATCGGATTTTGGGTTTAAATTTGTTGTGTAAGAACATGCAATATGCTTCATCCTAGAGTGCCTTAGACTTCACATAGTTCAATTGCAATCAAACATATGTTTATGCTTTATGCTATGAATTTTATTATTAGTAATGGACATAGTGTATTCATATTCTTGTGCACAGATATGATGTATATATTTTGGTTGTCAATTGATGACCATCTTAAGCAACCAATAGCCTAGTCAAGTATAATTCTAGCAATGAAGGAATTTTCAGCTGAGTAGAGTAAGGGAAATATTCGCGGGTAGAAAGACTAAATATGCTTCCTCCTAAAGTGGTTTTAGTGTGAAAAGTTTTAGAACCACTAATTCTATATCATCATTGTACTAAGTTGTTGATATCTACCATATATTTTTACTTGAAATTTAGAAAATTCCACCAAGAGTGAAAAGGAACAGTTAGTGCTCTTAACCATTTTCTTTGGCATGCATTCATTGAGAAACCTGTCTTTCATGAGCTCACTTCTAGAGTACTAAGAGGTTTCTTCATGATTGAAGACATGTTTACCATGGGTAATACAATGTGATTTTCATGACTTTTTATGCATCTTTGTTGCATTCACGAAATGAGGATGAAATAGGTTTAGGATGCTTCTATTCTTATCGTCGGGATTGCACTTCTCTTGTATAATGCCTTCAAAATATTGTAATATGTATGTATTGCATACTTATGACATAGTTTATAGTTTATTTGTTAGATACTCTTAACACAATCTATAGTTTAATAGTTAAATAGGTGGGCATATTCATGGGATGCCTCATAGGTCTACAAGGAGAACTATGAACTTCTTTTCCTCTAATCGGGCCCATGGTGGAAGTAGAGTTCCCAACAACGCCAATGGTAATAACCCATGTGATGAACAACCTGTTATGTGTAGGTAAACTTGAATACTTCTAGGGTCGAAATGTGTATTTGTATTGTGGTTGTAATGCAAACTTGAATACATGTCTATATTTTGGTTTCAAAATGGTCTTATGTCAAGGGTATTATGATCTGTGGGACTGGGATTGTTAATGTGCACGGACAATTTTAGTATTAGAAATATGGGAAGGGCTTCAATGTGAAAAAAAAGAACATACGGTTTATGGTAAATCAACACATAAAAAATAAGTTGAGCTATAGCAGAAATATAGTGTACATGTGTGTCAATGTTCCTAGTATAGTAGAACTATTTGATAATGTGTCTGGTGTTGATTTCTATGTGTTACTTGGGGCCTCTTCTCGGTGATCCTTTCAACTAGTAGTTGAGTGAGTAAAGTGACAATGGTGGATATATGTTGTTGATTTATAAAATTGTGAGTTGGTTTTGATTAGCTCTTTGAATCGACATTTATTAAAGTCTTGTGTTCTTTATTGTGTGGTTAGGATCAATTGGAGTATGATCCAATGGCTATGACTTTCATCATGATGATCCTTTTGCTTTCTAGTAGACTGATGGTTGATATTATATGTGCATTGTTGTCTTTATTGTGTTGGTTCATAGTTAATGCATTGCATGCTAAATGCAGGATGTGTTGGTGATCAATGCAGCAGGTGAAGCTGAACCACTCATCTCCCTTTGCATGTGTTATTCCATTTTGGGCTTGTGAGAATTTGCTTCACAGTGAGATCTAGGAGCTAGAGCAATATTCACACTCAAATTATTTGACAAAATGTGCAAGAGAACAACAAAAGAGATAGAAAATAGCTCGAATAGCACATGTGAATGGTGCTTATAACTAATCATATTATTATGGTACATCTTGTAGATATTATAGTACACATTTATAATACATTGGACAAAATTTGTGAGGCTCGGGAAGCCAATTGGAGTTGTACATGTGTCATGGTGAGATTTGACCTCAATCCCCCCTAGGTGGGCCAATGGAGCTCCAAATCATCCTAAACAGTAATAAACCAAGGTGTGAACATTGGTGAAGTGTGTTGGGGCATTAAAGAGTCCAAGGCATGCATGGGTGATAAGATAGAGGTGAGTGGGAGGATCAAGGTGGCAATAAATGCTCCTAGGAGATCCAAAATGAACCAAATACACTACTAGCACCCCTATTCAACCCAAACTCCAAAAAAAAAGGAATGGGGTCGCTCATGTCATTAATGAGGGTGCACATGTGCTGGTTGACTGAGCTAGTGTGTTATTGTAGGTGTGAACATGCCAAAAATAACTAGATATCTTGTTGAATCAACTCTCCTAAGTCTAAACCATAAGATATCATTGCATGAAGGAAAATGAAGTTAGCCTAAGGTCAAAACTATGTACTAAGGATGTATTACTGCTCCTACACCCCCCTTTAATCAAGAATTAGTACAATTTAATCAAAAATTATTTATTAAGGCCTTGGCAACTAAGGCACAAGTCATTTTTACAACAATGTTTATTAATCCATGTAACCAAGGTAAGGAGGAAAACCTCATGGGACAAAACCTCCCCTCAAAAATGGATATGACAGAGATCAAAAGGTCTTCATTAGGTCCTTGTCTTCACTTGGATGAGTTGAAAGAACGACTTCTTGGTGATGGACTTGGTGAAGATGTTGTGGATGCCAGGATCGTGCATCAATACATCAAAGTGTTGTAAACAAAGATCGTGTGGAGAGGCCCTTTGATGGTCATCATTTAATGATGGAGGGGCATCATAAGAATTTCTTTTTCTACAAGTGTACTCTGATCTAATAGCATAATCAACCATGGCAAAGATATCATTGCAAACTCTTTCCCAAATAACATCAAACGATTCAACAAAATTTGCATTATGTGTAGCTGCCATATCATGAATAAAACCATGAATGTTTCTCCCAATTTGATGAAGCACCTTCATAAATCTGTAACAAAGCTCATGAGGCTCTGAAATATCAGAATATATGTCATATACATCAGAAAATATCAAAGGTATGGTATCTCCATGAGCAAATGGATCCATAGGAAGAGAAGAGTGAGTAACTAGATCACAATTGCAATTGAGCGAACCTGGAAGGTATGAAGACTTGAGATTTGAACCATGGGTGGTGAAATCAAGTCCAGACATATGGAACAACAGTCCCATGAAGGCCAATTATATGGCTTTCCAACCAATTAAATACATACGAGACATAGCAACAACATATACAAGTGACATAGCGTTGGAAACTAGGAAATTTTCTGAATTTCCAACTAGTGAACTTGAGGGTTGTTGGGTCTTTTGATCATGAAGTGGTTGGGGAAATGAGTCAATGACTTTCATAGGCTATAGATAATCCTGTATATCATCTTCAGAATCAGAATTGGAAAGATATGATTGGATTGGGAAAGGGCTTTCAGAATGCACATCAAAAGCTAGTGAAAAATGACTGGTTTTGGGAGGAAGCTTTGATGAACTGAATGGGAATTTTTCCAAGGAAGGGATGAAGGCTTCATGTTTTGATATATCAGAAGATGAATCAGAAGTAGATCTATCAGAAATAGAGAAAATAGAAATGGTTTTTACCCATGCACCCAATGCATGCTCAGGCTTACCATTTCCTTGCTTGTGCTCCCATCTTTTTACAAATTCTGGAAGAGAAATATGGTTCTCCTCAAGGAGATTGGTCATTATGTCCATCTACT
Organism: Pseudotsuga menziesii; assembly: GCA_001517045.1. Classification (NCBI taxonomy): domain Eukaryota; kingdom Viridiplantae; phylum Streptophyta; class Pinopsida; order Pinales; family Pinaceae; genus Pseudotsuga; species Pseudotsuga menziesii. The sequence goes on along the minus strand of LPNX010467623.1, from coordinate 834,269 downwards.
TTATGTAAAAAGATTTCTCAATATGTGAACCTCTGAAATAATCACATGTGGTTCTTTCTCTCTTGTTTCTCCTCCTCCTAGATCTCAAGCTCCCATCAGTAGAACTGGAGCTTTCTGAACTTGATTCCTTCTTCTCTTCTCCTTTTTCTTCAAATCTTTCTTCTTTCTCTGGGATTGATTTGATACACCAGCAGCAAGGGCTTGATCCTTAAATTTGATGATGGTACCCATTTGTATGAGCTTTTCCTTCTCCTAAGTCAAAGACTGCATGAAATCTGCGAACGCAGGCATCTTCCAATTTCTAGTTGTAAGCCTACTTGAGTGGAATGTTGAAACATACACCGAATACCCAGACCCTAACTTAGAAAGGATGGACAAGATAAGATGGTCCTCTTTATTCTCTGTGCCACATTGTTTTAGCTGAAGTACTCGTGCTTTAAACTTGGTAAAAAATTCTTCAGTGGTCTCGTAGTGAACTAGGCTCAAGGAGATTAGCTCGTTCTCAAGCTTATGGCCTCTCATTTCATCTGTCATCCTGAATAGTGACTCAAAATTGATCCAAACTTTATTAGGTGTGCCAAGAATTTCTATATTAAAGAGAAGTTCCCTTGAAGTGTTGAGGGAAAGTATACCGAAGGCTTCACCAAGCCTATTAAAATACTTAGCTTTCTCCACAGCAAAATTTGGCTCGTGTTTAGCTCCCATGGTGACCCGGTAGAGGCCCTTGGACCTCAACTGGATGACCATATCGGCCTTCCATTCAAAATAATTGAATGGAGTAATCAATGCTCGAGTTTGCTCCATCCTGCTTGCACAACCTGTGACAAAAAATGTTAATAACCATGCAAGGCAAACACTAAAGTTTTATGGGAATATGCCCTAAACAACAACTCAAACCTCACAAGATTTGTTTGCAACTCCAACTAGCTCTGATACCATGTGAGAATTTGCTTCATAGTGAGATCTAGGAGCTAGATCAATATTCACACTCAAAGTATTTGACAAAATGTGCAAGAGAACAACAAAAGAGACAAAAAATAGTTGGAATATCGCATGTGAATGGTGCTACTAATTGATAATATTAATATGGTACGTATTGTAAATGTTATAGTACACATTTTTAATACAATGGACAAAAATCACGAGGCTCAGGAAACCAATTAGAGTTGTACATGTGTCATGGTGAGATTTGACCTCAATTCCCCCCTTGGTGGACCAATGGAGCTTCAAATCAACCTAAAAATTCATGAACCAAGGTATGAATGTGGGTGAAGTGTGCTGGGGCATTAAAGAGTCCAAGGCATGCATGGGTGAGAAGATAGAGGTGATTGGGAGGCTCAAGGTGGCAATAAATGCTCCTAGGAGACCCAATATGGACCAAATACACTACTAGAGCCCCTAGTCAACACAAACTCCACAAAAAAGAGGAATGGGAGCACTCTTGTCATTAATGAGGGAACACATGTGCTAGTTGACTGAGCTGGAGTGTTGTTGTAGGTGTGAATAGGCCAAAAATAACTAGATATCTTGTTGAATCAACTCTCCTAAGTCTAAACCATAGGATATCATTGCATGAAGGCAAATGAAGTTAGCCTAAGGTCAAAACTAGGTACTAAGGATGTATTACTACTCCTACAGGGATCATGGTAGCCTTGATCCTAGAACATATGTATCTTTTGGTCATTCACTGGGTTTGATTGTATGGTGTTTTTGTACTCTTTAGATTGATTTTGGAAGGATGTTTAAAGGCTTGATTAATCTTGTATGTGAGATCACTTAGGATGTGGTAGTGATGGTATGTTGTATAAGGAAAATTGGTCTAGGATGGGATTGGGACAGGGTGCCTTGTAAGGAAGATATATCAGACCTGCACAGTTTGTTACAAAAAGCTGGATACTAGTCAAATGTGGCCCCAGTGATATTATGGCCACCTTTTGTAAAGTTTTTGGACATTATGTATAGTTTAAATGATTATTTTATGCTATTTATTTGGTTGCATTAGATTCTATTAATGGATGTGTGAGGTGACCACAACCCTCACCACATTTCTTCCCTGCCCCACATATGACATCTCTCCCCTACGTACTTACTTTTCGATATGCTACAAATGTGTTAGATAAGTTTATAAATATCCAACGGTTATACTTTATAATGAAAACATGTTATAACTTCCAATACATTTTGAAACTTTAGGTTAACATCATTGGATGTAACATTGTTCTAATAATAATATGATGCTATAAGGTGTTATATCTGCCTCAGGCAAGTATATAGTAATCATTTTATACTCAAACTATTTTTTCTTTTAATTAGTTTAGTATCCATTCAAAATTTGTTGTAAAGTTTATCAAAGTTTAAAGAAAATTACATATTAAAATGAATATTAGAATATTAGTTTTGGTTAATTTATATAATTAGATTATTTTTATCTTGTTTGAAGGTGAATTGTCATATACAAAAATAACTTTAAAAATAAAAAATTTATATAAAAAACAACTCATTTACATGTGGAAAAGCAATAATGTAAAAACGGTGTGAAATGACAAATGTACTACTATTAGTCCTTGCCCTCTGGCTAGTTGAGACTCTACGAATCGACTTGTCGTTGTTCTAAATAGTGTGCACAAAAACCAAAACAAAATTTATTTAGTTAACCTAAGTTACCCAAGTTCGGTTTACTATTAAAATGTTCTCATCAAATCAGATTTGGTTACGTTTACTATTAACTTTCTTCCATCCAATCATATATTTGGAACTCTTATTTGGCCTCTTTCTGAGGCTCATTAATGAGTCCATTAATATACTTCATGCTATACTATGCCAAACAATTATTTTCCATGAAATGGAATGTCACTCTTTTTGTAAATGGATTAATGCTAGGCTTCAGGCTAGCATTAATCCATAACATAAGTTGTTTGCGGATTCGCCATAGTATGCTTCTATAACTTAATTATTCCAGCATGTTCCAGCATATGCCACCACTTTTACCCACAGCCACTGCCACCGTCTTTTCCTTTCACTCTAGAGAACAAATATATAACCATTGTATTTGGCACTGCCTCATACTTCACCGTGTTGTCTTCACTGTGCTTTAACACCTTGATCGTCATTGTCTTCACCACGCACTTAGGCTACAAATATGCATAAACTCTTCTAGAGCTAGTTCGTTGGTTGCATTCATCATATCTAGTATCCAGTTTTTCACGTTCTTGAACCTACTTAGCTATAGCATGGAAGGAGTCGCTGCCAACATAGGTACGTCATATTTTGGGTTGTAGTGAATACTTGAACATACAACACAATGAGACTATCATAGCCTTCCCTTGAATTTCTCGTGGTTGCTGACTTTTTGAGGCCATGTCAATACTCTAGTCTATTGTCATTTCCACCCTGTAAGCAAAACCTAGACAAGGTAAATTAGGTAGAACCATAAAATTTGGTCTCATATATGCTCAATGTAACTTCTCTATCATTATTAGTACTTGATGATCGTAACCCTCATTTTAGTGGATTTCAATGTCTATGGCCAGGATCTTGACACCCACTCTTTCAAATAACTAAATCTGATTTCAACCCAGGATCTAGTTTTCAAATACTCTGTCTTCTTGTTGGACAACATCAATAAAATCACTACAAATCTGCCAGAACATAGCATAAAAAATTTCCACCTTATTAGAGATGGGTATTTTTTATATTGCAATATTGTTACCCTAGTGATGTCATTAAATTGGACAAACATAAACTAGATGATGTTTTGGAAAACTGTTAAAAATGATTGAGCAATCCATTAAACGCTTTATCGATTTCTTTTAGTGGATGAGGCTCTCTTCAACTCCTTAGATTTGCAACTCCTTGGATTTGGTTTATCGATTTCTCTTGTAATGGAGCAAACTAAGCTTTTAAACTTATGTAAGCCTAAATAAAATTACTTTGCTTAAAGTGTCAAAATGAAAATGGAAAAGAAATAGATAAGCATACCTTAGCAGAACGAATATGGGAGTATGGTCTATCAGAAGAAGTACTAGGAGAACCAATAGACATGCTTCTAGATGAACTATTTAATCCCACATTGTAAACTGTAGTTCCAAACAATGATCTAGTTAATCCCATAATGATCTAGTTTATTCAAGAGCCGATGTTGCTACTCAATATGCACTTTATGCCAAAGGTTTGCATCACTCAATCTAGGTTTTGATGTAGATCCTAAAAGGAGTCCTCTAGTTCTTATCCAGTAGTTGAATCAAAATCCCTTTATAAGTCTGGGAATTCTGAACAGTTGCAACTACTTCATCGGCATCACCCACTAAAGGATGGTGTCAAATTCCCTTCGTTCATATACAATTCCCTAATAGATTTGGTCCTCCCAAAATCGCATATGAATTAGCCAAAAGATACATGACGCTAGATTTCTTCAGAGCCAAAAGAGTTAAACAACTACTACCACAACGGCTAAAATTTTTTTCCTCCCACTAGTGGGTTTTGTGGTTTCTTTGAATGAACCCGGGCCGACCTTAGTAAATGTCATAATATCTGAGACTTGTCTCAGGAGTTTGATCTCCTAATAATGCTAATATCCTTTAACAACCTTTAGATTCAGTCAAGAAGAATGTCGTAGCACAAGAAAAACAATTTGACAAGCATAAATACTTGCATTGACATTGAAGGCTGGTAGTGTCGGGGAGATGCACGGTTATGAACCGGTTTAGGGTTTGTGCAAAGGCATAACACTAAAGGAAGTCGTCCGTTATAGCCTCTAAATGCTTAACCAAGGTTGGCACCCTAACGAGATCATTATCCATGTAAGGGGCATCCATTTCCATCCACGAGGATTCCTTTCGTCGACAGTCAGGTGCATGGCCTCAAAGTGGCAGGCAAGTGAGATTCGACGACACTATCCTTGGTAGTTGTCCTCTCGAAACTGAAAAAACAAAAATATGCGTTATGATGTCTACTATGCTTATAGCTTTGATTTTCGGGACCATGATGGGTCTCGTTGGGAGGAGATCATTTCATAACTCTCTAACAATGTCGTTTGATTATGCATTGTCCACTTGTTGCATTTATCTAGTTCACTTTTGGCTAGCTGTTGTCAGGGTTTGGTTTCCATTGTGATCACGAGCATCAAATCTATTATGATCGGAGTTTGAGTAAATATAAAAATTATTATCTCTTGATAAGCAATGTTGTGTGGAAGTTGTTGTAGTCCACTACACGAACAACTCTTATACAAGTAGAACGTAGATATGCCAGTCTCATATGCCAACTTTATCTTTATCAATTGGCCAGATAAATTAGCTTTAAGCAACTCTCTTTTTTGCACTAAGTTCCATAGCATAGAGTGAAATCCCTACTAGTTTGTACAGTAAAATCCCTACGAACTGGACCTAGCTGAAGTCTTAGTAGTCCTCTCGACTTACACTTTATTTCTTTTTCTTAGCTATAATAGCCTTGTAGTCATAATTAGAAGTATTAAGCACTAAGTAAGCCGGACTAATAAGAGTGTTAGCATGGTCGGTACTAGCTCTCAAGACTTCTAGTAGGTACAGTAATAGCCTTAGTCGTTGTGGTATGGTCGTTCTTCCTCGTGATCATTCCCTTAATTCCCTCAAGAGAAATTGACATTACTGTAATATTGTTGTCCCATTGTTTCAAACTGGTTTTTTTTTGGCTCAACAACAGTTTCTTCACGTCCAAGCAGTGCTTTTACTTGTATCAAGAAGAAACTTGTAACTTCCACATATACACATATATAGTATAAGAACTTGTGCATGTAAAGAAATTGAAGTATTGAAGAATAGCCTGTTGCCTTCTGAGCTTATTATTTACTTCCCAGTGTCAATTACAGGGCGCCAACTTTTCCTCAGAATTCATGAGGACGATGTAGCCACATGCGTCGAGAAGCAAAGGACCCTCCCCTATTAATAAATGGGAGTAAACTTTCTACCCGACCATTTGCACCGATCGGACGACTTCGCTCACGTGAGCTGTCACATCACGCAGTGCTGGTCGTCCGATCGGTGCAAATGGTCGGGTAGAAAGTTTACTCCTTAATAAATGAACTCATGAGCACGAGGAAGCCACATGCGTCAGGAAGCAAAGGCTTGGAGTTGTGCTATTTGAAGAGTAGATCGGTGCAGTGGAGCTCTCAGTATTCATGGTGTTGATAGGAGTAGAGCATTGGATGCAGGGTTTTCGATGTTTCCCATGGCTGGTCGTCAATTTTTACTTTATGAACACTCTCAGGGTCATATCAAGCACCCTTCAAATACTTCAGACATCGTCTAATTTGCCCATGGTTTCCAAACCCATTTACGAAATAGTTTCTAATGCAGTCTACATTGCTGGAGCACATCGCCTACCCTATATCATCATTGGAGGTATGCATATATAAATCCAGTTAACTTTAATCCTCTATCAACAAGTATACAATAAGAAACATAGTTGGAGGGGTTTCATTGCAAAAGGTGGACTTCCTTTGAGTTTGGAAGTCAAGCCCGAAGTGTATTTGAGTGTATTTAGAAGTCAAGCCCGAAGTCAATGCTGGAACTTGACGGGAAAAATGGTCGTTATGGGGCATTTTGACAGTCAAATATGGCTAAAAATTGTAGTATACCGTTTTTTTCTGAAGGGTAAATTTATCATTTAAACTTATTTTTGAAGGGCAATAAAATTTTCAAAACACCATTATATTACTACTATTTTTGAAGGGCAACAAAATTACTAAAACTTCATTATAAATTACTCATAGTAAATTAGTAATATCAATACTTTTATCTTATTATTATATAAAATTATACTTTCCAAATTCCAACATTACTTTCACTAAAAAGAAAAATATTAAGTTTGTATTATTTCCATCATGCATGTTTTTCTATTTTGTAGGTTTTCTTGATTTTTTTAAAGCAAAAAAAACGTCATTTAACAATGATTTTTTTGTTATTTTTTTTATCTTTTTAACTATTGTGATTAGCATCTACATAGTACAAATTTAAGTGCTCAATGCTCAACTAAATGATTTGAAAGTTGGAAGTGGAACTTGGAAGGATGGAGTTGGAGCCTAGAAGCCCTTGGAGTTGGAGAGTGGAGAGTGGAGTGTGGACTCTCGACACAGTCTTGGAAAGAATTATCAAGATTCAAAGGTACTGCTTGTAGAATTTTTTTTGTTTAGATTTAAAGATTTGTTTAAAAATCTACTGATTTGTTTAAAATCTACTATGATTTTTTGTATATTTTTTGTAATGTTTATATATTTAAACTCAATACTCAAATTCGATAGTACATGGTTGAGGATCGAGATACATACAATAACAACGTACATGAGTTAACCGGAAAATAATTTTTCTAGATAGTTGCGGTGAGAGATTCAGTGTGTCTTCGCTAATTTTGGCAAAGTATTATCTCTAAATCAAATCTCTTTACGAACTACAGAGTGCAAAGTGAAATAACATAATATATCCAAGAGAAGGATAAGGTTGTGAGGGTTGTGAAATTGATCCGAGTCGTGCTCCTCTGCGAACCGGGTCATTTAATTAAATATTTTAGCGTAACGTTGCTTCCGCCAGACTCCTTCACAGCTTCCTTGTGCCCGTCATCCATTTTTATTTGCCACTAATGGACTGATGATCCACAGGCTCGAAGCTTGATCCTTTCCAAGTTTCTTTTATAATTACACGTCGTCGTCATTTTTAGATTATATCAGTCTTTCTCTGCCTGTCAGTCGAAAGGGGCTAATTAGTTCGTTTATATAATTGTTAGTTTGTATGTGATCATTCTTGTGACAACAATGTGTGATAGTTGGGCATGGAAAGACTATATCCTATTTTTATTTCTTTTTTGGCGTTTAAGACCTAGGTACCTTGTCTTTCCCTGTTGTCAAAGATTAAAGGCTGCCATCAAACACGTTCTTTTGCAACTGCACTTTTCTGTAAGATATGTAATTTATTTAAATTTTTAAGCAGGTTGCTAGACCATTTGTTCTTTATTAAACGGGTCACGGGACTGCTAGACCATATGTTCTTAGACCTAAGAGATTTGATGGGACAATTTCTTATTCTTATTCTTTGGATGACATGCACCAGACTATTTCTCCTTTCCATGTGGTTAGTATACACCCAATCTTTATGTTTATTTCTACTTCATTATTTATTTATTTTTGTATATTACGATGTGTATTTGTGATTATTCTTTTTAACTTATATTTTTATATAATATTAATTCAATACATAAATAGTATATAAAATAAATAGGAATACTATTGAAGGGTAAAATTTTTGGTAAACCTTCACTTTTGAAGGGTAAATTTTAAACAAAACGTTTCATGATGGGCAATATAAAATGTCAAAACATTAAAAAGAAAAAAAATTGACGAGTAGAATGAAAACCAAATTCCAGCACTGCTCGAAGTATATCTTAGTGTATCTATTCTGCGAAAGGCGTCTAAGATTTTCCCTTGATCATTGTTTTTTCTTTCATACCATGCCATGCCGAGGAGGTAGACAGTGGCTTGAATTGAACTGAGGCGGATGGCTTGCCACTCTGTCGACCTCACCAGTGAAGTGATGCCCCCATAACTGGTTTCTGTAAAGTTAAATCTAGAAAAAAGCCTCCACAGAATTAAGTGCAAAGAAATCTTAAAATCACTTTGCATCAGAGTAATATCATTCGTCAGTGGCAAGTCATGCCTTGCTCCGTGCCTAAATAGAGGAAACATAACTCCTGGTATTTTTGGACCCCTGTTGCTTTTTTCATTTGTTTTGTTTTTGTTAACGTTAGATTTTCCCATTGAGCACCTACAACATCGAGTATTGTTTGAAACTTGGCCATTTGTTCGTTGAGTAGTTCACATTGCACTCAAACCCAACAATCCAAAGGGTATGGCCCATGAGGTCTAATTTAACCCTGTTCAGAATCTACTCTTGTTGTATGTGAGCATTTAATGCACAATAGCTATGTTGATGCTATAAATCACCGAGCATATAACCATCAGCAATACTACTAAACTCCAATGTTTTACTTGTTGTCTTTAGCCGCTCCCCTAGTTTCATTAAATTGGTTTAATAGACACTCTCTAGCTCCCCTTGTTTCATTAAATTGACTTAATAGACACTCTCTTAGATTTTCCCATTGAGCACCTACAACATCGAGTATTGTTTGAAACTTGGCCATTTGTTCGTTGAGTAGTTCACATTGCACTCAAACCCAACAATCCAAAGGGTATGGCCCATGAGGTCTAATTTAACCTTGTTCAGAATCTACTCTTGTTGTATGTGAGCATTTAATGCACGATAGCTATGTTGATGCTATAAATCACCGAGCATATAACCATCAGCAATACTACTAAACTCCAATGTTTTACTTGTTGTCTTTAGCCGCTCCCCTTGTTTCCTTAAATTGGTTTAATAGACACTCTCTAGCTCCCCTTGTTTATTAAATTGACTTAATAGACACTCTCTTGTAATATAATTGAAAGTGGAGTGTATTTTATCAATTGATATAATGGACTCAAAAACAAATACATGCAGGTTAGAACTTAGATGAATCTAATCTTAATGGAAGATCTAGAAAACATCATGACGGACTTAAAAGTATTTCACACATCTTAATTTCAAGAAAATTTTATATGAGCACAAACACATGTTGTACTATAGTTGATATGGGACAACACTACAAGTCCCAACACTACAATAAATTCCAATTCAAATTTTAGTATCTACTTTGGCCCCCACACATTGGTTAAAGTAAATACTAAAAAATGTTATATATATATATATATATATTCAGATGATTGTTTTTCAAGGATTGTAGTATTGTTATTTTTTTCCTTATTTTGTTTTCAAGCGTTTATTTATTTATTTATTTAGGAGAGTATAATTGTTAATTTTTTATTTTGGTTTATGTTTTATAAGTGATTATTGGATAATCAAATTATTTTGATTTTTAATTAATTTAGTATTTATTTAAAATTTGCTATAAAATCATCAAAGTTTTGGAAAAAAAAATCATTTTTGATTTTTAATTAATTTAGTATTTATTTGAAATTTAGGTATACAAATAATTTTATCTTCTCCATATGATAGGGAAGAGAAATTGGAACCATGATTTTGAATAACCCAACTACCTTGTTACATCAACTCAACTGAAATAGTCCATTGTTCAAATTGGTTTGTTGGTTGGGACGAAAATGATGGTAGTTTGAAAGGAGTGGATTGCTTATTTATTTCAGTGAAGATATGAACTTTTCTATGGTAGATTTGCTGATGTTGTCCAGCCATTTTCATCTTATGCGTGCGGATTGGTTGTTCTTCCACCACAGTGTTGATGGAAAGGGTCACTAAATAAAAAGAAAATGGTGGATCAACAAAGAGCAGAGAAGAAGTGAAGCTCTCTCCACAGTATTGTTGTTAGTACCACACAAGTAAGCAATGTTCAGGATGTTGTTGACTCATGCAAGATTGGAACAGGAACTAATGTTATATTTGTGTTGGATATGGATACAAATATGTTATTTAAAATTACATTAAACATTTTTGTTAGTTTTACAATCCTGAGATGCATGCCAAAAGTAGTCTTGGTCAAGGAATTTTGCCTTGAGAACAAAAAAATGAGATGAAAATGAGTCATTATAGGTTATGGTGCAGCAACCAAAGGTTTTCCACAACACATTAACAATACGATTGTAAATGCAAGAACAACATGAGAAGTTAGGGTCTGTCAGTTCAATTTTTACTTTTTTATGCATAGTAATGGGGCATGATATGGTCACATTGAAGCATATTAAGTATAAGACTGTGAAACTATGGATTTGCATCTCGTCAACCACCACTTCTTCTATTACAATGTTGTCAAGTAGATAAATGGACCAAATGCCAAGAACATAAAAATTTGTGATGGTGTTTTTACTCATTCACGTGTTTTAAAAAGTGCAGAAATTGAAGTGACCATATCTTCCAAATGGAAAATTGGGTCTCCACGAAAATTGGTGAGAGGAAGCATTTTGGTAAGAAGAACAAATCCAACAAGTTTAAGGTCAATCCAATGTATGGTTTTCAAGAAATCAAGCATAGTCACCTACATCCATTTTCTCATTTCTCGAAGTTCATGATGTGGATTTCTCCAATTTTTGGTCAAGAGAAGCATAATTGTATTCCTAACACCCCTGCAATGTTTTCTCAAAACCTTGTTTTTATTTTTGGAGAAATCACATTTTTTTTAAACCTACAAATCGTTACTCCATTGGCTACATATCGCTAGTCCATTAGCGGCAGAACCTAGTTTTCTTGGATTTTTGCCTTAAGAATGTTATTTTTGAAGGTATGTTGGCATGGAAAGTTGTTCATGATGAGATTTCACACCTCTTGATGATCAGATATAATGGCGGCTGCTTGTTGATGATGAATTATGAGGTATGCATTAAAAATGAACATCATTCAGCTTGGTTGACACAGGGTTGCACGAGGGAATGAAACATCTTGAGTTTGGGGGAGATGACAGGATTTGGATTTGGCATATTTATATCATCATTTTACCTTACTTATAATCCTTTTGCTTATCCATAATCCTATATTAATGCCTTCTGATGGTCATATGCGGGTTTTTATGCTCAAGTTGTGTTTCCATTACATGTCATAGCATTTCATTTATTTTTTTACTAACATTCGGGGGAATAGTGTACTATGTATTTGCTCACTCATTTGTTATATATTAGCTACATAACCTATGACCTACAAACCTCCTACAGAACCTACAGAAGCTGCAAAAAACAATAATTCAAGTTTACCTTCAACCACCAACTTTGGAGAAAGATATTCATTAGGAGTAATGGATTTTTATAAATCCATTATTTCTATTATTCTTATATGTCTCAAATCATGATGCTAAATTATTTGAAAATTAAAGGTGGCAAATGGAGGTGGATATGAGTGCATATGTGGCTTATCCACAAATATTTGAAGATCTCTATCAAATATATGATGTTAAATTATTTGAAAATTAAAGGTGGCAAACGGAGGTGGATATAAGTTCATATTTGACTTATCTACAAATATTTGAAGATCTCTATCAAATATACGATGGGCCTAAAGAGTCAAAAGCTATTAGGAAACATTTGGGATGAGTTTTGACTATTTTATTATAGCCTCTATCCCTAAATTTTAATTTGACTTCAAGGGCATCCTAAATATCATGTAGTTAGCTAAGATCTCGGAATTAGTTTTGAATTAGTTTTGAGATCCAAATTATTATCAATTTGTTGAGGATATTTGGATCTTCACTTATTATTTGTTATGAAAAACTCATGTATAAATAAAATCCCATTCTCCATTCAAGGGGAGAGGACTCTTATAGCAATAGTACAAATAATGACGGCATAACTTCAATTTAATCTTGATTCAATATAGATCTTGGTTTTCTCATTTTCTTTTTGCAATGTGATTTTCTTTATTTAATGACCATCTAGTTTAATTTAATTTCCTTCTTTGTTTCAATTAAATAAATTTGTTTTTTTTAAGTTGTAGAGATTTTTCAGAGCTCTACAACTTGGAAAATTCAAGATCTTGTTTCTTGCATATGAGACAACTTCATGCTAATGGAACCACCGGATCTAGACCCAAAGATAATTCTGGGTGAATTTTTTCACCATCTTGAGAAAGAACAAAATAAAAAATCTACCTCTCTCCTTGCGACTCAATTTGTGAAGAAAAAGGATGCTCCAAATATTTACATTTCATGCCTAATGGCTAAAAGAAAGGCAATCAGATTAGTAGAGTGTGGTCTGGTAGATCTATTTACAGGTCTTTGGCAATCCCCCCAAGCTATGGAGACATGGATAAACAAAAATTGGCAACCCCTTTTAACTAGAAGAATGCAAAGCCATTTTTTTGGTAAGCGATATTATGTTTTCTTAATTGAATTTAAAGAAGATCGAGATCTAATTTTTCGGAATGGTCCATAATTCATGGGACAACGAGGAATGTATCTAAACAAATGGAAATTATCTTTTGATCCTAAGAAAGATATTCCATTTGCAGTTCCTATTGGGGTAAAATTACCCCATCTCTCCTTGCACTGCTAGTCTGTTGATGTCTTAGCTTCAACTGGGAAATATTTGGGTTGTTATATTGACAAATCTAAGCTAAATTCGCCATTATTCTCTTGTGCTTGCATCTGTGTGGAATTTGATCTAGAAAGGGACTTTCAGAGGTGGTAAATTTGATTATCGATAGTTCGATACATGAGCAAAAAGTGGATTAATACCAGCTCCCATTCAAATGTAAGAAGTTCCATGAGTATGGGAATTTTGCCAGAGATTTCCTGAAATCTGAAGTTAAAGAACTACAAAAAGAGGTGGTTGTAAAGGAATGGAAAAAACGTTCAATAGAAAGGTAAGGCTCCTGTTAAAAATGTCGTTTCTAGTCAACCAGAGATGTCCGATTATTTTCTCCCCCTTGTTGATAATTTTGTGGTTGAATCAGAGACAAATGAATAAATGCATGGATCTATAAAAAATAGGCATGACCCACAAATTTGGAAGAAGTTGGAATGGAAGGAATCAATACTAAGTTACCATTCTCCCCTATAATTGAAATTACTCTTATTCCTGACTCCCAAAATGGAATAGAAGAGGACATTGGAAAACAATCTTAGTTTAGTCAAGAAGAGTCATCTGAAGTTGTAGAAGATGATAGGGTTATCAATAAAAAGGCTAGAAGAAGACCTTGAAAAGCTCTTAGAGAGGGGGAAACAGATAGGGAAAATCAACTAAGAAAGCACACTTCCTTAGATATAATTTTGAAAGGTGCTACTTAAAACAAGAAAGGGAAAAAAGGAGATATTGGGTGTAATCCTGGCCCAATTATGAAAAATAATGAACATTGTCTCTTGGAATTATAGAGGTTTGGGAGGAAAGAACAAACTAGAAACTATGAAGCAATTGATTTATAAAGAAACCATCTCCTTTCTTTTAATTCAGGAGACAAAAATGGACTCCATCAAAGTAATTCAACTCTTTCATTCTATTTGGAAAAATGGAGTTGGAATAGCCAAAAGCTATGTTGGTGCCTCGGGAGGTATAGCAATGATATGGGATCTAACAAAGTTCACTTTAAATTTGCAGCGAGAGGAACCCCATTGAATTATTGCATATTTGATATTAAATCACAGTAAGGATATTCTTTGGGTTTGCAATGTTTATGGCCCTATTTGCTATAATCATAAAGTTGATTTCTGGAATTCTTTAAACTGCTTTGGTGACTTTCAAAATTATGTCATTGTTGGGGATTTTAATGCTACAGTCTCTAGTAAAGAAGGAAGAGGTTCCTCCTTGATAAGAGACCCTTTTAGATCTTGTGGATATAAAGCCAAAGAAGGGTTCGTACACTTGGACTAATAGAAGGTTTGGACCTGGTCATATTGTTGCTCGTCTTGATCGTTGCTTAGTCGGTAGTTATCTTCTTTAGATAATATTCATGATCCAATCTCGTATCCTTCCTTATGCTTCTTTTGACCATAGGCCTATATTTTTTGCTCTTAATGAAATAGAAAATTAGGGACCAATCCCTTTCTTCTTTAATTTGTTATGGTTAAACAATAAGTAGGTTTACCCTCTTATTGAGGACACTTAGAAGGGGTATATTAATGGTTCTCCCTCATTTGTTTGGGAATATAAACTTCGGGCAGTCAAAAAAGTTTCAAAAATTGGTCTAAAAATCACTATAGCCCTCCACATCAAAAGCGTGAAAAAGTTCAATAAGATCTTAGCTCTCTTCAAGAGAAAATGGAAAATGTTGCAGTTACTTATGAGTGTTTGAATAGAGAAAAATAGCTTAGCATTCAGTTAAAATCCTTCTATTAACAAGAGGAAGATTGGCATCTCAAATCTCGGGCTCTTTGGTGAAATGTGGTGACATAATTACTACATTTTTCCATAATCAAGTAAAAATGAGGCTTCATAAAAATATGATTCATGAAATACAAGCGAAGGATGGACACAAATTGGACATCTTAGTGGACATTTAAAATGGAAGCTTATAGACACTTCAAATATCTTTACACTAAGTTGAAAACGTTCCTTCTCTGATATCTGATAATGAGAACTTTTTATTGAATAAGTACATTCATGAAGATGAATCCTATGCTGCTATTAGGGGGCTTGGATAAGTCCCCTGGAATTGATGGTTTTACTATTTATTTTTATAAATACTGTTGGAACATCATAAAAGTGGCTCTTTGCAGAATGTTGAATTAGACCAAAGGAAAAGACAAGATAAGTGGAGCCATAAACTCTTCTTTTATGGTCCGTATTCCTAAAGAATCTAATCCTACTTTAACATGTTTCCAACCTATTTCTCTTTGTAATTCTCCTTATAAAATTTTAACAAATTTTTTAGTCAATCGTCTAAAACCTCTTCTCCCTCGTTTAATTTTGGAAGGACAAGGTGGTTTTGTTGAGAAACATCATATAGTGGATAATATTGTTCTCATTTAGGAAGCCATCCACTCTAGTGTTTCCCATAAGGAACAATGAATTGTTATTAAATTAGATATGGCTAATGATTTTGATAGAGTCCAACACAATTTTCTTTTTGAAGTTATAGAGAAATTTGGATTCTCTCTTTTCTTTGCCAAATGGATAAAAGCTTGCATAAGTAAACCTTGGATTTCTCCATTAGTCAATGGTAAACCAAATAAGTTTTTTCAAGCCTCCTGTGGACTTAGACAAGAATGCCCACTCTCCCCCTTTCTTTATATTCTAATGGTTGAATCCATGGGTAGAAAAATGATTAAAGGAAGAGAAGTTGGATCTTTGCTTGGAATTTGTATAGCTAGAGGAGTAAAAGCAGTTAATAATGCTCAATTTCCTGATGAAAATATGTTGTTGGGAGGAGCTTGGGTAAACAATGCTTGCAGATTCAAACAAGTTTTGAATTAATTTTGAATGCTTCTAGAGGACAGACTAATTTGGGAAAATGTAAAATATATGGCTATAATGTCCCTCCCTCTCTTATGCATCATATTTCTCTCATTCTAGGATTCTTTGGAATCTCAATTTGAACTTCTTTTAAGTGCATAGGAATTCTTACTACTCATAAACGAATTAAAAATGTTGAATGGGGAGGAATCTTGCAAAAAATCAAAGATAAAATGAAAAATTGGGGTTTGCGATGGTTGAATCCAACAAGAAAGTTCATTCTCATCAAATATGTTCTTTTATCCCTTCCTTTATTTCAATGTTCTTCCCTTCTTCCTCCAAAGGGAATAATGAAAAAATGGACAGATTCTCTTGCAATTTTCTATGGCAAGGGGGGGAATCTAATAAAAAAAATTATGCTTGGTTAGATGGGATATCATCTAAGCTCCAAAAGGATATGCGGGTCTTGGAATTTGTAACCCGAAGCTAATGAACTAGGCTATGGGTATCAAATTGCTCTAGAATCTTGTGTTTGGAAACAATTCATGGTGGAAAGACATAATAAGAAAAAAGTATCTTAATTCTAGTAGTCTGTATTTATTTCTACACCTGGGAGAAGGATGGTTCCAACATTTGGAGACTTTGTAGGATTATTGGCCAAATCATTCACGATGGATTATATTGGATCCCTGGCAATGGGGAAAATATAGACTTATGGAAGGATTCGATTCTTAGGGGTACTCCTTTTAATTGTAATGAAAGACACTTTGATTTAAGGATTTGGTTTCGAGAAAATGAACTCTTCACCTTGTTTGGTTTGTCATAACGGGTGTTTCTGGAAATTTTTCTAGATGGAAAGACTTGCAAGTTCCTGATCCTCTCAAGTCTAATCTTGATTAAGCTTTTAATAATCTACAGGTGTCTGCTCCTCTTATCCTGAATATCAAAGATTCTCGTGGTTGGGGGGAAGGAAGATACACTGTCAAAGAGGGATATGATTTCCTTTTTGATGAAAAACAACATCAACCTTTTTCCATATTTGGGCCAAAGTGTGGCATCACGATGGACTCCCTAAAGTGACTATTTTTTGTTGGATGTTATTTCATAAAAAGAATCTTACTTTTGAAAATTAAAAAAAAGAGAAGTATAGTTGACTCTTCCCATTGCATCTTAGGTAAAAAATATGGAGAAACAATTCAACATCTCTTCTTTCAGTGTCCTTATGCTCTAACTGTTTGGAAAGTTATCTTGAGCAGTTTGACATCCAATTTTTCTCTTCCTTTGAAATGGAGTGGTATTTTAATACATTGGAATGGGAGCTACCCTGCTATTCTTAAAGGTAAGCCTTTATTGACTAGAATTCGGGTTGCTCTCCCTAAGTATGTTTGTTGGAAATTTTGGGTAGCATGAAACTATGGTATTTTTAAAGAAAATTTTATCTCTATTGTTGATACTTCTATAGCGGCCAAATATTTATTGAATGAAGCTCTTCGGTATCGATTGGATAAAATCGTGTTTTGGACTCTATGACCCCTTCAGAAGAAAATTGGATCAAGGATTTCTTTAGTAAAAATATTCCTCATTCTTTGATTCATAATATTAAAACTCAGTTACCCTCTTGGCACTTGAGGATGAGTCATGAGGAATTTCAAATGTGGAAATAGAGGGGAAAATCCTATATTCTCTTTTTGTATGGCTCTTAAAAAGGTAACCCCAGGGTGGTAGGTGTGGGATGATTTTTTTTAACCCTAGAGGAAATATTGTTAAGACCTTTGCTTGTGGACTGGGGATTGGAACAAACAATCAAGCATAAAGATTTGATTTATACGTTGGATTGAAGTTGGTGTTAGCTCTATGTTAGTGATAGGAGACTCTTTTATTGTCCTATCTTAAGTCAAGAAAAAAATGGATATACAAGATCAAATAGTTGGTCGTCTTCATAAGAGGATTTTAAGCCCTTTCTCCCTCTTTGATTCTCTTCACTTTTACCATGTGCACAGGGATCTTACTAGTCTGGTGGACGGTTTGGCTAATCAAGCCTCTCGACTTCCTAGGGGAGGATATAAACATAGTGAGGGCCATGTCTAATTCATAAGTATACCTTGATTAACTCTACGGAATACAAGTTTGCTTCCCTTCCTTGGAGGTGGTGGATGAATTTATTGTCTAAGGACAAAATCTTCAACACTTGTACTTTGTTGGTATTTTTGAAGGGTGATCTAGGCTGGATTAATAAATATGTTGTCATCCCTTTGAAGACTACATATGAACCCTCCTCTCTCGACCTTCTTCATCTTATTTGGAGAATTTTTAGCACTGTGCATCGATATTTTCAAACTTAGTTTGTCTTTAGAGTTTGGGTCGTTGTTGAATTTGGAACGGTGGCAAGGAATGGAAGGAACACGACCGTCTTCTCCTTAGTTCAGGGAGGAATATGCCTTCACAAGATTGATTTGTATTGTTAGTGCCCATAGGTACCTTTATATTGCAATTTTTCTAGATTTCCATATGTCTTCCAGGTTTCGGATACTGGTCTGTTAAGCATCTTGAGTAGAAGAAATAGATTTGGCAATATTATCTATGGTATTGGAACTATAGCTTTATGTCTTTGAATAGCTTACCCTCTAGAAATTTTGTTTATGGTGATATAATCCTGTCTACTTTGGGGATTTTTGTGATTCAAAATTTTTCTTATTTCCTTGACAATAGGGCAATATCTCTAGATTGGGGAGAGGGTATTTAGAGAAGGGTTTTAACTATGGAAATTCTCAAGAAAATTGACGACCTCTTTGAACAAGTCGTCAATGTTAAGACTAGAGTTTGAACCTTTTAGAGTCAAATGGATGGTATGCAAGAACAATTGAATGGTTTTAAAGACTCTGTCCAATAGATCTTAAATTAGCAGCCAGGTATTAACAAAAATATGGAGCGGTTTTATTCCTTCTCTTCACAAATTAGGTTTAATTGGAAAATAAATTTAACAATCTTGATGGTGTTGTAAAGACTTGTGATAAGAAGTTACAAGAAATTATTAGGGTTGTTGATAAATAGGATGTTTTGGTTAAATCTCATGAAGACCTTATCAGGGGTCAATATTCTAAGTGGAGGAAAACTGTGAGAGTTGTAATGATGATGGTAATTTTGTAATGTGGTATGTTAAGTTTGTTCAAAACCTTTATATATCTAGAAATAAAGACGTGGTCTTTCCCTCTCCTATTCGCTTTGATACTGATAGTGATGATAATACTAAAGATGGTCAGGATTCTCAGTTTAACAGTTGTGACCAAGAAGCTGACATCAATGATAATATGGATGAGGAAATGTTCAAAGATGAAGATGATTCTATTGCTTCCCCTTCTGCAGATTCTGGAAATACTTCTGATGAGAATTATGAAATGGATGAAGAGCCCTCTGAGGCGATTGATTCTGAAAATGTTTTAAGTCTCTAGTTTTACTTTGCATGCAATTTCTTTCTTATTAGACTTTGGTCAGTTTGTTAGAATCAGTATTACTAACATTTTCGTTTTTTGGAAAAAATTATCCTATAAAGATGACTGTAATAATTTGTATTTCAGCTCTAGTCACAGACTTTGGCTCTCTTTATCAGGACTCTAGTTCAACCTTTCATCAATATATCAATACTTGTTTTTGTTAAAAAATAATAATAATAATTTTGTATCTCTCGTTATGTAGTTTATTTCTGCTATGTAATTTTAATCTGTAGATTAGTGGTTGAGAATTTTATTTTACAATTCATGAATGCAATGAATGTGCTTAATGCAATAATCTAATTTACTACCTTGGATTATAAACAATAATTTGTATATAACAATGATTGTTTTTAGATTTTATTTTTGCAATTTACCTTTCTATTAAGTGTGGTGTGAACTAAGTTTTAGAATTTACTTTTCTTGCACAGCGTGATTTAGTTTTAGAATTCACTTTTCCCGCAAGATGTGAATTTAGTTTTAGCATTTACTTTCCAACATGGAGTGAATTTCAATTTCTACAAGAGTGATTTAGGACTCTGAGTTTCGCAATTAGTCTTAGTGCACATCGATGGGGTTGTTTCAAGAGATAGTTGATTCATACTCATGATACCTACAGTTGGTGTGAAATTATTTTCTTGTTGTGTGATTTACTTTTCTTGCAATTTAGCTTCAATAGTTGTTTAGTTAGCTAGTTCCTTCCCAAGATTGTGTAATTGTTCATACCGTTGTTTGTAAGTAAGGTTATTAAACTACAACTTCATAGTATATAAACCAATGTAAAAGGGAATTTTGGGTTGCACATATAGTGCACGATAACTCGCAAGTTCCCAATGAACCCCGGGTTGACAATTAATGTACAGACTGCGTGGTTGTTTTCTGAGTAATTAAAAGGCAATTAAAAGGCTCATCGGGCAGACATAAATCCATGGTCAAGATATAATTTTTGAAATTAAGGATACAATTGTGAACGACTACACATTTGAATTTCTTGATGCTTTATGAGCTCCCTACTGTTTGAGCTTTATGTCATTCTCAAGATATTATAAGTCCATACTACATATGCTCTCTTCTCTACGCCTAGTGCGTCTTAGCATATTAAAAGCAAATCTGGATAGTTATTAGTAGAGTTAGTATATTTTGTTCAGTGATGTGTGTTGATCTGTAAGCTTATCCAATTATGTAGTGTTGATTCCTCTACGTCTTGGTAAGTGACATACTCCAGGCCATATCATCGGAGGATTGATGGTGTGACCTACATTAATGAAATATTGTTTATGTTTAAATAGGCTAAGCAGGTAGAGTCCACAATTTGGCTTATGCCATTTGGGCGGGACAGAATGTCTCCCACAGGCTTAGACTTCCTATTAGACTCTTAGGAAGTCCCCAAAAAATTGTTGCTAATAGTATGATAAGTTCTTATTCGTAATAATATCGTGCATGATATGTTCATATTTCTATTCCTATCCCTATTAGGGACATCTTTTTGGACCGAGTTCCTGGTCGTATTCCTATTTTTAGTATGATAAGTTGATGAGCATGGGTTTCTAGACACTCATATCATATCTTAGCATGGTAAGTTGTTGAAGGACATACTAGAGAAATATGCATAGGTTCAACAAAATAAGGACCTATTAGAAGAAATGATGTCCTCACTTAGAGATAACAAACCAGAGCTTGTCGCCATGAAGAAATTCTTAGATGGTTGAAGGGTTGTGTTGCACAACTGATAAATAGATGGTTGAAGAATTGTGTTGTAGTTATTAGTTATTAGCAGTCACACAATCAAATATGTGTCGTGG
The DNA here is from genome assembly GCA_001517045.1 of Pseudotsuga menziesii. NCBI lineage: Eukaryota > Viridiplantae > Streptophyta > Pinopsida > Pinales > Pinaceae > Pseudotsuga > Pseudotsuga menziesii. Next base: position 813,075 of record LPNX010467623.1, on the reverse strand, counting down.
CAATTAAACAAAGCTTTTGTTGAAAGGATTTACCCATAGGTAATGAAGTGTGCTTGCTCCATTCCAACAGTTCAAATTATAATGCATTAAGGCAAATAGAAACCCACCAGTTTGGTCTTTGAGTAAAGTAATATATCCACTATGCTTTATGGAACAATTTAAAAAATGGAATTGGAAGCATTGTCCACATTCCCAATGCCACAAATGCATGGTGTGCACACCAACATCAATGTTCATGTCAACGGTAGTTAATCACAATATCAATATCAAATGTTTATATGGTTGGCTATTGCACAACATCATCACAAATCCTACCATTGGAATTATCATGGACGGATGAAAAAACATTAATAACAATGTTGTTGTCAATGCCAACGCTACCAATATTAGTGCATTGTGTAAAGAGAACAAATTGAAAGAAGCACTTGTTGTTCTGCAAAGATCAATTTGTGTAGATTCCAAAATTTGTGCTTGTGTCTTCTTGTTGTGTGGTAATCTAAAAACCCTTCGAGATGAATGTGACACACCCCACGACCTGTACGACTTGTATTCTCTCCTAATTGGACCAAGTGAACTCTTCTCTTGACCCACTCTGCCATGACAACAAAGAGGGAGTATTGACATTCATTCTAGAAACAAATACCTCTAGTTAAGTTAAGGAAGGATAGACCTTTGTACAAAACTAAAACCATAGACATAGAGTCAAATTATGGAAATTATAAGTATGGTGAAGCCCGTGAACTATAAGTCCCTCCCTTATGGATCAATGGGGCAACGATAGAACCCTACAATGTACTTAATGCGTCACTTAGTAGGCAAATTGATCATTAATATTTAAATTTGACCAAACTTCTAACGCAGTGTTAAAAAATACAATAATAACAACACAATCAAACCATATGCATTTGAATAAGCTTAATGCACATTCCACTTCATGAGCACGGAACAACATTTACAATTGGAGTGAGGGAATAAGTGGATAGACTCTTTTTGGACGAGTCGTTTTTCTAGTGACGTAAAGTTCTACTTGGAACCACTCATATTTTCCAAATTTTCAAATCTAGTTCATCTTAAAATGGGACAAAACCTGTAACAACAAAGTTCACATCAAGGAAGTGAAATTATAACTTTTGAGAAAATTCCCACCAAATTTGGGAATTTTTTTTTGCAAAAACAAAGTTGAGTCTATCCAATTATTAAATCCCTTCTTTCTAGTTCATTTTCTTCTTGTAAAGATAAATGGTTGACTATATAGTGAATAGATATGATTGAGCGCATAAATTCATATTTGAAGATGTGGCCATAAGCGAACATGAATCACATAGTCTCAACAATGTATGCATAACTTTTCTTATTGTCTGTCTTCATTGTGGCTTCTTATGGCGCATGGTAGGAATGAAGGGTTTTGCAATTGATAGGTTCATTAGGGTTCTTACAATATTCACTCTTTTGGGCATTTTTTAAAGTGATTTGCAGAGGGTCTTATAAATCCTAATCCAAATGGAAGACAGTATGGGATTAGTGGCATACACATAGGATGAAGTGTAAATTCTTCATATGATATTCCAATTGAAGGAGGAGATACTACAAAGTTGGCAGTGTGTAAGGGATTTTAAGGAATATTTCTAAGAATATTAGTTCCTCCATAGGCCAAGGATAAGAGAGATAGATGGAAGAAAGTGAAAATGCCTCCATTTACAACATGGAATGATTCCTAAATGCCAAGGAGATAGTTTTGCTAAAGTATATTTAAGTGACATGGACAAGCATGGGTTGTCAGGCAAATCATCAATCAAGGATGAAGGTGAGAATCATTTGCTTTATTAGCTAGCTCTGTGAAAATAGAAATTTCTCTAATTACTATATAGATAGCTTAGCTTCATAGCCTCAAGGGGTATCTCAGTTTGTTGGATCTTCTAGGACCAAGATGACACAAGTTCAAGGTCGGTGATTCAATTCTTTGGGTCCTTCGAGGTTAGGAACTGAAATAATGTCGATAAGGTGAGTCCCCTTCAAGTGGGTCCCTTGGATTATATCCATGCATGTAGTGAGCTCTAGGTTCGTGGAACACATTAAAAAAAATATAAGGTTACTTCATACAATGCCAAACTATTCCAAACTTCCGATGGAGTCTCATTTAGAAATACGAGGATCAGTACCAATGTATAATAGGAGGAAACAAGGATTTATTAGAGCTAAAGATAAAATTCATGGTGAGGGTGGTTGTAGGGAAGGATATATGCATGGAATACGTTTAAAGGGTGATGAGACTAGACCTAGTCATACGATTTATGGATAAATTCATGAATGGTTATTCATGAAGAATTTGGGTAGAGCAAGGCTGGAAAAGGGTGTTGGGCTACGATCCCATTTTCCATGTTTTGGTTTGAGGATGAATTTTCTTTGAGATGAAGCATGAAAAAAATGTCAAAGTCATCATGGGCGGAACTGGTTATGGGGGGGTTATGGTTTAACAATGCTAAAGAGATAACACCTAGGTTTTCACCCATGGAGCAAGCTTCTAGATGTCCAACAAATACGGTTTCTTTTACCTGGTACACCATTAGAACTTTGTAGGAAATAGACATTGGATAACATAGGGAACACACTTGAGAGGTTTATTGTTATCAAATAAAATTTGCGGGAAAAGGAGGATACAAGAATGGCAAGGGATTTGGTGGAATTGGATTTAAGCGAAGGGATTTTATTTGCATTGGAACTAGAGTGGGGAATGGGGTATTTCATGTAGAATATTAATTGTTAGAGACTGATAATCTACTATAAAAGGTGTCATGTAGTGGTACATATTTGGAAGGAATGCAAGGATACCATAATCAACTAGAATAGGTTAAGAAAAAGATAGGTAAAAAGGCTAAGTTTAGGGGAAATTATAAATCCATCAAGGATGAAGCTTTGGACAATATTTTGGATACTTAGGTGCAAGAGGTATCCTTAAACACAAAATAGGCTCCTGGGAAAATTTCTACTCAACCAACTTATCTAAATATGAAGAGTGGGAGAATCAAAAGGACTTGTCAAAATATTCTCAAGGTAAGCCCAATATTGTTTTAGAATATACTACATCTGATCATTTTGGGTTTATTACTAATTTCCAAAATTACAGGAATGGGGAGGGTTGCTTGAAGAGTTCAATCAAACATATAAACCTTACCTCTACCCATGTGTCCCTAGATACTTAGTGTTATGCAAAGAAGACAAAGATAATTGGTTTTAAGAATCTTATCTCCATGGAGGATCCTTCCAAAGAGTTGAAGATTTAGAAGACCAAATTGTACACTAGGTTAAGCTATATCCTATGACCTATACAAGAATAATTTGGGGAAGAGAAAGACATCAAGGGGGGTTTGGTAATGGACATGGGATAGTATTCAGGGCTAAGGAGAAAATCCCTTATAGCTATTGTGTAAAGAAAAGCTTCCAAAGAGGGAAAAGAGGGAAAACAAATGATTATCACTAGGGCCCTTAGAGTAGAGGAGGCCCAAAAATAGGTTTTGGAATTATTATTCTTTCTTTGAATGTAAGGGGGCTCAAAGGTGCCCTAAAATAGATTTCCCTGAATTATTTGTTTTTTGTGTATAATCTTGATGCAATTATGTTCAAGAAACTATGTTCTCAGGGGCCAAAGTAATGGAGGTTGTGTCCAAAGTTTTCAAGGGGTGCGATTTTTATTTTGCCAATGCCAAGGGCCTCTCGGGGCCTTTGGTTATTGGGTAGAACTCTATTATTGATCCCATTTCTTTTGATATGTTGGATGTAGGTATTACTATCCTATAGGGCAAAAGACCTAGTTAAAGGGTCCGTATTAGTAAATTTATACAGGCCCTATGCTGGTAGGAGAGTCTTTTGGGAAATGTTAAGGGACTAGGACTCTCTAGAAAAGGACAACATCATTATTAGTGGTGATCTAAGCCTAAACCTAAATATCAGGGAAGTTTGGGGTGAGGTGGCGATTCTATACCAACAGGAAGATTTCTTTACACATCTATTTGATGATCTGAAGTTAGTAGATTTTGAGTTTGAACAAATATTTCCCACCTGAAGAAACTCATTAAGGGGACAATAAGGCATTTTGAAAATACTAGACATATACCTTGTGGCAAAAAAAATTATTAAAGAGTTTCCAAGAATGAAATCATGATCAAGTTACAAAGGCTCTTCTTATCAGTTTCCTTTATTATTTCAAATTGAGGCAAAGGACAAAATGCCTCTAACTCCTTTTAATTTTAACAATGCTTGGTTGATTGAAGAATATTTAATAAGGCTTATACTTTTGAATTGGAAGAGACTAGATCCTAATATGGGGGATTGAAAAATGTACTAGCTCTTTGATAACCTTAATCGAGTGAAAAAGATGATAGTAGAGTGGGCAAGAAAAAAGGTTAAAGAAAATGAAAAGGACCCCAAGGAGTTGGAAGCTAAAATTACCAATTTGTTTGAACAAAATGTGAATGTGGTTTTCTTTGAGGAGTAATATTGGTAATTGAAAAATTAGAAGGTGAGAAGAAAATATCATTGGATAAAGACAAGACCGAATAAAGCCTCAAAAATAGAGCAATGCAGCTAGCAAAGGGGGACAACACCACAAAATTATTTCAAAAGTATGAAAATGTAATGCAGCAAGAATTAATAATTTATGATTAATTTTTGCTACGATATTTTATTTTATTATTTTAAATATTTTTGATAGAAAGAAAAAATAAAAATAAAAAAATGAAATGAATTATGCTTTTATCAATAAAATATACTGAAGGGAACATAAATGAAATAGTTGTTGAAGAGTGTTTCATGACCCACAAGAGGAAAAGACAAGTGGTTATAGCTACTAAGTGAGAACTCAAGGTGTAGGAGGCATCTTACCCAAAACCAGGTCACAACTCTTTGTTGAGTGCTAGAGAGGAGGAGGCTCATAAATGACCAAGTCCTAGGAAAAATATTATAAAATAGTATGTCCATTAGCAAGCAGGAGGCTAGCATTGGATGGGGATTGAATCTGATAATGCAAGAGATGGTGCATTAAGTGGATTTTTCTCTTGTGGTTCAGCGAATAGGCTCGGGGGTTCTTGAGCAAGTGATTTGGTTGCTCTAGGAGTTGGTTGGGAGGAATGGCTATTCCATTTCTATTTTCCCAGCAGTGGTGCCAGGTTCTTTTTCTGTTGCTTATTATTAAACCTAGTTACTATAGGATGTGTATTTTAACTTGAACTGTAGCTATATTCTTTAGGCAGAAATGTTTTATGCATCTGTATAGGTCAAAAATCTATGTTTCTATATTTTAATCATGTATGTACAATGTTAGATTAATAATGCATCTCAGATCAGGCATCCATACCCGAATCAAAGATTGTTAGTAATGGGTACTATTGTAACATTCAGTAAATTCTGAGCATAATCGTTTTTATTCTTGTTCTGGTTTCGAATCTGTACACTAGCTTCTTTTAATTTATTTAATGTCTATAAATTATTCCCGTCACGGCTATTCTCACTAGGATAATCCAAGGGATAAAAACTATTGTTTTAAACAAATCAACTTCTATTATAGAATCTGGTCGAACAAATAAACTTCTATTGTTTTAGACAAATCAACTTATATGTATATTAAATACGTCATATTAAAATAACTCTGTTATGAATCCAAATCCTACAGATCTAGAATGATGGGTTTGGATCATTTAGATCTGATTTAAATTTCTAAGAATAATCTACTTATGAAAAATATAAATCTAGATCAGTTTGGTTTTCTCGTTTCCAGCAGAAGGTAAATTTTTTCACGTGGCTTGTATTAAATAATAAGATTTTGACTGGAGATTCCCTCTCTAAGCATGGCTTTGTTGGTCCCTTTCGATGTTGTCTATGCAAAATCGTTGTGGAGATTGCAGATCACCTCCTTGTTGACTGTGATTTCTCTAGGAAGGTATGGGATTTGGTCCTTGAAGGTTTTAATTGCACGTTTCCTTCTCATCCTTCAACAACTGCTCTCTATTCAACGTGGCATGACCGACAACCTTCGAAATCAATTTCAGCTGTTATGCACTCACATTGGCATTCGATTCTGAAATTTACCTGGTGGGAATTATGCTTAGCCATAAATCATTGCGTTTTCAAAGAACAAACTCCTATCATCCAGATTGTGGCTAATAAATCAAAACTGTGGTTTGTTGAATCCAATGGCATGTTATCGCCTTCTCATTTTTTGGGTTATCTCTTGATTTTGGGTTAAAATTGAAAAGTGCTAAACCTGGCATTCATCCTGCATGGAGGTTTCATGGAAGTCATGATGTTCTTCACAAAATATGGATGAACTCCTCCTCACTTGTAATATTCTTCGATGGTGCTTCAAAAGGGAATCCTAGGGAGTCTAGAGTTGGTGGCTTGGTTTTTTCTCCTGACAGTTTAACTAAATCAAGTTTTATCTGGGGGCTTGGATCCTTAACAAATAATCAGGCTGAATACTATAGCCTTTTATGGCTTCCCAGATCGCTATGGAAAAAGCCTATAAGCCTATTCAAATTTTTGGCAATTATGAGATGTTGATTAAAGCCATAAATTCAGTTGACAACTTCAATAATTTTGCTTTGAATACTATTCTTAAGAGAATCAGGCTAATTTTGAAAGGCTTTGAGAAGGTTGAATTCTTTCACATTCTTTGGGATTTAAACAATCTTGCTGATGTTCTGGCTAATAAAGCATGTCCTCTCCCGCAAGGATCCCTTTGCATCAACGGGACAACCAGTTATTTTCATCCAATTCCTTAATGGTGTTTCTTACAGTTGATTTTTGTTTTTCAAGGGAAATTCCCTCTTCTCTGTAAGGTTCTGATCAAATTCTTGTATTTTTCAAATTTTGTAATTTGATTCGTATTTCCAATTCAGTCTAGCTTCCTTCTTCTCAATAAAATTAACCGTTTTTGTTTATATATATATATATATATACATATACATATACATATACATATACATATACATATATATATATATATGTGTGTGTGTGTGTGTGTGTGTGTGTGTGTGTGTGTATGTATATATGTATATATATATACATACATACATATGTATATATATATACACACACACACACACACACACACACACACACACACACATATGTATGTATATATGTATATGTATATATACATATGTATATATATGTACATATATATATACACACACACACATATATATACATATATACACACACACACACACACATATATATATACACATATATATACATATATACAAATATATACATACATATATACACACACACACATATATATATAAACACACACACATATATATGTGTGTGTGTGTGTGATACAACCAATTGTGATATTCATAACGTATTCAACAAATTAATCAAGGATCCGTGAGTATCCTATCCAATATTACACTGTCAGTTAACATTTAAAATCAAGGCAACCACCTTAATCAATGTTATAGATTTGAAATCAAAACGCCTAACTAATCGCAACAATCTTACCATTATCGTAGTATGGTCGTAAGTCCCTCAAAGGATGGCAACCATTACTCTACACAGAGGATAATTACAGACACTTCATTAATTTAAAAATCAAACTACAAGCTCTTAAACCAGCAAACATCTAAGTGAGGAAAGACAGTTTGCAGAAGCTTAATTCAAAAAAGTTGAAAGGAAACCCGCAATCTGCAATCCCCAATTGCGGAAGGATAAACGCGGAAGGTTATTTCGAAAAATTTGGAAGGCAACCTGCAATCCATAATTCGCAACTGTGGAAGGGTAAATGTGGAAGGTTAATTCAAAAAAGTAAAAAGGCAACACACAATCTGCAATTGCAGAAGGTTAATTCGAAAAGTTGAAAAGGAAACCCGCATTCCGCAATTGCGGAAGGGTAAATGGAGAAGGTTAATTCGAAAAAGTTGAAAGGCAACCCACAACCCACAATTTTGGAAGGATCATTGCGAAAAGATAAATTTTGAAAGGATCATTGCGGAAGGCTATTGCAGAAAGATCATAGCGGAAATATAATTTCGAAAATATCATTGCAGAAGACTAATAAACTTAGAAGTCTGGGACTGAACCTATAAATGAATTGGAGCCTAATTTTTAGATCCAAGATCAACAATTGAGGAAAAGTTGAACGAATAAGTAAAAGTTAAAAATGAGCAATGAACCTTCAAAGTTTAATAACTCCATGTTACATTTAATTGAAGAACAAGATATTTTAATACAAAAACATCACCTGTAGGTTAAAGATGATATTGTTCCATTAACAAACATCTACATTGCACAACCTGTCATGTAGCAGTAAAGTATGTTTTAGTAACAGAACAAAAACTATGACAAATGTTTTTAGAAACATGTAGGGACTTTAATTATGTGTCTATAGATATATATGTTACATAAATTTTTTTATATATGGATTTTTGAGGTGTGTGGCAGAAAATTTGTGAAAAAAAGTGAATACAATTTGGGAAATGGCACTACCTAATAGTTACAAGGTAAATACTTATAAGGAAATACATATGTCGGGAGGATGCATTTCAGATAGTTATTCAAGGAAATGGAAAAATATATTGTGGGAGACTCGATGAAGGTAATAAGGCTCATTCCAAGGTTCTTTGATGATGGGTTGAATGAGGCTTTGGAGGTTGAAATTTCAAAGGATGAATTGAAGGAAATTTTGCATTGTTTCAAGAAAGCCAAGGGTCCAGGACTAGATGGTCAGTATGTAGAGTTCTATCTCGGATTTTTTTAGATGTTGGAAGAGGACCTACTGAAAGTGGTTAAAGAATCTAGAGTCTTGGGAAAAGTCTTAGGGGATTTGAATTCCACCCTTATAGCATTGGTCCAATAAAGGAATGAACCTATATCTCGCAAAGATTTTAGATCTAATTCCATTTGTAATCCAATCTATAAGATAACTACAAAGATAATAGGCAACATCTCATAATAACACTTTTGTTTTGTATTTAATAGGCATATCCATGATGCAATAGGGATATCCCAATAAGGGCGTTACTCCATAAAGATGGTGAAAAATTTAACTATGGTTCTGAAAATTGATTTAGCAAAAGCATATGACAAAGTTAACTAGCCATATCCTAAATTGGTCCCTCTACATATAGGTATGGAAATTCATAATATAAACTAGATTTTTGGATGCTTATCTTTAGGTTCCTTTGATCTCAATAAATGGTTATTCCTCATAATTCTTTTAGGCATCTCAGTTTTAAAGACAAGGGTGTCCATTCTCACCTTTCTTATTCCTTTTAGTTGCAAAGGGTCAAGGTAGGTTGATTTTAGAGGCCAATAGGAAATGACTCGTAAATGGTCTTAAACTTCCTGAAAATATAATGATGACACATTTATTGTTTGTGGATAATATTATGTTGTTTGAAGTTGATCCTTAAGAAAAGTTAATAAGCTAAAGGACATCCTATGGACCTTTTGCAATGCAACCATAGTGGAAATTAACATGCATAAATATATGTTGTTAACCCATGGTATGGAAGAAGAGATGGTAGGACAGGTAGTGCAAATCTTTCCTTTGCGTTATTATCCTTTGGATAACCTGTGAAATTCTTGGGCTTTTCACTTAATCCAAATGATTATAAATATGAAGGCTCATTATGGTTGATTAAGAAAATAGAAGTGAAAATTACAATATGGTGTCGTAAGTGTTTATTCCATGGGGGTATATTAATACCAGTTAAATCAATTTTATAAAGTATAACTATATATTGGATGTCTATTGTTGATATCCCTAAATGCATATTGATCAAGATACAAAAGTTATATTTCATATTCTTGTGGACATGAAAGAAGGAAAGTGAAGGTATCCCATTGGTAAAATGGTTTAAATTTTCTAATTGAAAATAAGTAGGTTGGTGGGGCTAAAAGAAAATTATACTTTTTTTAGCCAAGCCTTAACAAGTAAAAGTATGTGGAGGTTGTTCTTAAATGATGGACTCTACAACAATGTAATGAAGTGGAAATACATAAAGGAAGTATCCATTGAAGACATGGTAAGGGTGGAAGTAAAGTTAGGCAAAGGTGCCTCAATTGTTTGGAAAACTCTAGTTAAAGTATTCCCCTCGGTGTGAAGGTGGTTTTATTGGAAAATTGGGAATTGTAATAAAGTAAGAATTGTGAGGATCCATTGATATGTTGCTAGTACCTTTGTTGTTAGGTGTCCATGACTTAGGGGAACTCAAGATCAAAGATGCAACTTTGGGCTTGGTAAAACATTGGTGGTAGAGGTGGAGGACAACAAAGGAGTTGAGTTTGAAGGGTAACAATGCTGAAAAATGGACTTAATATGTAGCTACCCTAAATTACATTGCCACTATTATATCAAGAAGTTGAACATAAGTGCTCAAAAAACAAAGCTTAAAGGATGTTCAATACAAAACATGGATATGAGGAAAATATACTTGAAGACTAAGAAGGAGGAAAACTATGGTGGTGGAAGATAACATATAAACTTGATAACCCACTTAAAACAATATTTTTTCTTTGGTTAACATTGGCCAATAAAATCTTGACATGTCGCAATGGGAAAAACAATGAATTGGAACGGTCTTAGTTGGTGTGTTTTATGTAACACAAATTTATTAAATTTGTGGATTATTTGTTTATTCCGTACCCTTTCTCAAACTTGGCGTGGAAAGAAGTTTTATAGTTTGTAGTTGATGAGTGGAAATAATCTATGGGAAAAATACTCTTTAATGAGTTGCTTTGAGAGATAGTGTCTTGACAATTAAATATATAATCACAAAACTATGCAACACTTTATCTTGTGTTGGGGTGTTGTTAGTTAGAAACAAATCCTTATTCCAAGGCAAAGTTTCTCCTTAGGGTTTAGTGGCCCACTATGTTATAGGTGTATATGGGGAATTTGAAAGCCAAAAAAGCCACAAGGACACATAGTTATGATAGAACCCATCATTTACCATTCATTAGGTTGGACTTACTTTGATGGCACAGGCCAAGGATCCCCAATCATCATGTGCAGTGCTTGCTATCTTATGTACTTAAATAATTTATTTTTTTGTTCTTTCTAAGTTTGGAGTTATGCAAGGCATTAATAATAAAGTTGAGATGCAAGCAAAGTGAGTCTTTTTGAAATCAACGACATACAAAAACATTGGAGAGATTTAAGTTCTATGAGAATCTCAACTCATGATAGATTAAGCTAATGGACAAAACATAATCACAAATCCAAGTTTGAATACAATTAGGATCAAAATATTGGATGTAAAAAGAAATTATGAGGCAAATTATTTTTTCTCACATTTATAAGGAATTCAATACAAAGATAAACCAAATATCAAAAGATGCATTATCCTTGCAGGAGAGGACCCTCACTGCGCAAGAGTATAGGGATGTAACTCTTGTCTTTGAACCAACAAAATTCCTCTTCCAAGGTTCACTCCGTTGATGTCATTTCTGTTATGCTTTTGAGAAAGAGAGAGATAGTTTGGGTATGTAAATCAAAATGCGCTTATATGTTTTGTGAATATATGCTTTTTCCGGATAACTATATGGTAATACGCACATTTTAGATATTTGACATATGGGTTTTGCATTTTTTGAGCCAAAAGGCATCAACATTGTATATTTGATTACACATACATGGAAAAGAAAAATCCATTTAAAATAACAAAGTGTAAATCCATAAATATAATTCAATACAAAAATCCATATTTCCACATTCTAAACTGCTTTAAAACGAATGGAGCTTGTAAAAGCAAAGTTACCATATATCCAAGGAGACTATAACATTCCTTATAATTCATATCAAATTTGAAGGAAAAATAATGCCATAAAACTAAATTTGTCTACTATTTTTTCCTCGAAGGTGACAAAACCTATAATAGTGTAGTTGTAAATTGACAGTGAGGACACCCATTAACAATTGTTCTCTACAAATGCAGGTCAATTCATCATCGTTATTCAAGGAAAACAATGCCACTTGAAACAATCTGCTAATGATCCATTAGGGGCTAAACTTCCACTCCTGTCAGATGCCTTTGGGGCTTGGATTGCTAACCTATTTCCTTGTATACGAGGAAGATGATTTCTCTTCCAATAAAAAACAGTTGTAGGTCTCACCCAAGGACCAAAAAACAATTTTGGCCTAAATAATGTTCACAAGAAAGCCAATGTCCCTTATGGTCATTGGTAAGACTATCTCCAATGTGAAAATTTTTGAATCCCAACCTGGTTTCAAGTTCAGTTTTGTACCATGAAGTTTAATGCCCAAACCCTAGCATGTAAAAACACATTACATTTTAAAAAAATCACTTTTTGGTTGAAACACATGGAAATTTTCATCATAACACAACTCAGAAATTTATATGGAAGCCTACTTTTTCACACTCAAAAAATTATGACATCCATCACACACATGAAATTTAGACTCATAATTTTGACAAAAAATATCCAGGAAAAACCCCAAAGGGAAAACTTGTTTGAGAGAGAGATTTTATTATTTTCAGGCTAATTAGAAATTTAATAACTTCAATACTTATCTCCCTTTTTCTACCTCAAAAAATGTGCCAACATCCCACTGACAAACTACTGTATGATTGCCTTGAAATTGTGCCAACTGAGACTTGTACAAACTCGCATGTGTGAAAAGTACGATTGATTTTGTCAATTTTGTGCTACAGATTTTCCTCGTTTTATGTGCTTGTACTATCGATAATAAATTATGTACCTACTGCCTCAAAAAACGTGCCTATACGGTTTGAATTTATTGTTGTACGAATCTCAAAAACAATGTTTCCATCTCCTCAAAATATATGTTGATGTACGGTTTCCTGTTGTATGGTCTTGTCCTCAATTTTTATGCCCAAACTCTTACTCTTCCTCCTCGTTGTAATTCAAGATAGGGTTTTCTCTCTTTATCTCTTGGAAGAAATCGATTCTCTCTCTTTTTTTTTCCTTTTGTTCTTCTCCTCTCTCCAAAATATCTTTGTGAAAATGAACAATGATCACTCTCAATGACTTTCCCTAGCCTTTTTGTTTGAGTAACCACTATCTCAAAATCAATGGACTAGATTAAAACATAACTATATGAGATCTAGGCTCATGTTAAATCTCACTTTTCTCATTAAAAGCATTTAATTCACTTTTCAATAATATATGAGATATTATTACTCACCCACTTTTTTAATTCTCATAGAGTCACATTTAAAATATTTAATAAGTCAAACTCACTTTTTAAAGTCACTTTATAAACATAAAGTCATTCGCTTTAAAAAAATACTAAAGACCACAACTTTTAAGTGTTCATGTCCACCCCAAGGCATCACAAGGTGGACAAACACTTCCTTGGCAATTTTTAACACTCCCTCTTACCGAGGAAGTTGTTCTTCACCACTCCCAACTTGTATCTTAAATGAATATGCTTCCCTCTTCTCAAAGAATTCATGTTCCCTCTTCTCAAAGAATTCGTGAGAATGTCGGCCACTTGCTCCTCAATAGATATGAACTGCAACTCAACAGCTCCCCTCTGAACATAATCTTTGATGAAGTGATTTCTGATCTTTATGTGTTTAGACCTGACATGGAATAATGGATTCTCAGAGAGCCTGATGCGACTCTGATTATCACAATATATAATTGTAGGTCTCTTGTGAAGCCACAACGCCTCACAACTAGACTAACTGGACTCCATATGGTGGAATATTGGACAATACTAAGAGGGGGTGTGAATCAGTATTGATAACTTTTAACAATTAAAACCACTTTTAACTTATTCATTAACACACATGATCAACAATATACAAGGAAGACAGCTTTTATCATGGAAGCCCAATTGGGAAAACCACTAACACTTTCTATTACTGCAAAATTATATTTACAATGGTTTTGTCATCTACAACTGATAGGATGTTACAACACCCTATTTACCATCAACTACTAGAAGGAGGTTACGATCCCCTGGTTTTATCAACTTCTATCGAAAGGATGCTACAACACCCTATTTACCAGCTACCACTGGAAGGAGGCTACGACCCCCTGGTTTCTCAGCTACTACTGAAAGGATGCTTTGACACCCTATTTACTAGCTACCATTGGAAGGAGGCTACGCCCCCCTGGTTTTACCAGCTGCTACTAAAAGGATGCTACGACACCCTATTTACCAGCTACCACTGTAAGGAAGCTACGACCCCCTAGTTTATCAACTACTACTGAAAGGATGCTTCGACACCCTATTTACCAGCTACCACTGGAAGGAGGCTACGACCCCCTAGTTTATCAACTACTACTAAAAGGATGCTTTGACACCCTATTTACCAGCTACCACTAAAAGGAGGCTACAACCCCCTTGCAGACATGTATCCTGCTCTAGCGCCACCCTGCCACCCTAATACTTTTTTATCAACTTCCATATCTTCTTATGTCTTCAATTCTGTCACTGGTTTCTCATCTCTTCCTTGGTCTCTATCTTCTGTTGCTGCTGCTACATGGATCTGGACTACTGAGATGCCTTTACTTCAAAATGAGCTTTGGTTTAAATATTCTATCATGTCTTTACAACATCACACCCTTTCAATAAATGTGTCCTTCCAATTTTATCATGCCTCTTCATTCTGGAACATGACTTTTCACTATCACACCATTTCACTAATTAACTTTATGTTTATTAAATAAATAATACACTCTGTTTTGACAGTCATTATCTTATTTTAACAAATCTGACATTCTTCAACAAATAACATTCTTGCAGATATAATTCGTTGTTTGTTCATGTACCTTCCATGTTTAATTTACAAACAGTTTCTTCACTACTTGTAGTTTTCATGTCATCCTTTATTTTGTTCTTATCTACATCAACACTTCCTTTGTAGAGATAGACAAGAACTCCATTGTTTCCTTCTGCAAGTATTCTTCACCATGTGCATGTATACTTCACAATCATGTGTGGGCATTTAAATACATTGTGCAAGCATAAATCCTTCCGCAATTGACTTTCTGCAACAGAAATCCTTCCGCAACTATCTTTCTGCAACAAAAATCCTTTCGCAATTACCTTTTCACAACTATCTATCCACAACTTGTCTTTCCACTTCTGTAATGACCTTTCCGCTTCCACAATGATATTTCCGCAATCTATAGGAACTCTGTCCTTCCGCAACTGCGGGTTGTGGGCCTGTCTTTCAACTTTTTCGAAGCAGGCTTCCGTGTTTACCCTTTTCGCAATTGTCCTTTCTGCAATCTGTGCTAACTCCTTCCTTCCGCAATTGCAAGTTGCGGGTATGCATTTCCCAAAATTTCAAAAACGGATCTCGCAATTATGCGGCCGCAACATTCTTTCTGCATTCGGATTGTGGATTGCGGACGTGCCTTCCATTTTTTTTGAAACTGCTTCCGAAATTAGTCTCCCACAAAACTTCTTCCGCAATTGCAGATTGCGGGTCTGCTTTTCATAAATTCTAAAAAATGACTTAAATAATAGTCTTCCCACAACTTTAACAAGCTTTCACCTTGGCATTGCAAAAACTATTCTAGACCATTGATCTTTCTCTCTCTTATGATATGGGTCGTCCAAATCTTCACTTCATAGAAAGTTAGTGTTATAATGTTTCTGACTCTGCTTAGCCAACTGTGTTATTTTGGCTCAATCTTTTTGGACTATTTGTTTTTAAATGAGACCATGGTCAGATAGCCATTTCAACAAGCTATAGCCTGACAGGATGGGGTGGGAATTTTCCTTAACTTATGAATTATGGCAGACATTTCCTTAGGGAATTTTTGACTAATATTTCCATACTTAGTCAATTTCCAAAGTTCCACAAAATTGCCATACTTTTCCAGAATGATGTCAGATTGAAACATTGACTTCATGCTAACATAAGAAGACCATCATGTGTATTTCTAGCCTCATCACACATGCCACATCATCATGCATGCCATGTCATCACTTCCTTTGTTATTCCTTTGTCTTACACTGATTTTTCCCTACCATCATGTCCTTGGTTATTCCTTTGTCATTACTGAATTCCTTTGACATCAATGACAACTATATTCAACACCATATACTAATCCTCAACATAACGAAAAGCAACGGACTTTTGATTTCTGCTGAACCACAACATTGTTATCAATCCCAAACTAAAGCAACAACAAGAAGTGCTCTTCTGATTCGATGCATTGCCTGCCCAATCTGAATTTGTGAAGCCAATCCAACCCACTCCAACTAATCTCCTGTAGTCCAGACCATAGTCTATTGTCCCAACAAGGTACCTCAAAACATGCTTTGTAGCTACCCAATGCACTCTCCTGGGCTCCATCATGGACTGGATGAGAGTGTTCATTGCATGACATATATATGGTCTAGTGTTAACCAAATACATAAAAGAACCAATGACTTGCCTATATAAGGTAGGATCAACCAACTCTCCTTGAGAATCATGAATCTTCTTCCAATTGGTGATCATGGGTGTGGACATCAGTCTACAACCCTCCATCTAAAATCTCTTCATAACATCAATTGCATATTTTCCTTACCCCAAGAAAACATGTCCATCCACTTGCCATACCTACATACCCAAATAATAATGAATCATCCCAAGCTCAGTCATCTCAAACTTTGAAGCAAGATCTCTCTTGCAAACTACAATCAGGTGCTCCTCCCCTATGATAAACAAGTCATCAACATATAGTAGAAGAATGAGTGGACCACCTCCAACCACAATGAAGTATAGGTTGGGATCAACCTCACTCTTCTTGAACCCAATTGAAAGCAAGTATGAGTCAATCCTCAAATACCAAGCTTGAGGAGCTTGCTTCATCCCATACAAGGCCTTTTTCAACCTACATACATGTGAATCTCTCCCACGCACCTCAAATCCTAGTTGTTTCTCCAGATATACCTCCTCCTACAAAATACCATTCATAAATGCAGTCTTCACATCCATTTGGTGGATCCTCCAACCCATCTCTACAACTAGGAATATCACTGATCTGATGGAAGAATAACGAGCAACTGGTCCAAAAGTCTCCTCATAGTCAACTCCCTCAAACTGTGAGAACCCCCGCGCAACAAACCGAGTCTTGTACTTCTCAATTTTGTCATTCGTAGCATGTTTTATCTTGTATAACCACTTAGAAGTCACAATTGACTTCCCATCTAGTCGTGGAACAATCTCCCACACATCATTCTTCATGATGGAATTATAATCTTCCATCATGGCATCTCTCCAAACCTGATGTGTAGATGCCTCCTCAAAGGTAAAAGGCTCATACTCACACAAGCTAGTCACCACCACCATGTAACTTGAAAATATCTCTGGTGTCTTTCTCTCTCTAACCTCCCTCTTGGGTGGCCCCACAGACTCCTCGGCTTCCTTCACAAGCTCCTTAAGCCAACTTAGCTTTCTCTTCCTGGAAGTAGCTTCCTGAGGAAGGCCCTCCTCCTAAACCTCCTGATTTGACGATTGTCTCCTTGAATAAGTGCCTATGGTATGAGATCCTATGCCTGGTGAACTTGAACCTGAACCCGAACCAAGTGAACTCGAATCATGTGAAGGTGTAACCTGTGAACCTATAATATGAAAACCTGTCCCTGTACCAAAAGTTCTTGTAGACTGTGTCCTTGAAACTGATGATCTTGACACTTGTGGACCAGTCAAACTTGAGACCTGTGACCCTGTACTCTGAGATGTTTTCACATGTGGAGTAGAAACCTACTCCTCCTCCATCTCAGACTCCAGAGCCCTCCTAAAGGCCCGCTCCTCCTCAAATCTCACCTCCCTACTCACTACAACTTTCCTCTGTGCATGAAGGTATAAGTGGGAGGCCTTTGAAGCCTCATCACATTGAACAAACATGTCTTTCTCTGTAGTAGCCTCCAACTTTGTCCTCTTCTCAGAAGGGACATGTGAATATGTAAGGCATTGAAAAATACAGAAGTGGCCTATCTCAGGTTTCTTCCCAGTAAATATCTCCTTAGGATTTTTACTCCCCAATGCACGGTGAGGACTCCTATTCTGAACATAAACAACAGTACTACAAGCCTCAACCCATAGAAAGAAAGGAAGAATCTGGTCATGTAACATGGCTCTCGTTGCTCCCACTATCACACGGTTCTTCCTTTATACAACTCCATGTTGTTGTGAAGTGTAAGGAACTGTCAACTGCCTCTTAATCCCCTCATGTCTACAATACTCATCAAATTCATTGCAGGTATACTCACCCCCACTGTCTGATCTGAGGACTTTGATCCTCCTCCTTGTTTATTTCTCCACAATAGCTTTGAACTCTTGGAACCTCTTCAAGGCTTCTTTTGACTTCTTGCTCCTTAGGAAGTAGATCCATGTCTTACTAGAATAATCATCAATCAATGTGATATAGTACTCAAATCCTATCAAAGAGGCATATGACATGGGACCACACAAGTTTGAATGAACAAAGTCAAGCACTCCCTATGATTTGGTGTCACTGCTTGGAAAAGCAGTCTTGGTGTAATTTCCCAAAGCACACCCCCCTACACACACCACTCTACTCTGTGTTGAAATATGGCAAACTAGTAGTCATGTCTCTCGGCATCCTCAAAGCTAAATGATGAAGATGGGCCATCCTCCTATGCAACTTGCACACCTTGCTACTACTAGTGTGTGCCAACGCATGATGAGTCTAGAAGAGAAGCTTATACAATTTTGTGCATCTAACTACAATAGCATATGAAGTAGATGGTCCTACTACCTTCGGAAATACATGTACCATATAGGAAATATACTCCAAAGCTTTTGTCATCAATAGTGGAAACTAAAACAAGATTCTTCTTTAGCTTATGGACATATAATATATCCCCCCGTGTGTTGGTGTATTAGTAACTTTGGAATGTATTCACTTGTATATTTTATATATTGTATTTCATTGGTCCCTGATGTTCCTATCGGGAGAATCATTAATGTAATCAAGTCATGTAAAGTCATAGAGATTAACCCTCCTTTTTAAGTCGGGGGAAAAGTCCCCACAGCTGAGGGGCACTAGGGTTATTAGACTCTCCTAGAGAAGTCGGCCTTGGTAAGTAATTGTCAAGTCGAAAACTAGTATAAATAGAGAGTGAGTCGAAAACTAGTATAAATAGAGAGTGAGTCTCTCTATTTGAGACACACACTCACCCAGCTATAGCGCATAGGTGAGAGAAGAGGAGCTCACACAAGTGAGAGAGAGAACAGTTGTTGGAGATCATCTTTCTGTCTTTGGGTTTTACTACTGCCATTGGTGCTCATTCTATCTCTGAGGAAGTTGTGGGATTTTCTCCTTTCTATTTTCCCCGAGGAAAAATCTTTGTGTCTATTGTCTCTTGTGATCGATTGTTGTGCATGTTATTCTCTCAGATAAGATCCTAAGATCATATTGTCTAAATGATAAAAATCTAACATGGTATCAGAGCTAACATGAGAATAAGACATTGTGCAGTTGCAGAAGCTAGGGATTCCTACTTTTTGGGTCTCTCTCCACATATCATTAGCAAAAGGAGGCTAGGCTAACTCTCCATTGAAGGGCGCATCTTTTTGTCTAAGCAGAATTTGATTTTGGGCATTCTCAGTTTTTGACCCATCACTACTGCGAGAAATTAGGGCTTTTCATAGATTTTTTTTTTTAGTGAGGCTAGCATAGGATTTCTCTCCTCCTCAAAATTGAAATTTAGAGACCAAGATCGAAATTTTTGGTTGGGTAAACTCCAGGAAAGTCAAACCCTAATTTGACCCCGGACTAGAAAAACCCTAAAATACTAAAACTAGTAGTTTTGGTACATTCACTCTATCTCGATATTGGAGAAGTATCGAAAGCTGAAATTTTTATAGGACAAATAAACTTTCATGTTGAACAGTGTGTAAAAATTTCAGCCTCAGATTCGCTATATTCTGGGAGATATGATTCCTCTAAATCAGGGTTCCAGCCTCTCCCAGGATTCATCTCTAAACCGGACACCTAGGGAGAATTGCTATATATTAGGCTACGAAGGTCCAAATAAAATTTTACAAGATGTTCCAGATAGGGAAAAGAATCTACTTTATGTGGTAAAATTTTCAAACCCTGATGTTGAAACAGTGACACGTGGCAGTCTGTAAAAGTTTGCTATGATGAACAGTCCTGAAAGAAGTCACCTTGGGAAAACCCTCATAAGTCCCAATTGGTGAAACCAATTCTACTCAAACCTGCAGTGTTGGAAAGAGGACAGACAAGAATTTCTTAGTACAAAATTTCAAACATAGGGGAGTAGTACTTTCATAGATACCGCACAAACCATATCAGACATTTCTGTAGAAGAAATTGAAGAAAACTAGGGCATCAAATATTTTGCAATTCTGATCACAACTTTGGGAAAATGAATATGCTGCTCAAGTCTCCTTCAGGAGGCACATCTTTCTATACAATCAAATCTAAAAGATTCCAAGTTTTGAAAATTAGGGTTTCTCTAACAAACCCTAGATCAGCCAGATTTAGAACTAGGATGAACACCTCAAACTGGCAAGATCTAATCTTTTGCTATTTACATTTGAGGTTCTCATTTCAAAATGACCAATCACACTAGCTTGATGACAATCTTGGTGAAGCTGAAAACTTCCAAGCATGGAAGCATAAAATTTCACTAGTTCTTGAAGAAAATAAATTGGACACCTACATAAGTGGAGAGGTTCCAGTTCCAGAGGGAGATGAGGCTAAAGCCCTACACAGGAAGAACTTGGTCAAGGTCAAGTAGATCATTGCTCAATCAATCAAGGATCACCTTATACTACAAGTGTCTTCTCTAAAGACACCTAAAGAGATGTTTGATTCGTTGACCAAGCTATTTTAAGGGAAGAACATAAATCAGAAGATGACTTTGAGAAACCAGTTGAAGAATGTAAAGATCCAGAATGCAGAGACCATACAGTCATACTTTACACGGGTCTCTCAAATCAAAGAACAACTTGAAGTAGTGGATGAAGAAGTAGCGAATGCAAAAATTGTGATAACCACCTTAAATGGCCTCCCAGGATCATGTCATTCATTCATTTTAGGAATGTGTGCTAGAAGGAAGTGATTACGTTCAACAGACTCTAGGAAGAGTGCACACAAGAAGAAACTCGACTCATAATAAGAGAAGAGAAGATGGGAGCAACTGAAGATCAAGCGCTCACGATTCAAAGAAGATCCCTCAAGCGATGAGGAATATGAAGAACTCAATTCTTGAAGAACCTCTTGTCCATCTTAGCATTTGGATAAGAAATGATGATGTCATGAATGAAGAAGATGATGAAGCAGAAGGCTCAAGAAGGAGTCTACCCACGAAACGAATAAAAGATTAGTATTCAATTGTCATTTCATGATATTGTTTTGTTATGCATTTGTTTATATTCAGTTGATGTGTTATGCATGATAGAATGTTTGCATTAATGACAGTATAGGACTAATATGAATGTGATGGGTAAGTAGCTCATGGTGCTATACAATTCTCCATTGCAACTTATCTAGAATGAAACCTCTTTGCTGGCATATTGGATTAGTGCACAATCTCAATGATGTCATGGTAGAGATGGAAGGCATCTAGAAAGTTTCTGTGAGATATGGATGAATGTTGTATTGGTTAAAATAGTTGCGTGATTATATCTTTATGCATAAGAATTTTCCATTATGAATATGCCTTATGAAATGTTTCTAACCATACAACTAATGCATTTGACTTGTAGGAAAGATCGCATACAATCGCCTACAAGAAAACAAGGATGAGACTTGTTATGAAGAACAAGTGATGACAGTTCGAGAAATAATACAAGATGAAGAATAATATGACAATACTTTCAAAGAAAGGAAGAGGTTTCAAACACAGTGTAGTTATGTGACACTGTTGAGCAACATCATTGATGCAGAACCTTCCAACTATGAAGAAATAGCCAAGAAGAAAGGGAAGGAGTGTACTGGTTCAAGAAGAATGATGTCTAGGATGTGGTATCGAGACCTGAAGGGAAGTTTGTAGTATCTTCCATATGGATATGCAAGATCTAGCATACAGTAGATGACAACATCGTGGGATACAAGGCAAGATTCGTAGCACAAGGCCTCTCACAGAAAGAAGGCATAGACTACGAACAGACATTTGCAACCACTGGAAGTTAAGACACATGACAGGTAGACTCATGTGTGCAAATTAAAGAAGGCCTGGTACAAGCTTAGAAGACACCCATGGGATAACACATACATGAGGAGCTTGAAGATCACATATAGTGATGAACATCTTAACCTTTCCTACAAGGTTGAAGATGAAAGCCTATAGAGGATGACAAGCTCACAGATGGGTGCTAGAAGAACTTTTGAAAAGGTTCAAGATAGAGGATCTTGGTATCCAGTGACCCTAGATGGATACATAGAATATTAGTAGCGTAGCATAGGAAGCTACTTGTCACTCCAGTACAGAATGTTCAATACATAGAGTACGAAAGGCAGAGGGAGAATGATGCTCCACTTCATAGGGAGTGACTACAGAAGATCTCGAGGTTCGACATGGTATGATAGGATGGACAGATTACTGATGGCTCTAGGATTTACTAAGAGTCAAGTGGACTCCAACCATTGCTCCAAAGTTGAAGGCAGAAGACCAGTGATGCTCCTGTTATATGTCGATGACTTGTTCCTGACAGAAAAAGTGGAACTCGTTAAAGTTACAAGAAGGAGACTTGTTGCTGAGTTTGAGATGAAAGACCCTGGGTTAATGCATTATTTTCTAGGTCTAGAGGTATGGCAGAACTCATAAGGAATATTTCTCAATCAGGGAAAGTATACAGTAGAAATTTTGAAAAGATTTGATATGTTGGAATGTAAAGCCATGGCCACGCCCATGGATACCAATTTGAATTTGTTGGTTGGTGAATCATCAGAATTAGTGGATGTGACTCAATACAAATTAATTATTGGGTCATTAATGTATCTAACAAATACTAAACTAGACATTTGTTTTGCTGTGAACACCTTGAGTCAGTATCTAGTTCAACCTAGATGTGTTCACCTGGTAGCTACAAAACATGTGATGAGATATATGAAAGTAACTATAGACTTTGGCCTATATTATGACAGAAACCATGACTACATATTGTATGGCTATATAGATGCAGATTGGGCTAGAAATGTCTCAGACAGAAAAAGCACATCATGTGGATGTTATTGTATGGGGTCTGCTATGATTTCATGGTTTAGCAGGAAACAATCCAGTGTTGCTCTTAGCACGGCTAAATCAGAATACATAGCAACTTGCTCTACTAGTTGTGAGTCCATGTGGCTTCGAAGACTGATGTCAGTTCTATTTAACCTGGATTTGGATACCATAGTGATTCTATGTGATAACCAAAGTTGTATAAAGATGGCAGAGAACCCAGTGTTCCATGATAAATCAAAGCACATAGAAACCTGGTATTTCTACATTCGAGATATGATACATAAGGGAGCCATAAATCTCTAGTATGTGAGTACCGATGAACAAGTTGTTGATGTGTTAACAAAGCCTCTGTCTCGAATAAAGTTTGAATACTTTCGAGACAAGCTTGGTGTTGTTCGAAAAGACCTTCCCCGAAAGGGGGAGCAATGATGTTGCAGTGGGATTGTATCATCCCTAGACACTTGTCCTAAAGTGATCCGTAGACTTCTGTCTCTGAGAAAGAAGTGGGATTGTATCATCCCTGGACACTTGTCCTAAAGTGATCCATAGACTTATGTCTCTGAGAAAGAAGTAGGATTGCATCATCCCTGGACCCAAGTCCTAAAGTGATAGGGAGTGATTATCCCGTAATAGTGTCCGGAGACTTCAATTTTCAAGAATGTGGTAGGATTGCATCATCCTTGGACCTAAGTCCTAAAGTGATAGGGAGTGATTATCCCGTAATAGTATCCGGAGACTTCGGTCTTCGAGAATGTGGTAGGCTTGCATCATCCTTGGACCTAAGTCCTAAAGTGATAGGGAGTGATTATCCCGTAATAGTATCCGAATACTTTGGTCTTCGAGAATGTGGTAGGATTGTATCATACCTGGACTTAAGTCCTAAAGTGATCTGTAGACTTTCGTCTTCATATTGTGGATTGCAGGTCGTTGTTGATGATGATGATGTTGTTGATCGAAATATCAAAGTATTGTTGATGATGACGATGATGATAGAAAGGTCAAAGTATTGTTGATGATGATGTTGCTGATTGAAAAAGACTAAAATGCTGATGACGATGTTGTCGACCGAACAATCAAAATGTTGCTGCTGATAAAATTGAAGATAAAGACTATATGTCAAAGATGATGAAAAAGCTTCCAATGATTTATATATGTATCACCCCGATGATGTTGAATATGATTTGATGAAGACCTACATGGAGGCTAGGCCTACAACCAACATGAAAAAGGGTTGGCTCTATAGAACTTCTTGTGACAAGAAGAATTGAGAGATAGCACCATTTGCTCAAGATAGTGGAAGCAATGATGATCCAGCTTTGATGATGATCCAGTGATGATGATCCAATGATGATTCGACTTTGATGAATGATCCAATGATGAAGACTTGTCCTGATGAATTGTGTCAAGAGAATACCTTCCTAGTTAAGAGGGAGTGTTGATGTATTAGTAACTTTGGAATGTATTCACTTGTATATTTTATATATTGTATTTCATTGGTCCCCGATGTTCCTATCAAGATAATCATTAATATAATCAAGTCATATAAAGTCATAGAGATTAACCCTGCTTTTTAAGTTGGGGGCAAAGTCCCCACAATTGAGGGGCACTAGGGTTATTAGACTCTCCTAGAGAAGTCGGCCCTGGTAAGTAATTGTCAAGTCGGAAACTAGTATAAATAGAGAGCGAGCCTCTCTATTTGAGACACACACTCACCCCAACTATAGCGCATAGGTGAGAGAAGAGGAGCTCGCACAAGTGAGAGAGAGAACAATTGTTGGAGATCATCTTTCTGTCTTTGGGTTTTACTGCTGCCATTGGTGCTCATTCTATCTCCGAGGAAGTTGTGGGGTTTTCTCCTTTATGGTTTCCCCGAGGAAAAATATTTGTGTCTATTGTCGCTTGTGATTGATTGTTGTGCATGCTATTCTCTTAGGTAAGATACCACTGTATCATCACCCAACACCACCTCCAAATACAATCCTGTCCCAGTCATCTCAGTAAATACATATTGTGTACTTGTACTGTGGTTTGAATCCCCACTATTAATATACTAAGTGGAAGGAGTGGTGGACATACTCAGTGAATTCCCAACTACCATGGAATGCTCTGTCTAGTCCTCCATATCATCACTGGTGACAGATGATGCTCTCTTTATGCAATTACCAGCAGATAGAGAAAACTCTCTCTCAAATATCACAACTTACTCATTGATCTATGATGTTGTTGTTGTCCATTGTTTCTTCTTATTCTTGTTTGGACACTGCTCAACATAATGTCCAAACTTGTGACAAGGAAAGCATTTCACTTTGTTCATACCCTTCTTCTTCTCATGTGTTTGTTGCTTGGTCCCACCCTTGGTATTAGAATTTGAATGCCATTTAGATCTTCAAGCAGAGAATTCTGATAAGGTTGCAGCGATTGAATGGAGAATGAACATACAAACTAATCAAAACAAACGACACAGAAAACACACAAGTATTGCTCGCGAATTTACAATATATTCATCATAATAATATACGGTGTTACAATAGTTTACATAGGAAAGAATTCGAATGCATGGGGTATGAATTCAAATTTCCCAAGTGGATATGACTGTAGCTAACTGAATCTCTAGCGCATGGTCTCTCAATCAATATCAGAGTCCAACAGATCAACTCCCAGATGACCAACAACTCAAACAAACAATGACAGTTATTTAACTTAGTGCAACTGAGTGTGGTAGGTGGGCAAAGGCGCCTACTCCACATGCATCCATGAATTATCCATGCAAGACATGTGCTAGCTAACTATTTGAGAACTAATTGAAAGTAACTGAGGGATAATTGAGACTAAATAGTACTAACTCCAACTAACTGAAGTAGGTTGGTGCCAGGACTCCCAATGGATCCTAAAATGTAGGGATTGGTCTAGGAGGCGCCCAAACTAATGCGTGCACATGCAGTAAGTGGCAGTTCATCTCTAGTAGTGTTCCCCACACTCCAGTCACTGGTACATGTGGCCCCATTAGGTCAAGTGGACCCAATTGTACTAGTGGACCCAATTAATTAATTAAGGTTCCTAAGTGAGGCAAAATTAATCTAATAGATAGTATGGTCAAGGGATGATTAATAATCCTAACACCCCCCCTGAATCCTAACTTGGACAACTGTGGGCCCTGGTAACAAGACCATAGGTCACCCAAATACAATCTAAAATATAGTAAAAATGTTGCTTAAAACAATTGAGGAAACAGGGGAAAACCTCATGGAAACCCCCCCCCCCTCAAAAAAGAAGCAGAAATACAAATTTTGAAAAAATTTGTTGCTACTATGCAGCAGTAGTGTCTTGGTTCTTCTGCGCAGGTGAACCTATGAATCCAAACAACATGCTTATGTATAGAGGAATCTTCTTCTTTGGAAGAATAAAAATGTACCCAATTGAATCATAAATATAAACAACTGCACGGTGAAAACTAGACCCATGTAGAGCAGTTGAAATCAACTGAAGAGAGGGTAAAATTTATTGAGAATTCAAACCATGTGAGGAAAGCCCAAGAACCTGATATATGTTAGCCTTGAACAACAAACCATGAG
Organism: Pseudotsuga menziesii; assembly: GCA_001517045.1. NCBI lineage: Eukaryota > Viridiplantae > Streptophyta > Pinopsida > Pinales > Pinaceae > Pseudotsuga > Pseudotsuga menziesii. Next base: position 786,345 of record LPNX010467623.1, on the reverse strand, counting down.
TGGTAAAATCAGCCCCAATTGTTAGGAGCAAGTCTCCAAGCGGATGCAGATTGTCTCCCTCTTTACTAGTTATGTGAGGAGATGAGCATGTGACCAAAGGTAGAGAAGCCCTAGGACAATGGAGAGCGAATGCTTGAGCTCCATAATCTGATATAGCTTCATAAATATCCAATATTTCACAAAATCTGATATCAGCAAATTCATAAGAAAGAACTAACATCGAATCCTCAACAACAAAATTGAAAGAGACTTGCGGTGCTTGATTTGTCACACCAAAATTGGTGAAACTAGTTATAAGCAATACTGAAAGATCTTGAATCTTGAAACTTGAATCACATATTATCATATCAAAAAATAAATGAGATCCAAAAAAATTCATATCAGGTCCAAAACTTTGCTTCACCGAGACAGTAGATGCACAATTTTCTCCTTCTTCAAAATTCTGATTTTCGGTGCATGTAATCCTGTAGGAATTTATTGAAAGCTCTAGATTAATGAGAGTGAATGGATCACTCTTATAATATGATATTATTTCCAAAGTATCACTGATATTACTGATATGCACACCAGCAACATCATTATAGATAGAGAAATCAAATTCCTCTACCGTTTCTAAAATAGTTACTGGTAAACTATGCACAAAATTTAACGAATTACTGGATAATTTTTACAAAGAATAGGAAGAGTGTTTTTCTTCACAAACAGAGATTTGAATGTCTTTTTCTGGATCAACCATGTGAGGAGATGAGATATCAGATATCTCATACACTTTTGGAGCAACAAGAGAAGGAGTCGCTTCATGGAGACTTTCTTCCATTCGAATTGACTGTAGGGAAAAATCTGCTTTTTCTTCATCTTCAACAATTTACTTTTCTGTTGGAGAGGGCATCAAATCATCATGATGGATTTTATATGAACCTCTCTAAACATCTGGGATTTTAGAGTCATCTCCGATTTGACAACTAGGTCCTCCTGATAGAGGGAAAGTGATGAAGGATTCCATGGAAGCAACCATGTGGTTGGATGCTCCAGAATCTATCACATAAACCTTCAACGGAGAGAAGATTGCATGCAAGCATATCTCATCTTCTTTAGTCTTCTCTTCATCATCTGACATCACTGCTCTTCATGGAAGGGCAATATTGTTCTGAACACATAGAGCTTTCATCTGGTCGAGGGTCTTCTTCATGCATGAGTCTTTTGGATGAAAACCCCTCATACAGTAGGGACACTTTTTCTTTTGCCTCTTAGAGCGAGAGGCCCTTTTGGAAGTTTGTTGATTCGAATTAGCTGCTTTTGGATCCTTCTTCTTTGATTTCCCCTTTGCTTGCGCTTTGGAAGAGTCAATAATTAGGAAAGCTTGATCTTTGGAGGTCTTGATGACTCCCATTCGGATCAACTTGTCTTGCTCATTGATTAAGGACTCGAAAAAAGATTATGATGAGGGAATTTTCCAATCAGGAAAGTTTTCCTGCTTGGAATGAAATATGGAAACAAATACAGAATACTCAGGACCTAGTTTGCTTAGTATGGAAAGGACAATCTGCTCATCCTTCCGCTCTATTTCGCACTGTCTGCATTGAAGTACTATATAATTTAATTTAGTAAAGAATTGCTCAATAGTCTCGAAACTGCTAGGATGTAAAGATACCAACTCATTCTCCAGAATGTATCCCCGAAGCTCATCTTGTTTGTTAAACAAGCTATCAAGATTCTCCAAGGCTTCTATGGGATTCCTCAAGCCTTCTAGGTGGAAGAGGAGATCTCTGGATATATAAGTACATAAGTACCCGAATGCTTCATCACAGCGATTCAGAAACTTGTTCCGCTCAACCGGTTGATGAGGTTCAACCTCCCATCCATGAATGATATTGTGGTAGCCATGCTTGCGCAAGGCCAACTGCATATCAACCTTCCAATCAAGATAATTGGAAGTTGTGAGGACCCGTGGTTCAAGAGTATGTGAACTCATAATTGCTCCAGCTGTAAGACTTGCAAAGCTTCACACAAGCTATGTAGCACCTGTCAATTTCACTACAATAACACACTAAGACATATGAACTGTTAGAATCATGCTTTTCCTCCCGGCATGAACATGTTTTCAGGGTCCGTCATGCCCTCTCCATTGCTCTGAATAAATCCAGAGCTAGCAAATTTTCATAGGGGAATTCTGTGGAAACCCAGCTGCTTTTGATGTTCGATGGGGAGAAACAAACATGAAACCTGCCTAAGAAGGCTTTGATACCATATTAGAATTTGAATGCCATTTAGATCTTCAAGCAAAGAGTTCTGATAATGTTGTAGCAATTGAATGGAGAATGAACATACAAACTAAGCAAAACAAACCACATAGGAAACAGACAAGTATTGCTCAGGAATTTACACTATATTCATCATAATAATATCCGGTGTTACAATAGTTTACATAGGAAAGAGTTCGAATGCATGGGGTATGAATTCGAATTTGCCAACTGGATATGACTGTAGTTGTCAAAACCCCAAAATTTCCGAAAAAAATTAAAATTTTTAAATCTACAAAAGATTAAAGTTAATCAGATTAACTAACATTAATTAGCTAAGTGTTAATAGCTTGCTAATGAATTTATCAGTTAGTATGTTTAGTTGTTGAACATATTTTACAGCTTACTGACTTTTGTTCCTTTTGACCATAAGGTGAACTGTTATGCATAACTGGGCTTACTTAGCTTTCGAGCTAATGCAACGGTTTCTACTTTTCTTACAGATGTACAGGTAAGAGGTTGTGACGCTGCACTTTGTAGTTCTAGAGTACTTATTAAAAGATCGTCGCAAGAGTAAAAGCTCGAAAGAAAGTAAATGGCAATATTATTTCAACTTATGTTAAGGTACAATCAAAGTGGATTCTTTTTAGCGGTAGTAATTTATATTTCTATTGATCCGTTACTTTCTCTATTTCATTACAGTCACATTTTTATACAAATGTATCTTTTAATTCTTTAAAGAAAATCAGAGTATAAAAATAGAATTATGAAACCTATAACAAGAATCCAGATGTAAGCAAGCATTCCCATTCAAAGAAAACAGATAAGGATTTCGTGTAGTACTACAAAGGTTTGGCCTATCTTTGCCAAGTTCTCGCTTTTTAATGAGGATATCAATATAAATAAAAACTACATCTCCACATGGTAAATACTACTTTCTTGACATTAGTAACCGGTACTATAGATGCTATTTTAAGCTGTGAAAAATAAATCATAACATGATTACAGCAGAAAAGAAAATTATACCTAGCTCTCTACCATCATGCCTTACTTTAAGTACTTCTAAACTATGCTAGTCAATGAAGGGACTTAGCTTATAAAAGTTAAAAATCCATAAACAAATTCTACAATACTTATCATTGCCTTGAATCTTGAATCAATTATAAGATTACCCATTTTTAAAGGGGGGGGGTTTTATAGTATTAAGGAGTTATTTCTTCAAACCAAGGTTGATCTCCAAGGTTAATGGTAATACTAAGCTATAACCCAAAGATTATAAAACTTGCACTAAACAACCACCTAAGGTCTTTATAATATGATTCTTGATTTCTTATTAAAGGACTTGAAGCAATTTTATAATATAATGAAAAAGTTTATTAAACTTTCGCCAAGTTATCTCCATATGATCTATATATATAATATTATTCTCACGAGCATATAAACTATATTAACAATGATAATATTTGAAACAAATGCCTACCAATCATATTGTTTGCATTCATAATAATCTATGGTCTTATGCTATTGCTCTTCGACTTATTAAAGAACTTAAGACCATTAATATATGAGGGATGAATTTATTTTAAACATGCCCCGATTATCTCTATATATGTTATAGTATATACTACAACTCTCAAAACATAAAAGCTATACTAATAAGGTCAATAACACGAAAAGTCTTCCAACCAGTAGCTTATGATTACTATGATGTCGATGTTAGATTTCATAAGATATCTAATGATTAAACATTAGAAAGAAGAATGATGAACAAAATCTTTGCATGCAGCGTGGAGACGAGGACTTTGGATAAACCTTGGTTATTGAATGATTGAGAAAAATCATTCCTCCGTCGATTTGTTAGTCAAACTATAGAACAGACCCACTCTGCGTTGTTAAATTAAACTACTGTCGTGGCACTATCCCAGCCAAGCACTACGTAGATATAAACGTTATTTGTCAACCCTAACCTCATTTTCTCCGTCTCCCTTGGCGCTGGTCGCTCTGCGTCCCTCCGTGGTTTCTTCTCTGTGAGTCTTCTCCATGTTCGTTTCCCAGTCGTGGCTTGCTCTATATGTTACCTGCCGTGGTTCAGTCTTTCGTCCTTCCAATATACTCTTCTCTGTAATATTAAATCGAACCCTCGCCGATGTTAATACCTTCCTCCGGGGTTTCGATGGTTGGACTTACTATCTTAATCTCTGTACCAGACTTTGGAGTTATTCTTCCTATTCCTTCCTAGCCGTAGTATCGCCTCCTTGCGCTGTTAGTTGGGACGTCGTTCTAGCAGTTGTGCTCCTTCGATCGAACTGGTAAGAAATAGGAAATCAAAATTTCTGCTTACTGTTTTTCCTTAGCAGTAGGTTACTTCTTTTTAACGCAGGTTACAGTATACTAAAGTAGGGTTTGATCTTGGTGGTTGCAGGTTTTAAAGCTCCAAGTGCGCGGTCTTTGGTAAGAAGTTTGAGAGCGGCGGCTACAATCCTGGTAAGCCTGGTTACACCATGGCTGGTCCTCCTTATGGTTTTCAGTAGGAACTTTCGTGGGTCGGCTCGAGAAGCCTGAAACCCTTTCTGCTTCGTTCAGATTTTAAGACTGCTGGTTTAAGGACTGACTAGATGAAAAACCCTTCACACGATGTGAGGGCGTTACGGCTTAGGCCGAGAATGTAAATTTTAGTTGTCTTTTATGCTTACGAAAATGCTGTAAAGGAAATCTGGGCTTAAAGCCTGTTGTGAAGAGGTTTTAACCTCGACTTCAATTTCTCTTCTTACTGTATAAATTTGGTTTTGAAACTACTGGGTGTTTTCGCCCACAGTCCACCATATAATATAATATACAGTCTCTTTTCTTCTGTAGCTTTGGTTATATTACTGTGTCTAATTTTTAATTTATAAATTGTATACAATAAGTAAATCCAGACTTGTGATAGCCTTGTAGTGTTGATTTGTAAACAGCCGTAAGTAAATTATTGATTTATTTTATATTTTACTATTTTATTTGCTTAACTAGTATTTCTAGGGTTTTAACCCTAAATTATACAGTTTCGATATAATACAGTTTTCTTATCTAATATTATATATTATAATAAATATTCTATTTACATCTGTGAATAATTAAATGTTTATTAAACTCGATGAACGAGCAGTCTAATGTTCTGTTAATTATCTTTGTTTTAAAATAAAAATCTGAGTTGTTTTTACCATAGATAACTTTAAAATATATATATATATATATACTATCATGTTTAATACCTTGAGTTATTTGTTATGAAAATTCTTGTTAAGTGATAGTTAGGGTTTATATTCTTAAGCTATAAAGGTTCTTATGTTTTGTTTTTAAATTACTTATCGAACCCTTAAAAAGAGTCTATTTCCCTGCACGACAGAGTATATTAACTTAGGGTTTGTAATTTGAATATTTATACTCCTTAAGTTTTTAAAAGATTACTGTTTCTATTTTAGATAATATAAAAGTATAATATTAGTATTATAACTATAATACTTACTAATGCAAGTAATAAACCTGTCTTTATTGAAGTTTTAAATTCTCCATAAGTGTAACCTATGTTTACTTTATGGCGTACAGAGAATAGCATTATGCTATTTAAATTCCTGTACTGATTAACAAATACAAAAGGGGTTTTGATAAAACTTATTCTATTAGTTAAAATTATTATTTACTTATGAAAATAAATAAAAATGAATTATTTAAACTTTATATGGTCTATTTTATATAACTATATAAATATATATAGCATGCATTTTTAATCCATAAAAGTTGTTGTTATCATTACAGGTAATGTTAGAAATTGAAAATAAAAGAAAAAGGAAAATTAAAGGAACTAAATATAATACCACAGTTCTAGCTAGCTTACTTAAGTATTGAAATAAACTCACATTGTTTATTCTTACTAAATATTATGTAAATACAAGTATTAACATGTTAATATCTAAATAAATAGAAATAATAGTTCTGTAACTTGTTCTTGCTTTGAGTTAACTTCTAGAAATGAAATTATCCGAATACAAAGAAGGAAACTTATAAAGTAAAGCGATATGAATACTAATCTAACTCCTGCTTTCTATACTGCACAGCAGCTTTTATAGGAAACAAAGAAACACTTATGGTTATTGTAAGTAAATAAATAGGAAACTCGGTTCAGAAGCATACTACTTCTTAATACCGAGATGCTGTGCTGGAGTATGGTCTGGTGATTCCAGATGTGGAAAAACACAGTAATTTTTTTATCAAATTTAACTACTGATATTCTGAGAAACTAACTTTGCTAAACTATCTAACTCTCAGTTATATAAAATAAACATAACATGTATCCATTCATACTCAATAAACATAAAGAAATAAGTGACAAAACATGTTTAAGCTGTGGACAACAACAACAATGGGAGGCCGTTCCTCCCTACCAACTCCTGGAGAGCGCTCAGACAGCGATTTCTCAGGATCCCCGAGCTTGCTCTAGTCTCCCTGGCTGGAACTAGGTGCAGTAATGTCAGATACCAGTCCTCAAACTCAATATGAATCCTGAACTTATCAGCAAGTTCTCCCAGCTAAAAGCTGTAAATACAGTCAAGTTATTGCAGCAATCCACTCAGAACACTTCCTTACTGTTTTTCCCTCTTTCCTCCATGAAATTCCTGAATAACATTCACCTGAATGAATTCTCTCTGGAATAAAATCTGAGCAGCCTCAACTCTCTTCATTGAGTACTTTTTAAAAGATTGCCTAGGTCTTTGTTGGGTTAACTGTCATTTAATGAGCCACCTGCTCTGATTCCACTTTCTTGGGGAATCATGACCCCAAATATAGGGAAGTTGCCACCTGCAACTTAGGAAGTGTTTGAGGATGCTGCCACTTGTCTTTTGCCTTTCCACCTAGTTCCATCCACCAGTTTGACCAGTAACCTCTTTCAACAGCTCTCCCATGCTGTTGTCTCCATAATTTATTTATTAATAATAAAATATTCTGAATTACACTCCATTACTGTTGACTCTGCTAAGTCATCAATCCCTACTTAGGATTAAATTTAACATAATGTCTCAGAAATATAATAAAACAATTTACATAATTTTACAAAATTGGGGTATGTGACAGTAGCTTACTGAATCTCTAACTCATGGTCTCTCAATCAATATCGGAGTCCAACAGATCAACTCCCAGATGACCAACAACTCAAACAAACCGTGACAACTAGTTAACTCAATGCAACTGAGTGTGGTAGGTGGGTAAAGGCACCCACTCCACATGCATCCATGCAAGACATGTGCTAGCTAACTGTTTGAGAACTAACTGAAAGTAACTGAGGGCTAACTAGTACTAACTCCAACTAACTGAAGTAGGTTGGTGTCGGGACTCCCAATGGCTCCTAAAATGTAGGGATTGGTATAGGAGGTGCCAAAACTGATGCATGCACATGCAGTAAGTGGCAGCTAACCTATAGCAGTGTTCCCCACACTCCAATGACTGGTACATGTGGCCCTATTAGGTTAAGTGGACCTAATTGTACTAATGGACCCAATTAATTAATTAAGGTTCCTAAGTTAGGAAAAATTAATCTAATAGATAGTATGGTAAAGGGGGGATTAATAATGCTAACACTTAGGACCCTTCTTGGACTTCTTCCTCTTACCCTTCACTGCTAAGGCCACATTCTCCTCTTCATCTTTGCTCTGAGATGTACTCCCCTGTACATACCCTCTCCAGGTCTCCTCCTCTATGAAATCGTCCCAAAGATGATCCCATAAAGGCATGTGCTCACATGCAACTATAAACTCTACAAACACAACCTATGGTTTCGTCACGCCATTCAGGGTTGTACGAACCAAATCAACATCCAATACTCTCTCTCCCACCGCTTCAAGCTCATATCAAACTTGTGTAATCCTAGTAAGGTAAGCAACCATGTTTTCCCTCTTGTTCATCCAAATACCCTTTAGCTTCTCCCTCAACACCATTTTCCTATTTTCATTTGAGCTATGGTATAGATTGGTCAAATCTGTCCACATCTGATGAGCATAATATTTCCCAAATATATGTGATATCACATGGTATTTTATGGCATCGAGTATGATTCTTTTTGCTTTAATATATTTCTTGTCATATACAACCTTATCAACTGCAGCTGTAGGAAATGTGATTGGATTAGCAGAGATACTGTTCACTATGTCCCATGGTTCATTTTCCTGTGGTATCAATATTATTCTAGCCTTCTATGGGCTAAAATTTGTTGTCCCATCCAATCTGTATTCTATCCTATGTCCGATAGCCATCACCTCAAATCAACCCAAGAACTTGTTTCTTCACAAAGCCATGTTTTCCCTTATTTCTCCAAGTCTAAAATTTCTTCTCGAGTTATGCTTTTTCAGCCCTTAACTCAACTATGATACCATAATTTTTTTTGAATCCCAACCCGGTTTCAAGTTTAGTTTTGTGGCAAGAAGTTTAATGCCCAAAACCCAACATGTAAAAACACATTACATTTAAAGTTTTTCACTTTTTGCTTGAAACACATGGATTTTTTCAACATTAAACAACTCATAAATTTATATGGTAGCCTACTTTTTCACACTCAGAAAATTATGACAACCATCACACACATGAAATTTAGACTCAGAATTTTGACCAAAAAGGAAACCCCGAAGGGAAAACCTGTTCTAGAGAGATATTTTATTATTTTTAGGCAAATTACAAACTTAATTACAATAGTACTTATCTCCCTTTTTCTACCTCGAAAAATCTGCCCGCATATGACTGCCTTGAAAATTGTGCCAGTTTAGACCTGTACGAACTCACACATGTGAACAATACAACTGATTTTCTTGATTTATGTGTTGTAGATTTTTTCTCGTTTTTTGTACCTATACTATCAACAATAAAATTTGTACCTACTGCCTTGAAAAATGTGCTCGGGGCAAAATTTTGCCAATTGGCTATTTTTTGTTTTTTTTTTCAAAAAATAAATTTGTTATTTGGTCATTTTAAGTGTCTAATATCGCCTATATTACATAAAATATGTTTTTTTATCATAATATTCGCCAAAATTTACACATTTCAGTGTTAATTTTATATTTCATATTTAATATTCGCCTACCTATCTATAAACATGTTTTTTTCAATCCAAAACAATTGCCTAGAATACAATACGTAAGTATAATATTAGAATCCTTAAAAAATACCCTGCTGTACGGTTTGAATTTATTGTTGTATGGATCTAAAAAACAATGCTTGCATCTCCTCGAAATATGTGCTACTGTATGGTTTCCTGCTGTACGGTCTTTTCCTCGATTTTTGTGCCCATACTCTTACTCTTCCTCCTCCTTGGAATTCGAGCTAGGGTTTTCTCTCTCTCTCTTGGAAGAATTCGATTTTCTCTCTTTGTCTCCTTTTTTTCCCTCTTGTTCTTCTCTTCTCCCCAAAATCTCTTTGTGAAAATGATCAATGATCACTCTCAATGCCTTTCCCTAGCCTTTTTGTTTGAGTAACCACCATCTAAAAATCAATGGACTAAATTAAAACATAACTAGATGAGATCTATGGCGAACAATACTCTGCATGCAGCAGAGTAATTAATGCGACGGCAGTCGCACTGTCCGCCGTCGGATCGCTCTTTGGAACAGATCCGACGGTGGACAATGCGACCGCCGTCACATTAATTACTCTGCTGCATGTAGAGTATTGTTCGCCGAGATCTATGGCTCATGTTAAATCTCACTTTTCTAATTAAGAACATTTAATTCACTTTTAAATAATAAATGAGATATTATTAATCACCAACCTTTTTAATCCTCATAAAGTCACATTTAAAATATTTAATAACTCAAACTCACTTTGTAAACATAAAGTCATTCTCACTTAAAAAAAATACTACGGACCACAACTTTTAAGAGTTCATGTCCACCCCAAGACATGTGAAGGTGGACAAACACTTCCTTCGTAATTTTCAACACAATGTGGTCACATGCTTTCTAGTAGCTTAACATCTTACCTAGAAAGATGCATACTTACTAATTTATTTTTTTACCATTCATTTTAAAAAAAATAACTAAATACTTTGTTAAATAATAATAAATAGATATGCTAATTACGCCAATAGGTGTATATATTTTGCAATTTGGGGTGGAGGATGAAAGGTTCTCTTCCTAAATTGCAGAAGATGAGACAAGTGTATTGTTATGGGCATTGTTCCACACACACATATATAGATGAGGCATGGAAAATAAAAAGAATATACTCTAAAGATTTATTTTATAGACTTTGTTATGTTAGTTAAGATATAAATAAATTAGATATATATATATAATCGATAGATGAGACATAGAAAATAGAAGAAATGTACTCTTAAGATTTATTTTATAGATTTTGTTTTGTTAGTTAGGATATAAGTAATAGAATAAAATATATAAATAATAGAACGATGGAGACACTTAACTTGTGGCCTCTCAACATTCACCAACCACATCATGCTAATCAAGGATGGAATTTGACGAGTACAATGACAATTTACCTGTCAAATACAGCTAAGATTTTACCTAGACCGTCAAAATCTGGCTTAGAATAAAAAAAAACGTTTCAGATTTTGATTGATACCAACAATTTTGACGGGTGTCCGCCATTTGAAATTCCAACCCTGATGCTAATTACATATATCCTCCATTTTTGAAATAACAAGCTTAACTATATCACAAGGCATTCCAAAGTAAACGCCACCATGCGCTAAGGTGAAGCGATGAGCGTAAATACCGCCATCAGTTAAGTATTTGAAGTGGGTTTTTATCGCATTTAAAAAAAACTCGAATAAGTGCCCTCGAAAGTCATTGATTTCTCTTAAAACACGCGCAAGATTAAACTCTCGCCAACCTTTCACTCGAAAAAAATTTCATGACCATACTAGGTAAATACATGCTTTCCAAAGGGCATTTATTTCTCTTAAACCCACGCAACAATAAAACCCTTGCTAAGTTTTTTCACTAGGGCACAAGTGTAGGACTGTAGCAAGTGGGCACTCATTACTGCAAACGTCATTACATTGCACTCCTTCGCTACAACAAGGCTTCCTTACCGATTCCAACCAGGATAAGGTGGAAACCATTTGCGAGCACGCTCACCTGAACAAGAGAAAGACCGGTTTGATTCAATTAACTTCTGATCAAGCTTGAAGCTGCCCATATCACTAGAATTCTCCCTCCTGAAGTCGATCGAGCTTGAAGGTACCTCTTGAATTAGCCCCCTAGTTTTATACGAACAGTGAAGTTAGAGGGAATAGTACATGTTTATGAGGATTTCCTTTTGGACTTTTGCCTTATTTTTTACTGCTGTTTGTGTCTCTCAGAGAGATAGTTACCTGTATGTTTTTTGCTCTTTGCTATATGCATTTCATTCGGGTAACGATTTTTAGTACCTATAGTATGTTTTAATGAATGCATGTAATTTTATCCCCTGCAGGTTTGAATTTCTTGAACATATTGAGAAATTTTATGAAATCCCATTCAGTTGGGAAAATGGGAAAACAAGAATTTCGTTTACATTGCTTACGCACAGCAATTGAAAAGGAAGGAAGACTGCGTTGAGATTTTTGATCGCCTCGATCAGTTTCGATTCCCAGGTTGGGATCAAAGAAACTGGTCGAGGCGATAAAAAATCTCAACACAGTCTTCCTTCCTTTTAAAGAATTTAATGTACTTACCCAATGTAAAACTGCAGTCTAAATGGTCTTAATCTGTGAATATTTAAATTGTCGTATGGTAGGGTTTTTCTAGGGTTTACATTGTTTAATTGTTGTATGATGTCAATGATGTCTTGCCTGGTTAGTGGAAGCGGGTAGCCAATATAGCCCCACGAAGGTCAAATTAGTGGTGCTCACTCTTGTGGATGCCGCTAGCAGCTGGGGCCAGGTGCAAGCCCTGGACGCCTTTGGCATAATAGGTATCCCACTCTTGGCTGCTTACCTTAGGACATTAAAAAGGACAGGTGAAGACATACAAAAAACGGGTGCCAATGGTTACCCGTAATGCAAAATTTGGGCGTGTTTACTTCGTGATAAGAGAAAACTAGTTCAAAAATCATTGTTGTATGAGGGTTTTTGCTAGAGTTTGCATCATTTAAATTGTTGTCTGTTTTTTTTTCAGGGTTTATATTCATCCATGTGAATAACTTAATAACCGTCTTTGGTCTGCACCTCTGAATTTTGTATTCAATTCTATATTCTGGTCCTTTTATATGACTAATTGTTTTCTGTTTAATAATTTTTAATGTGGATAGGTTTTTGTTGAGGTTGTGAAACAATGAAGGTGAAGATGATATCACGTTCAACAGATGAATTTACGCGGGAACGAAGTAACGATCTTCAGGTAGGCAAATGTATTTTTGTTTGGACTATTTAATTTTGACTCAGAAATTAATGCATTTTATACATGAGTGGACATCTTATATATGTATCTTCTATTCATATTTATGGCCAATATGATTGGACATCTTATGCGTGTATTATCTTTTCATATTTATTGGGCAACGTGATGTTCATAATTTAATTTAGTTGAAAAAAGATATCCCTTAATTGTTTGTTGGTTTTTTGCTAAGTTTTTCCATTCAAGTATTGAGGGATTTTCACAGTACAACATATAAATGATCATTTTTGGGATTATTTATGTAGTGTAAGTAATTAATCTATTACCCATATTCCATGAGTATCCAACTGACCAATTTCTCATGGTTTTGAACTAAGTCACCTGGTTCGAGTTCGTGTTTGAATTCGGCGACCTTGAAATTTGGCAAAAAATCGGCACTTAAAATTTTGGCGATAAAAATCGGCATAAAATTCGGCATTAAGTTCGAATTTTTAAAATATATGAAAATTTAAAAATATATGAAACTTTTCAATAAAATTCATTATGCTCATTAAACTATGAACATTAAACACATCAACAATGAACATGATAGTCATAGAATCATAGAAATAATGAACACAATCAGTTAGAATCAAATGGGGTTTCTATTGACGTGTGTTCCAAATCCAATGCAAAATCCATTTCTAAGCTTTCCAATATTACGAGGAGCCAAAATCATGAAGCAGGTACTAGAGCAAGGGAACGGAAAAATAGAAAATTTGATACCCGGTCAGACAGTTTTTCAAAAACAGCTATAGGCAGTATCAATGCTGCTTTCACGCCATTTCTTTCCTTTGGGGATTTGAGAAAGGTAATAGGGACCAGGGTTTCCAATGCCCGTGAGACTGCAATCGAGATCGAGAATGAGATGAGGATGTTCAGAACTTCAGGCCTGTCATTACCAATTTACCGTTCAGTGTTCACTGTTCACGTGGCAGATGAGGATGGAGATGGAGCTTGCCACGCGCAGTAGCTACTCCGATTCAAGTTTCAACTTCATGCCGGTTCAAACCTCACATTAGCAGCCACAGTTCGCTGCTCACCATGCTTCAACTCTTCACGCAGAGTTTCAGTTCACCATTCACGCAGAGTTTACGCGCGGGGCATATGGGCCCGACTCGGTGAGTAATGCGGCGGAGGATCGAGGTTAGGTTCGGAAATATTAGGGTTGGCGAACACCAAACCAAAGCCCACGTTTTTTGCACTAAATTCGCCGAATATCTGGCGAATCTAATCGAATTCGAAATCGGTGAACCAAAAAAACGAAATCGGCGAACATGATCAATTAAATTCGTGGAGGGCAAAAAATCGACGATTTTCGAACTTCAAGTCGAAAAATCGCCGAACACGGTGACTTAGGTTTTGAATAGTCCACTTAGGACTCATTGCATAAGTGATGCTTACAGTGGTGAAGAAGTGTGGGACTGAGACTAGTGAATTACATAGCATCGATCATCACTTTTGGCGCTTGTACAGGGTAGCCGAAACTTTTTGAGAGGTCATCCATCCTTAGACTCCTTTGGCTCAAGTGCACTTAACTGTGGAGTTTTCCCCACAATTAAGTTCACTTAGCTTGTTACCCCATTTGCAAAACCCTAACAAGTATTGTGCCTTATGAACTATTCACTTAGAGCACCCTTAACTCTTTTGATATAAGTATTGAGAGTTTTTTGTAGTTTAGCATATGATATATCATTTTCGGGATTATTTGCGAAGTGTAAATCATTAATCTATGACCCATATCCCATCAGTTTAGTCGCAACTGACCAATTTCTCATAGCATCATCACAGGGGCTTGATCAACCATGAGGATATTTATCGTATTGAAGTATAATAAAAAAGCATAAAGTGAATACTGCCACATATACTTTTGCTATGAGCCTTTCGAATTAGATAGCCAAATAATATTTACTTATCGATTAAATGTCTTTGTTTTGTGCTTGTTAGCACAACATTTGCTTAGGATAGATGTCTTTTGTTTCAAGAATCTCATGTCATATATATTCAAGGTTAAAATAAGATTATAACCATTGTAAAGTTCTTTCTTGCTAACAATACTCCACTACTGGAAGTATACTTGAGCCCATAAGTGATAGTACCTCGCACATATCTGAGTACATGTTTGGGAGCTACCCAGTGTATGTGCTTCGGATCGGACATGAACCGACTCAGAGCATTCACTGTGTAACAAATATTTGGTCTCGTGTGTATGAGATACATCAATGATCCAATGAGCTGTTGATACAGAATAGAGTGCACATCTTGTGAATTGGTGGTTGAGTCTCGCAACTTCTTCAAGTTGGTAGTCATGGGTATGCTCATGGACTTGCAGTCCTGCATCCCAAATCTATGTTAGGAAGATCTCGCTTGGCTTTTGCTAGACCTCAAGGCCAAGAAAATAATGCATCAGACCAAGATCCTTCATTTCGAATTCAGAGGTGAGCTCCCTCTTACACTGTGCTATCAGCTGTTCCTCACCTTTAAGGAACAAGTCATCCACATATAGGACAAGGATCAAGATATGATTATGAACAACCTTAAAGTACAGATTGGAATCAATAATACTTTTGGAAAACCCCAAGCTATGAAGGTATCCATCCATCCTCGCATACTAGACTCTCGGAGCATGTTTGAGCCCATACAAGACTATTTTCAATTTACACACATGGGACTTATCCCCATGAGTCACAAAGCTTTTAGGTCGTTCAATGTAGGCCTCCTCATCAATCTTGCCATTGAGGAAGGCTATTTTTACATCCATCTGATGCAACTTCCATCCGAACACTGTAGCAAGAGATATGATGATTCTGAAAGTAGTATACCTGGCGATAGGAGCAAAAGTCTCATCATAGTTTGTGCCCTCTTTTTCGGTAAAGCCACGAGCTACAAATCTGGCTTGGTACTTCTCAATGTTGCCATCAACAGGATGCTTGATTTTGTAGTGCCATCTTGATGTTACCATTGACTCGCCTGTCGGTCTGGGAATAACTTTCGATACATCATTTTTCATGATTGAACTGTGCTCTTCAATCATGGCATCAATCCATACCTGTTGACTTGCTGCTTCTTTGTATATGGAAGGTTCAACATTGATGAGTTGGCTCATAAGACCTGAATACTTATGTGGCCTTATGCTTTCTCTGAAAGTCCCAGGAGGAGCTTTATGCTTCTCAGCTTCTTGTACCGTTTCTCGGTACCAGGCAGGTCAAGGAGGGACTTCAAGCAGTTCTTTTGGTGGACTTTTAGGTTCTTCAGGTGCATCCGGAATTTGATTCTCAAATTCCTCTTCCTCCCTCTGAACTTCTAAATTTGGGATCTCAGAAGGAGGTCCTTCATCTTCCTTTGAAAGCTCTTGTGTTTGACGAAACACAACTTCCTCATGGAAAATCATGTCTCTACTGACTTCAATGTACCTTTGTCCAGGGACATAGATACGGTAGGCCTTCGAGCTGTCACTGTAACTGACAAATATGCCTTTCTTTCCGGAAGGCTCTAGCTTAGCCCTCTTTTCTTTCGGCACATGGATATACACCGGAGTGCCAAAAGTCCTCATGTGGTCAATTGCAGGTTTTTTGCTGGTGAAGACTTCTTCTAGAGTCATTTCTCCCAAGATGGCATGAGGGCTTCTATTTTGGATGTACACAACAGTACATGCAACTTCATCCCACAACGGTAAAGGAAGATCAAGGTCAGTCAGCATGGCTTTAGCAGCTTCACAGATTGTTCTGTTCTTCCTTTCTGCAACCCCATTCTGTTGAGGGTTGTAAGGTGCAATCAACTCTTTCTTGATTCCTGCTTCTCGACAAAAATCATCAAACTCATTAGACTCATACTCACTTCTGTTATTTGACCTTAGGATACGGATGTGTCTACCTGTCTAATTTTCAATCAGAGCTTTGAACTCTTTGAACTTGTCAAAAGTTTCACTTTTGGCTTTAAGGAAGTAAATCCATGACTTTCGAGAATGATCATCTATGAACAAGACATAATACAAGCACCCACTCAAGGAGGGTGAAGACATGGGCCCACAAATGTCAGAGTGAATCAAATCCAATATTCCTTTAGATCTATTCTTGCTTCTGGAGAAGGATTTCTTAGTGTTCTTACGTAGGGCACAACCCTTGCAAATTCCATCATGTTTGGGAGAGACCAGTGGCATACCTGTAACCATCTTTTGTAGGCCTGGAAGAGTTGTATAGTGAAGGGGTCCAAACCTTCGATGCCACAGCTCACATGGATCAACTGTGTGGTGAACCAAAGCTTGTGTGGAATTTTCGGAAGCCTTATAAAGACCTCCCTCTTGAACCCCAATCTGTATAGCTGAGATTAGCTTCTCATTCTTTGTCCATAGTAGGACCTTCTTGTCCATGAAGAGGACTTTGTAGCCCTTGTCTTCCAAGCCAACAACGAAGAGGAGTTTTTTCTTCAAACCAGGAACATATAAGACATCATCAATATGCAAGACCATACCTGAATCAAGTTGAAGTGAGGTTGAGCCAACTCCTTCAATCTTGTAAGTGGAGTCATCTCCAAGTTCCACTTGAGTAGTGAACTTCTTCTTTCTGTCGCTGGTGAGTGCTCCACGATTACCTGTCATATGCCTGGAGGCACTTCTATCTACTAACCAAGAGTTAGCACTGTTGATGATGGATCCAGAAAGCGCAGAGATCAGTTAATATTCCCTTCTAGGTTCATCATCTTTAGTAGTCTTGGTATTCTTCTTCTTCTTCTGCAGCAGAAGCTTGGAATCTCCTTTTGAACTTCCTCTTGGGTTGCCTGCAATCCTTAGCAAAGTGCCCAATCTTATGACAATTGTAGCATTCCACTTTTGAAACATCAATGTGTTTACCTTGTGGTTTCTTTCCCTTCTTTTTTTGAGGGGAGGGCTTCTTGAACTTCCTTGTCTTAGCTATAAGAGCAAGGTTTCTTTCCTTAGTGCTAGTAGCCTTGTTCTGGACACTTCCTTCTTCTTCCAAGCAATCATGCCAAAGCCTATCAAAGTTTGGCTGATTCTCATGTCTGCTTACTACTGCCAGAAATGTTTCCCAAGAGTTTGGGAGACCATCGAATACAGTCTGTACAAGGTCATCATCATCCACAATAATACCAATAGTAGTGAGTTGGTCTCTTACCTGTGCAATCTTTGTGAAGAAGGGTCCAACTCCTTCATCCTTGTTCATCTTCAGTGTTTAAAGCCTTTTCTTCAAAACTCTCTTTTGATTGGGAGCCTTCTTCTCATACAGATTTGTCAAGGTGTCAAAGCATTCTTTGGCAGTCTTCAATGGTGTGATGGTGGGCATCAAGGTTTCCTTGACTGAGTCATATATGATCCTTTTAGCCTTTGCTTGTTTCTTCTTGAAAGCAATTCTGCCAGCATTAGATGTTGGTTCTTCTATGGTGTTGAAGACAAAGTCATCAAGGTCATTTTCCTCCAGGATGGTTGTGAGCCTAGCTTTCCAAGAGTTGTAGTTTGCTGAACCTTCAAGCTTTTCTTTCGGTTTGGAAGTGTTGGTAGCCACATCTGCTACACAAGTCAGTTATCTAAGTCTGCAAAATGTCCCAAGGTTTAGGAAGACAACAATAATCTGCCTCTTACTGTGGTCTTCACATGCAAAGCTCTGATACCATGTTGAATTTTAGCATTAGCATGTATTCTTTTAAATTTTGCAAACTGTAAGATAACAATAAGACAAGTGCAGTAGATAATTCAAAACATCACACACATGAACACAAGATGTTTTTTACGGGGAAACCTTTAAAGAACAAAAAACCCAAAAGCATTAGTAATTCATCCCTTGAATGAGATGAATGAGTTTTTCAATCTCAAAATTTTGAGATGAATGTTCTTTAATAATTTTCAAACCCTAGCAAGCTTGATCAATTTCCAAATCCTAGCACAATTGTCCAACAATTTGTCAACAAGACAAATTTTCCAAAAATATTGAGTTAGGACTTCATACCCATAATTTTCTCTCAGATGCTTAACTGCCCAGAATTCCTTCTGCTGTTGCTCGTGATTTTCTGCTGCCTTGATATCTAGCTTGTCTGCCTGAGAGATTGTACTGCCTGCCCGGAGCTGTCTGCAGCTACTCGAGGTCAGATGTGCTTGCCTGAGCTCTGTCTCGTCTGCCCAAATTCTGCCCGAATCTTCCTTCCTGCTGCCCGAAACTTTCAGCTGCCTGCCAGTGAAGAGATCTACCTGCTCGAGTTCTGCTAGATCTTCTTGAGCCTGCCTGAGAGGATTTTGTGCATGCCCGAAATCTCTGCGACAGATTTAGGGCTACTGGTGTATTGCCTGAGCCTGCACGAGCTCCTGTTGGAGCTGCCCGTGAAGTTCTTTCAGTTGCTTGCAAGTGATGGTAGCTTGTTAGTGCTGCCTGCGCTGAAAGAAAGGTTGCCCGTGAAGAAGGAGCAGTAGCTCGTGAAGTGGAGAGAGCCCTAGGGTGATGCCCCAACTTTGCTCCTCTTGCTGGCCGTAAATGGAAAGAGATTACTGCTGCTGCTCACCGTGCAGAGAAATGGATGATACCCTAGCTTAGGGTTTGGTTGTAGCAGAAGGATGAAGATGCCCTAGCTAGATCAAGCCTCCATGCTAGGGCAAAACAGAAAACTTCTCTTACTTCCAAAGAAAATCATCTAGTAGTAGCTCAACGTTGATATTGTAGTTGTCACAAATGAAATGAAAGTGACTTTCTTTTATAGGCTTTTAGTCACTTGGAAGTGGACCAAAACACAAAAGAATAAAATAATATAATTTTATTCTTTTACTTTTTGACTTTTACCTTTAGTGGTACTAAAGGTTTTTTTTGCATTTTCACTTTGACTCCTTAGTGGTCCAAGGGTCCTTATGTATTTTTGACTTTTACCTTTTAGCCTTCTTCAAGTGCCCTGTGGTCAAAACAAGTGGTCATAGGGGTCCTTCATACCCACTCAAAGTACATCATCATAAATAGAGAGAATTACTAATGCTTGTATCTCACACTCCTTGTGCCACCAAGATCGGGTACTAGGTGTTGTAACCAAGGGTAGCTGATCCTTGGAGAAGGTCACAAAGCCCACAGATCGAGGGTTGGAGTGCCTCACATGCCTAGACATGGTCTAGGACTTATAGTGATGTCCTCGTAACTGACCAGGTGCCTCAGCCCTAGGTTGGGGCTGCATAATTTGACCCAAGGTCAAATACTTGGTAACTGACCAAGCGCCTCCATTCTCTCGGAGAATGGCCCTCAGCCCTCGGATGAGTCCCCCTAGTTCTAGACTGGTTCATCTTCCTGGTAACTGACTAGGTGCCTTCATTCAAAAAATGGCCACTGAGCTCTAGGCTGAGTTCCCCCAGTGTTGGACTGGTTCCACATCCTGGTCCTTGACCAAATGTTCCCATTCAACAAAATGTCTACTCAGCTCAAGGCTGAGTTCCCCCAGTGCTGGACTGGTTCCACATCCTGGTCCTTGACCAGATGTCCCCATTCAACAAAATGGCTACTTAGATCAAGGCTGAGTCCCCCCAGTGCTGGATTGGTTCCACATCTTGGTCCTTGACCAGATGTCCCCATTCTCCAAGAGAATGGCTTTCGATGTTGCTTAGGAAAAATCAACAGATTTGGTGGTATCTTGAACAAAGGTCGAGTTTGGTGAAAAATTTGGCACCATGGAGGTCTTCCAGAAAGACCATGAATGATTGGGATGGGAAATTTATCTTTGATTGTCAACGTATCAAGGGCATGGAAATTAGGACACATATGCCAAGTGCCTTCTTTCTATAAAACCATGACCACTAGGGATGAATATGGGCTAGTGCTTGGACGAATGACTCCTGCTTCCAGTAGCTCTTGAATTATCTTTTCAATTTAGTTCTTTTGTGCAAACAGGTGTCTAAGTGATTGTATGTTCGGTGGGTGTCTATATGATCGTACATTCGGTGGTCAACTTCTTAGAAGCAAGAGAATACCATGATCATGCTTACCTCTAGATGGGGGTAAAACGACCTGTTGATGTTTGTCCAAAATCCTCTACAAGTCAGATTGGATTTTTCGGTGCAGTGCTATCCAAAGCCTGTTTGGCATGGAAGTGAGCAATAATTCTTGAGTGGCCTTTCTTCAATAATTTTTCCATTCGATGAGAGCTTATGATTTCAAGGGACCCTGCGCGGAGCCCTTTGAGGGTGTGGTACTTGAGTCTTAAGTAAAACTCAAGTATATTCATCGAATTCCATGGTAGCTGGTCCTATTGTGCATAGTCATTCTACCCCTAAAACTATATCACAACCACCCATATCTATGGACAATCTACGAGTTTTGAGACGATAGTCACCCAATTAAAATCTCACTTTTTTACAATACCCCCCACATTTAATCATCTTGTCATTGGCTATCATAATTTGAAAGTTAGGCATTGGGTGGACATAATAATGGATTTTTTCAGCCACTCGCAGATGGATAAAGTTGTGGGTGCTGGCACTATCAAGCAAAATGAGTACTTTATGATGCTTGATGTCACCTTGAAGTTTCAAGGTTTGTGGGGCTAGAATACCGGATAAAGCATGAAGAGAGATGAGCGGTTCTTCTTGATAGTTTTCTGGCTCCAATTCTTCTTGCATGGGAGGAGTTTGGTTAGCAACCACCAACTTAGGGGTATCTTCCCCAATGATGTCTTCAAAATGGGTAGGGGTGGTCACATCAATTTGAAGCAAGTTTTGTTTTTTACATTTATGACTCGAAGCATGTCTTTTCATCATATTGATTATAGCAAAGTCTATGCCTTTGTCGGTTTGCCTTTTTTTGTCGGAGACAACCCCTGTACTTTCAAGGGAGGAGAACGAAATGTGCTGGAGAAATTGACTTGTGTAGGGTATGAGCAGGGAATGAAAGAGGGTTTGTTAGTTTGTGCATTTATTTGCATGTCTTCTTGTAGAGGCAGAGCCCTCTAAGATGCCTCCAATTAGGTAGCAAGATGTTGCATTGTGAAATTTTTTGAGAACCCCAACCCGGTTTCAGTTTCAGTGCTGCATATGGTTTAATGCCCAAATCCCATCATACATGTACATTGAAAATTTAAAATTTTTACTGAAAGCATGAAACACATGAGATTTCTTTTCAACTTTTGAACTTTGAAAATTTATGACAGCCCTAATTCTTATTTAGAAATGATTAAATCAATCAACACACATGTAAATAAACACTCAGATTTTTGGTCAAATTGACTCAGAGTTTATTGCAGTACTTATCTCAGCATTTCATCCTCAAAATGCGTGCCAAACATTCATTGTACGGTCTGCAATTAATTCCAGAATTAACATCTCGAAATTCGTGCCCATGAACAACAGTACGGTCCACATGTGTGGCCTTGATTTTTGTGCATTAACTGCCTCGAAATTTGTGCTGTATGGCTGTTGTATCTTCCTTGAAATTCATGTCTACTGCCTCGAATTCTGTGCTGCTGGACGGATCCGTACTATACGGACTGTATGGTCTCTTGCCTCAATTTCTGTGCAAATTAAATGTAGTTGTACGACTGCCTTGGAATTTGTGCCTTCTGCTGGTTTTTCTTCTCTTGGAAAATGTTCCTTCTCTGAATTTTTCTTCCTTGGAATTTGTGCAAGGGTTTCCTCTCTGATTCTTCTCTTGCTCCTCTCTCAAAATTCTCTCTTGTGAAAGTGAACAATCAATCTCCTTTGCCTTTCTCAAGACCTTTTTGTTTGAGTAACTTCCACTTTAAGATCAATGGCTTAGATTAAAAGCCAAGTAAATGAGATCTAGGGCCCATCTCATTTCCTCATTAAAAATCATTTTTAATTAATAAATGAGAATTTAATGCACACCCACATTAAATACTCATAAAGTTACTTTTAAAATATAAACTCAAACTCACAATAAAAATGTCACTTTATAATAAAGTCATCTAGGGACCACTTATTAAAGTGTTCTTGTCCACCCCAAAGCATGAGTGAACGAACAATTCCTAGGTAAAAATTCAACACATTGTGACTAATGCTTGAATCGCTTCCTTGAGGCCACTAATGAAGCATTCTTTACAGAAATAATCTATAAAGTTATCTATGTGGATGTGTAATTGCTCAATAGTTGAGATAAAGTCTACAACTGAGCTTGTTTGGTGTAATTTGGTAAGCCACCCCAAATAGTGAGTATTTCGCTCATAATGGTCATGGAGAGATTTAACAAATAAACTCCAAGGGACAAGGTGCACATAGGCTTTTTTATGCCACTCCCACCATTGCCATCATTTTGGATCCAAATACAAGATCACCACCCTAAGTTTCATCATATCATCAATAATGCCATGAAGGGCGAAGTAGTGTTCCATCTAGGTGACACATCTTAATGGGTTACAACCATCAAACTTGTGTTGAAATATTGTAACTTTGAAGAATATTCTATATATATATTTTGTGGTCCTCGATGGTCCCACCGGGAGTATCACTTGTATTTCTTTATACCCCGATGTTTTTAATCGGGAGAACTAATAAGAGTCATGAGAAAGTCCCCTCAAATTGTAAGTCGGGTCATTAGTACCCTAGTTGTGGATTACTCGAGCCTACAAGATTAAATTAGGATTACTCGAGCCTACATAACTGAGTTAATTATTAAGTGAACGAAAGAATATAAATAGAGGTGTGGCGCTCCCCATTTGGAACACACACACTCACTTGGGTAGCGCATTAGTGAGAGAGAGAGAAGTAGTTGGAGAAGGAGGAGGATCAGTCTTTTGGTTTTACCTTTTATCTTTTTGGGGCATCTATATTGAGGAAGCTTTTGCTGGGTTTTTTCCTTTAGGGTTTTCCTAGGATAAATTTGTGTTGTTCTTGTGATACTGTTTCCTTCAATGATCCTATTTATATGCTTTTGTTATGAAATTGAAATTAAATGCTGATGATCTAGTTTAGCATATGGAATTTTAACAACTTGTTCCATTCTACTTTAGGAAAATGGTTCCAGGTGTTATTATCCATGGAGTGTGGATTGTGGTTGTGAGGACCCAAAGGGTGTCACTGGTGGATAAAGATTCCAGAGCAAGATGTTCCTTCCTAGTGTGGCTCATTGTGTTGTGTATTTCAATGGACTTCTTTTGACATGCCATGAGCTGTTAGCTGAGCCAGGGAGTCATTTATACTTGCCAACTTTTGATCTAACTTCTTATCCAACTTTTGATTTGGGCTACATACTTCCTCCTAAAGTTGTTGCATCTCTTTTAGATATCGGTCATCATTGTACTAGATTTTTGCCTTAAGAGTCTTGTATTCTTTTTACAGGGCGTTAAACCTTGAGGCATTAAAGCACATGTTCATGTTGTCCGGGGTCTTGAAAGGTGGTCTATAGGGAGGAGTATCATCCACCATCGGATGTTTAGGTGAGAGTAAGGTTTACAGGGTCTTGAGGATGAGGGAATGTTAGGTGCTATAGCTCTTTGATATACGTGCAGGGTCCAACAATAGTACCTGCCTTGATATCTTCGGGCACTAACGAAGGAGGCTTGACGATGCCCTTAGTCGTACTTCTCAACTATCCATGTACTAGAGAGTGATCTCCTTGAGTGTTGTTCTCGGTGTACTATAGCAACAATAGGGTCGATCAGTTTTATCTAAAGCTAGTTCTAGGTATACCTATGGCACTTTCGATATATCCAGGGGTACATGGAAGTGAAATTCAATATATAGGTGTTATTTGATGTGGTACTACTCAAAGGGGTACCAATAGAGGTTACACGGGTGTCCAACAATGTGACTTTGTACCACTTGTATTTTTTATGTGTATGCTTCCCCAATCGCATGTTTACCTGTTGACGACATATCATAGTGTTATTTAAAGATGTTGAGACACGTCTCTAAAAAATTAAAAAAATTGAACTTACCAACACCAAAAAGAACTTTACAACCACCATAAAATAACTTAGTTGTCAAGGTAGGGTTTGAACCCAAGACTTTGAATTAAGCACAACTCCTTGTATAACCTTGATTTGGAGACGATCTTGAAGATTCTGTAACTCTAACATTTTTGTACTTTTGAGTTTGAAATGTTGTTCTACAGTATAAGTTTACTTCCAATTCCACTGGTTTTACAAAATTATGACGTGCCAAGAAAAAATAAGTAATATTTTCCCAAATCTTGTTGATTTTGGACTTCTCAGAAGAGAAAACTTGTATGGCCTGCCATGTGTCTAATATTTCACATTTGAATATGAAATTTGGACCAAAAACTCTATGGCCCATTTTCTTTCTAATGAAACTAGTGGGAGTCATTTTGGATCTTTCCAACTCTAGATATATTGGTTTTGTCCATAAGACATGTTTAGGGCTAGTCACAAACCGTAACTTACATGATTTATCTTCAAATGTATAGTAACTCAAAACTTGAAATTTTTACCCAAGCTACTTTCTTATGTCTTCACTGTAACCTATAACTTTCAGACCTTGAAACTGTTAGATTTTTATCATATAAGCTACCATTATGATCTTAGGATCTTTCACTGAGAGAATAACATGCACAACAATAAAACACAAGCACAACACAAGAGACAAGAGACACAAAGAATTTCCTCGGGGAAACCATAAAGGAGAAAACCCCGCAACTTCCTTAGAGATAGAATCAACATCAAAATAGAAAAGCCCAAAACATAAGGATGATCTCCACAGCTTCGGTCTCTCTCTCTCACACTGAGAGAGATTCTCCTCTCTCACTCATGTGCCCCAATGAGTGAGTGTGTGTGTGATAAATAGAGAGGCTCACTCTCTATTTATATTCTTCCGTTCACTTGAAGTGCACTCCAACATGTCGGCCTCACTTAACAATTACTTACTAGAGCCGACATTTCTAGGTGTGTCTAATAACCCTAGTGCCCCACAACTTGTGGGGACTTTGCCCTCTGCTCAACAAGGAGGGTTAACCTTGACTTAGATGGTGGGGACTATTGCCCGGACTTACAATGACTCACCTAGGGTCGACTTCACTAGGATAGTCTAATAACCCTAGGGCCCCACAACTACGGGGACTTTAACCCTTGACCAATAGGAGGGTTACCCACAATGACTTGACATGACTTTCACATTATAGAAACTTCCCGATCAGAACATCGTGGCATGACATGACTCAAATACATCCCGGAATAAACATTGGGTTACAATACATAAGAAGTACGGATGAATACGTTCTGAAGTTACAAATACATCAACACTCCCTCTTAACTAGGAAGGTATTCTCTCGACACAATTTATCAGCACAAGTCTTCTTCTCTGTATCATCTGAATCATAGTCAAGTTCTCGTCATCTTTATCTTCAAGTCATCTTCATCTTCAGGTCATCATCATCTTCAGGTCATCTTCATCTTTAAGTCATCTTCATCTGGATCTGGATCATCATCACTGGATCTGGATCATCACTCGATCTGGATCATCAAGTCTAGATCATTACTTGATCTGGATCATCACTGAAGTCTGGATCATCATCACAACTGGATCGTCATCAAGTCTGGATCATCATCACAACTGGATCGTCACTTGATCTGGATCGTCATCAAGTCTGGATCAACACATCTGGATCATCATCATATGCTATCTCATAATGGTTCTATCTCGATTCTTCTCATCACAGGAAATTCTACAGAGTCAATCCTGTAGGCCTACCCTTCATGTAGGTCTTCATCAGCGCTTATATCTGACACTTAAGTCAGAATGGCCCGCCTAGCTCTTACATCTGACCTCATCTTGTCAGAAAGGCACGCGCAGCACTCACATCTGACCTTATCTTGTCAGAAAGGCCCAGCACTCACATCTGACCATGTGTAAACACATCGCGCCAGAATGGCTTAGCACTTATATCCGACCATGTGCAAGCACACCGCATCGGAAAGGCTCTGCACTTACATCCAACCTCATCCTGTCAGAAAGGCACAGCACTTACAGTCGACCATGCTCAAAAACACCGCATCGAAAGGGCTCAGCACTTACAATTCGACCATGCATGAAGCACCGCATCAGAAAGGGTTTTGCACTTACAATCCGACCATGCACAAAGCACCGCATCGGAAAGGGCTCTGCACTTATAATTCGACCATGCACGAAGCACCGCATTGGAAAGGGTATGCACTCACATCTGATCATGGAGGAACTAATCCTACCATCGTATCAGAATGGCCCCCAGTCCCAGACTGAGCTACCTGGTAACTGACCAGGCGCCTCCATTCCCAGAATGGTAGTTGCTCTTACATCTGACCTACTCGTTAGAATGGCCAACACTCACATCTGACATGGGAGGAACCTAATCTTTTAACCATGACAGAATGGTTCAGCCCTTACATCTGATCAAGTGGGAACACATCCCTCTATCACATCAAAATGGCTTCTCAGTCCTAGACTGAGTTTTCCTAGTAACTGACCAGGTGCCTCCATTCCCAGAATGGCAGTTGCCCTTACATCTGTCCTACTCGATAGAATGGCCAGCACTCATATCTGACGTGGAAGGAAACAATCCTCTCACCATGACAGAATGGCTCAGCCCTTATATCTGACCTACTCGTCAGAATGGCTATGGATTTCAGCACTCATATCTGACATGGAAGGAACCAATCCTCTCACCATGACAGAATGGCTCAGCCCTTATATCTGACCATGGAAGGAACCAATCCTCTCACCATGACAGAATGGCTCAGCCCTTATATCTGACCATGGAAGGAACCAATCCTCTCACCATGTCAGAATGGCTATGGGTCTCATCACTTTTTCTTGGAGGAAACCTCGATCTGGAGAACACCAAGATTCTCCCTTAAGTACTCGAACTTCAGCCTAGCCAATGGCCTCATCAATACATCAGCTATCTGTTCCTCTGTCGCAACATACTGGAGCTTCACTGCTTCCCTTTGCACCATATCCCTGATATAGTGATACTTGATCTCGATATGCTTCGACTTGTCATGGAACACTGGATTCTCTGACAACTTCACGCAACTCTGGTTGTCACAATGTATACAAGTAGCATCCAATTGGAGATCAAATATATCAGACAGTAGCTTTCTCAGCCATACTGCCTCACAACTAGCTGAACAAGCTGCGACATACTCTGCTTCTGCTGTACTCATTGCCACACAGGATTGCTTCCTGCTAAACCAAGAGATCACACTTGATCCCATACTCAACTTTACCCTTCAGGTACCTCACTGCATGCTTTGCAACCATTAGGTGAACATGTCTCAATGTGTTCACAACAAAGCAAATATCTGGTCTCGTATTCGTCAGGTACATCAAGGAACCAACCATCTGACGATACATCGTAGCATCAATCGTCTTTGATGAAGCAACACTCAATAGCTTCAGGTTCGATGCCATAGGTGTGGTCATGCAGTCCATCATCCTGAACCTCTTCAGGATCTCTACTACATACTTCCCTTATCCACACCTCCATGCCTAGAAAAAAGTGCATCGACACATAACAGGAGCATCACTGGTCTTCCGCCTTCAACCTTGAAGCAAAGGTTGGAATCTGCTTTAATCTCGGTAAAGCCTAGAGTCATTAGTAATCTATCCGTCCTGTCGTACCATGTCGAACCTCACGATCTTCTGCAGTCACTCACTCTAAAGCGGAGCATCATACTCCCTCTGTCTTCCGTACTTTATGCATTGAAACATTCTGTACCGGAGTGACAAGTAGCTTTCTATGTATCCATCTAGGATCATTGTATACCAAGATCCTCTACCTTGAACTTTTTCAAAAGTTCTTCTCGTACCCATCTGAGATCTTGTCATCCTCTATAGAACTTCATCTACAACCTTGTAGCAAAGGTTCAGGTCTTCATCAAGCTGGCTGCAAATGTCTCTTTGAAGTTTATGTGTTCTTTTTGTGAGAGGCCTCGTGCTATGAATCTTGCCTTGTACGATGTTTCCATCTACTGCATGATGGAACTACGAACTTCCCTTCACGTATCGATACTGCATCCTAGACATCATTCTTCTTGAACTGGTCTTCCCTTTCTTCTTGGTTACTTCTTTATAGCTTGAAGGTTCTGCATCAATGATGTCGCTGCATTCATCATATTATTCTTCATCTTGAACTGTTGTCACTTGTTCTTCGGAACAAGTCTCATTCTTCTTTGCTTGTAGGCGATTATGTATGCGATCTTTCCTACAAGTCAAATGCAGTTGTATGGTTAGAAACATTTCATAAGGTATATTCACAATGAAAAATTCTTATGCATAAATGTATGATCATGCAACTACTTTAGCCAGTACAACATCCATCCATATCTCACGGAAACTTTCTAGATGCCTTCCATCTCTACCAGGACAACATTGAGATTGTGCACTAATCCAATATGCCAGCAAAGAGGTTTCATTCTAGATAAGTAGCAATGGAGAGTTGTATAGCACCATGAGCTACTTACCCATCACATGCATATTAGTAGTAAACTGTCATTAATGCAAACATCCTATCATGCATAATACATCAACTGAATATAAACAAATGCATAACAAAACAATATCATGAAATGACAATTGAATACTTATCTTTATTTGATTCGTGGGTAGACTCCTTCTTGAGCCTTTAACTTCATCGTCTTCTTCATTCATGATAGCATCGTTTCTTATCCAAATGCTAAGGTGGATAAGAGGTGCTTCAAGAGTTGAGTTCTTCATATTCCTCATCGCTTGAGGGATCTTCTTTGGATGGTGAGAGCTTGATCTTCAATTGCTCCCATCTTCTCTTCTCTTCTTATGAGTTGAGCTTCTTCTTCTTTCCAGAGTCTACTGAAAGTAATCACTTCCTTTTGGCACACGTTCCTTGAATGAATGAATCCCATGATCTTGGGAGGCCATTCAAGGTGGCCATCACCACTTCTGCATTCTTCACTTCTTCTTTTACTGCTTCAAGTTGTTCTTTGATTTGAGAGACCCTTATGACTGCATGGTCTCTGCATTCTGGATCTTCACATTCTTCAATTGGTTTCTTAAGGTCATCTTCTGATGTATGTTCTTCCCTTCAAAGAGCTTGGTCAAGGAATCAAACATCTTCGGTGTCTTTAGGGAAGACACTTGTGGTACAAGTTGATGCATGATTGAATCAACAATGATCTTCTTGGCCTTGACCAAGTTCTTCTTGTGTAAGGCTTCTAACCTCATCTCCCTCTGGAACTGGAACCTCTCTAGTCATGTAGGTGTCCAATTCATTTTCTTCAGAGAGATCATATACTTCCATACTTGGAAGTTGTCAACTTCACCAAGCTTATCATCAAGCTGATGTGATAGATCACTTTGAAATGAGAACCTCAAATGAAAATAGCAAAGGATTAGATCTTATCGATTTGAGGTGTCCGTCCTGGTTCCGGAGCTGGCTGATCTAGGGTTTGTTACAGAAACCCTAATTTTCAAAACTTGGAATCTTTCAGATCTGATTGGATAGACAGATAGATCTCTTCAAATGGAGTTGTCCAATGTACTCCTTTTCTGAAAACAGTGGAGGGAAGCTCCCGAAACAGGAAGCCCTAGTTTTCCAATTTCTTCTGCAGAAATGCCTATCACTGTTTCTGTGATATCTCCGAAATTACTGCTCCTCTGTGTCTGAAATTTCGCACTGAAGTACCCTTGCATGTCCCTGATCCAAAACCACGAGTTTCATCAGAATTGGTTTCACCAATTTGGATTTATGATCCTTTTCCCAAGGTGACCTGTTACAGGACTGTTAAGAACAACGACGTTGTATGGACTGCCACATGTCACTGTTTCATCTTCTGGGTCTGAACTTCGGACCAAAGAAAGTACAGTCCGTGCCCTTTCTGGAAAAGCTTCAGGAATTCCATTTGGACCTCTGTAGCCCAGGCTGTAGCAATTCTCCCCAAGTGTCCTGTTTAGTGATGAATTCTGGAAGAGGTTGGAACCCTAACTTGGAGGGATCATATCTCCCAGAATATAGCGAATCTGAGGTTGAATTTTGGACACAGTGTTCGTAAGGATTTTATCTTCGGCTCTTGAAATTTTCAGCTCCTGAGCCTTCGCCAATCTCGGGATATAGCGAATGGACCAAAACTTAGCAGTTTTAGTATTTAGGGTTTTTTCTAGCTCGGGGTCAAACTAGGGTTTGACTTTTTCGGAGTTTCACCCAACCAAATTTCTTGATCCAGGTCTCTAAACTTCGATTTTGATGAGGAGAACAATCCTATGCCGGGCTCACGCAAAAATTCCTCTTCTGTAGAAAGCCCTAATTTTCGCATCGAAAACTGAAAATGCTCGGAATCGAATTCCGCTTCGACAGAAAGATGCGCCCTTCAATGGAGAGTAAGTCTAGCATACTTTTGCAGATGGATTGTGGAGAGAGACCCAAAAAGTAAGAAGCCCTAGATTCTGCAGCTGCACAATGTCTTCTTCTCAGGTTAGCTTTGATACCATGTTGGATTTTTATCATATAAGCTACTATTATGATCTTAGGATCTTTAACTGAGAGAATAACATGCACAGCAATAAAACACAAGCACAACACAAGGGACAAGAGACAAAGGATTTCCTCGGGGAAACCATAAAGGAGAAAGCCCCGCAACTTCCTCAGAGATAGAATCAGCACCAAAATAGAAAAGCCCAAAACATAAGGATGATCTCCACAGCTTCTGTCTCTCTCTCTCACACTGAGAGAGATTCTCCTCTCTCCCTCATGCGCCCCAATGAGTGAGTGTATGTGTGATAAATAGAGAGGCGCACTCTCTATTTATATTCTTCCGTTCACTTGAAGTGCACTCCAACATGTCGGCCTCACTTAACAATTACTTACTAGAGTCGACATCTCTAGGAGT
This sequence comes from Pseudotsuga menziesii, assembly GCA_001517045.1. Taxonomy (NCBI): domain Eukaryota; kingdom Viridiplantae; phylum Streptophyta; class Pinopsida; order Pinales; family Pinaceae; genus Pseudotsuga; species Pseudotsuga menziesii. Next base: position 754,928 of record LPNX010467623.1, on the reverse strand, counting down.
GTCTAATAACCCTAGTGCCTCACAACTTGTGAGGACTTTGCCTTCTGCTCAACAAGGAGGGTTAACCTTGACTTAGATGGTGGGGACTATTGCCCCGAATTACAATGACTCACCTAGGGTTGACTTCACTAGGATAGTCTAATAACCCTAGGGCCCCACAACTACGGGGACTTTAACCCTTGACGAATAGGAGGGTTACCCACAATGACTTGACATGACTTTCACATTATAGAAACTTCCCGATCGAAACATCGGGGCATGACATGACTCAAATACATCCTGGAATAAACATCGGGTTACAATACATAAGAAGTACGGATGAATACATTCCGAAGTTACAAATACATCAACAGAAACTTCACATATAAAAATTGGGAGTGAAAATTCCAAGATGACTCATTTGAAGGAGCAAAACCTTTTGGATTAGTAAAAACCCCTAAATTACATAGAGTGTATCTCCAAAATTATAACAACCTAGATGCTGAAATTTTGGTACAAGTTACTTATGCATTTCCTTTTTGCACCTTGAAAATTTTAAACGCTGAAACTTCATAGGAAAAACATTTGGAGCGAATATGCCAAGATGACTTGTTTGAAAGAGCCAAAGCCTACTATTAAGATTCTTCCTTTTTGGCTCAAGAAAGAGCTTTGATACCACTTGCAATACACCTAAACCTAGAATTTTAGAGAAAACATAGAAAAACACAAGAGATAATAGATAAAACAAAAAAGACCTCTCATATGAAACATATTCAAAATAGAGAGCTATGTTCACTTGCCTATTCAATGGGGCAACCTCCAAGAGCAAAGATCCAAATACAATGGCAATTTTTGACAAAACATTACATAGCTTACTACTCTACTTATAGCTTAGCACAGAAACAAAACAAAGAGTGGAGCTTGTTTAACCATGATGATCAAAGATCATCTCCCAACCATAGTCAAAACAATGTCACCCTCGAGTTTGCCCTTCCAAGAGAGATAAATCGTTCAAAGAGAGAAGTACTTCCAGATTGTAGGAGCACAAGCCCCAAGAAAGATAAGAGAAACCTCTCCAAAATTAGAGAAACCTTAGAAAAACAATCTCCTAGCTGTAGTAGCGAACTTTCTCTTGCTAGGCGAACTTGTCTTTTGCTGTGTGTCCAAATGAGGAGGCGTCCCTCCTATTTATATAGTTTTTTGGGTGATTTTTAACTGGCGCCGACCTAGATGTTTTACTAGGACCGACTTGTCATTCAATAATAAAATTACTTTTTATTATTATTTATTTCTACGTTGACTTGTCTTATTTCACAAAAAAATCACATTTTATTTTATTGTTTCTTGGATCGGCTTGTGACATGATGTCTCACTTAGCCACTACAACAACATTCCCTCTTAGCTAGGGAGGCATCATCAGTATCATTAATTGAAACGAATTTGGACATCAACGGTACATCACGACTATCTTGAACATCTCTATGGAAGGGCCTCCAACACAATCTCAGTTCGTCGAGGTGTCTATCAGTCTACGTGCGTCAGCTCAATCTAGATCATCAGAGAACATGCACTTGCTCCACAACTCTTCCCAATACATCAAAAAGTCATACGTGCATCTGCTTAACCCAGTTCGTTAGAGAAGCATGCACTAGCTCCATAACTCTTTCCATTACATCGGGAAGTCATACGTGCATCTGCTCAACCCAGTTTAGGGAAGCATGCACCAAATCAACATGCTTCAACTCAACCCAGTTTGTTAGGGAACACGCATGTAATCATCGTGCATTAGCACATCCCAAAGATCTCGCTAGGACTATCACTGCTAGTGAGTCTAAACCACATCATGGACTACAACCTCCTCATACATCCACAAGGACTACAATCATATGAGGGCTCACAAGGGCCATAACTTATGTGAGACTTTCATCATATTTGTATGGGATACAACCCCTAAATTTCCCAACCATACAGGTTGTTGGGCATCAACCCAATAATGAGTCAACACAGAACTCATATATAGAACATGGAGTCCATATGTAATAACTTGACTTGGTTTATATTCGTACAACAACCAACCCCTTTTTTTATGCTGGGTGTAGCACTACAGAGCCAGTCCTTTTTCATACGAGATGTAGCTCTCAGTAGTGCCAGTCCTTTTTCACACTGGATGCAAGACCTTACAGAATCAGTCCTTTTTCATACTGGATGTAAGTCAGATATGTCTTCTTGTAAATCCAACCTTGTTTCATGCTGGATATGAAGACGAAACATCTTTCACAGAGCCAACCCTGTTTCATGCTGGATGTGAAGACCACATACGTTTTTCGTTAGAGCTAGCCCTGTTTTATGCTGGATATGAAGATGGGTTCATACAAAACCAACACCGTGACTATTACTCCATCCTCAGGATGAGTCTCGGATTGTCACGCATAGTCCTTGGAGACCTTGACTATTACCTTATTTCTAAGATGAGTCTTTGATAGTCCTCGGAGGTCTTGATTATGCACATAGTCATCAGAGACCTTGACTATTACCTCATCCCCAGGATGAGTCTCGGATAGTCATTGGAGGTCTTGACTATGTCTCTACTCATGTGGGCATATGGAGTCATGTACCATGACTTATTGGCATTAGAGCTATGTATAACATAACATACTAGTCTCGGAGCTAAGTGTTTCGGCATGACTTACCCAATGAGCTACAGATCCATGCACCATGACTTATTGGCATCGAAGCTATGTATAACATAACTTACCAGTGTTGGAGCAAGGTATTACTGCATGGCTCACAGATGTCCACCCAAAACTCAGGAGTTCCTGCAGAATCACCATCATGGTTCGGAGGTACCCACATCAAATTCTCACCCACAAATGTTCACCTAGAACTTAGGTGTTCACACAGGATCACTGTCATATTTCACAGGTGTAGAATCATTGTTCATAAGTGTTCACCTAGAATTCAGGTGTTCCTAGAATCACAGTCACTGTTCATAGGTGTGCACATGGAATCACTTGTCCCCGAATGTGTAGCTAGAACTTGGGTGTTCCCAGCATCACCGTCATTGTTCATAGATGTGCACATTAGGACAAAGAGTTCACACATAACTCATCCTTTCCTCTTAGTGAGGCATATAATCATGGAACCAATCTCCCCACTCCATCACAGAGTGTTAGGGGGTAGAGTACGGTCCCATCTTGTGTCATACAGGTACCAGGGTGCGCCAACCTCTCCACCCCTTTTTTAGGATATCCAAGAGATATCCTCACTCCTTACAGAGTGATCGAGAGAATACTTCTCATAGAGTTTCCTGCACACATGTCAGCTAACAGAGACACAAAAAATATCAGGGCAAACATTTTTGTCTTGCCTTATTCTAGATATGATCAATAATAAAAGATCATATCACTGAAATTATTTACCTGAGAGAGAGAGAGGCTAGTTTCCCCACCCCATCTCAGGGTGTTTGGGAATCCTCCTTCTGTGTTGGAGCGTTCTGCTCCCTCTGCATATGAGCATCTTGCTCCCTCTGTAGCTGATCATCCTGCTCCTTTTCTGGAGAATCCATAGATATGTAAGTATCCATCCTGGTGACGACCAGGTACATTAAGTAACCTTTAACTGTGTTATCAAGATCAAGACTACATCAACATCAGTGTAGACATAGTCATCATGCTTGATTAGCTCAGGATCTCAACTGTGCTCTTCCTTAACTTAGGAAGATTTCATTTTGTCTTTGCTACACCATCCATAATTGATGCAATATGCCAGGATGCTCATCTTAAGGGCTAACTCCCTTCGTCTCCTCAAAAATCGGCTGAGTAACTTTTGTCCTCCAGAATCCTTTTGTCATGACTCTGATTGGAAAATATCTGCCTTCCATAATCGTCGAAGAGATGAACAACTGTAGTGTAGGGACCGACATCCGTTGAAGCTTTCTGCTTCCAATTGCCAATCTTTACATGAGATCATTTGGGCATGTGGGTCTATGTCCACATATTCGGTCCTCATCTGTCTGCTGTTACTACTGAACAATCATGCCTTACACTTAACTGTTTTGATTGGAAGTCATCCTTCTTTCTGGACCGAGAGTCACGCTTCTAGAGGCTTTCTGCTTTCGGTCCATTTGCATATCAATGGGAACACTTGTCCAAGTTTCATCATCATTTTCTTGTAGGACAGAGCATTCCTTACAAGTCAAATCCCGTCAGATGGTTAGCAACATTGCATAATCAATAGTTCATTCAGGTATGTAGGCATCTTTAGCCAATGCTTTGACACAAGATACACATGGCCATTATTTGGATGCTTGTGGTCTCCATTATAACATACCATCAAGAGTGTGCAATTGTCTAAGCATGTTAGAAGGAGATGTCATCCAAGAGGCATCCATGAAATGTTGTGTAACATTACAGGCTAAGTCATAACGCATATTATATGAGCCTACTATTAATAAAAGAACTGCACCACATGCTCAACAACGTCTAGGAATCTAGATTTGTATAATACATATTCAAAACAACTAGATCTAATCTACCGGAGCATGTGAAGTCAAATACTTATCTTTTATTGTTTTTTGGGTGGGCTCCCACTGCCTCTTTTGAGAGTCCAGTGATCTTCATTTTCTTGCTGGGAGTCCATCGCCACCTAGATCTTCATATCATCGCCCTCAACTAGGGTTTACCAGAAGAACTCTGTACGATCCTCATTCTTGGGCTTCTTCTGAGAGGTGTCTTCATCGGCATCTGCAGTTGAGGCTTCAAGCTTCCTCTTCTGGTTTTGGAACATTCTTATTCATGAATTTCAAGAGATCATTTCTTCTAGGCTAAGAAGAACCCTAGACTTCCATGAGCTGAAATTGGAAGCCTCATCAAGCCTATTTTCACCTTCATGCTAATCATCTGGATTGCAAAACTGGACCAGAAACCCTAAAAGGAGCTAGGCCACAGATGAAGTGTGGAGGCTTGAAAAACTAGATCCACTGATAGATGCACCCTATTGAGATGAGTTGGAGCAAGGTAAATTGGTCCAGAACAACAAGAATGTAGAAGCCTTAGGTCTTGACCCTGGTAATATTAGGTCAAAAATTAAACGTGCTCCAATAAAAAATTGGCCTCCACAGAAAGATGCGCCCTAGGAGGGTGAGTTGCTCTATACTCCTTTCGTGATGATTTGAGGTGGGAAACACTCCCAAACGTGGAGCCCTAGTTTCCGACAATGGCTTCTTTTAGCACTGCTCTGATACCATGTTAGAATTTGACAGCTGCCTAACCGGGATCACTAAAAGAAAGACAAAGCACAGAAACAAAACAAAGAGTGGAGCTCGTTTAACCACGATGATCAAAGATAATCTCCCAACCATAGACAAAACAACGTCACCCCTGAGCTTGCCCTTCCAACAGAGATAAATCGTTAAAAGATAGAAGTGCTTCTAGATTGTAGTAGCACAAACCCCAAGAAAGATAAGAGAAACCTCTCCAAAGTGGAGAAACCCTAGAAAACTAGTCTCCTAGCTGTAGTAGCGAACTTTCTCTTGGTAGGTGAACTTGCCTTTTGTTGAGTGTCCAAATGAGGAGGCATCCCTCCTATTTGTACAGTTTTTTGGGTGATTTTTAATTGGGGCCGACCTAGCTGTTTTATTTGGGCCGACTTGTCATTCAATAATACAAATATTTATTATTATTATTTATTTCTGGGTCGACTTGTCTCATTTCACAAAGAAATTACATTTTATTTTATTGTTTCTTGGTTCGACTTGTGAGATGATGTCTCACGTAGTTACTACAACAACAATGCCTTATGGGTTATACGATCCTCCTACCACCTTCCAAGCATTAATGAATTGAATTTTTCGGTAAAAACTTTCGAAAGTTTGTTCCAAAGCTTTTTCCATGACAATTAATTCATAGTAGATCAATGACAAAGCATGCTCAACACCTAGACTTGGTCTTAGCAAATTTGGTAGTAACCAAGCCTTATGTCAAGGAATTTAAGTGCAAGTTTGGAAAGTTGTCTTTGGAGATCCTGGTTAGTTGATGGCATTCTAGTTGATCTTGCAAAAATTAAAGCCCTACTAGATTAGCCTTCTCTGAAATAAGGTAAGGGGCTTCGTGGGTTCTTAATACTATCAAGATTTTACAATTGGTTTGTTAATAATTTTGCAAGCTTTGCTCACTCACCAACAAACCTTATAAAGAAAGATTTTTTCCAAAGGAGTGAGCAAACCTAACAAGGCATTGCAACAATTGAGAGCAACCCATACTGATACCCCAGTCATGATCATTCTAAACTTTTCCAAGCCATTCATTATGAAATGCGATATACCAGGAATGTAATCAGGGTCGTCTTAATGCAAAAGGGTAGGCCTCTAGCTTTGGAAGATGGTAAACTAAATGAGCATGAAGCACGAGGTCTACCCACATCAAGGAATTGTTGGCGATTTTTCATGCCATTGCTAAATAGAAACAATTATTGCTGGGTAGTGGATTTTATATGAAAAGTAATCATAACAGTTTTAAATCCACGGGTTTGTGGTCTAGCGGCAAGTTGTGAGGTGACTGAACTTGTACCAAAACTAAGATCTGGGTCAAAGTCCCTGGCTATCACTTCATTGGCATCTTGAAAACTTTGATTATCTGCATAAGCTAATGCTCCAATCGAGGATCAATAACTACAAATTTGTTTATGTTTTGGATGCTTTGACCATTTGGTTATGGCCTTGACTGAGAATATAATTTTAAGTCAATGAAGTCACTGTTGGTGTAAATAGGCCTGATACAAAGTTTATTCCCAACAAGTGCCTGTAGAGCTGAAACATTTTCATAAATTTTATTTCTGTAATTTTTGTGTTCAATCAATTTTCCTTAATTTACTTATGGCAAAAGTTTGAATTCTTATATATCTCTTTGATGGTTGTTTATGTATAACAGAGGGTTTTTAGAAACTTTGATCCCAACCTACATACTCAGGCAAGAGCTCAAGAATATGTCCGCGCTCTCAATGCAGCAAAATTAGACAAGGTAGAGTTGTGCTTTAGAATTTACAAAATTTAATGCTTTACATCAGTTATGCCGTATTGTCTTTTGACACTTTGTGACCAGGACGGGCTTTAAGGATTTTGAGCAATTGATTATTTTCTATTTGTGGCCTTCTTGGTAATCAGATTTTTGCAAAACCCTTTCTGGCAGCAATGAGTGGACACATTGATGGCATTTCTGCCATGTCAAAGAGTCCACGTCATTTGAAAAGCATATTTTCAGGTTCTATGGATGGAGGTATGGATAGTCCTTTTTGTTTCATCTGCCTCTGTTATCCGTTCTTCAGATATTGAAGTGTATACTTATAGTGTACAGTGTTCACTTGAATTCTTAATAAACATAGTAAATGCATTTGACACCAGAGGTTCTTTTGTTTGTGGTTTAGTTTTTCAATTTCCAATTAAACCACCAGACAGAAGGAATGAAATCATACATCTAATATTTTGGAAAGAGTTGCAATAATAGATGATTAATATAACATTTATAATTTTATTCTACTACTCATGGCATTGATTGCACCGAGAGTAGCGAGGTGCTTACAACTCAGTATGGTGGAGATGTTGTCACTTTTGTCACGTTTTGTAACGTAACATTCCCATATCGGCTCATAACTTATCAAAACTAAAAATTAATTAAAAAATTTCATTTTGGCTCATAAAATAGAAAAATTAAAACCAGCATAGATCCATCTTAAACCCGTATCTATTAAGCACCGAGAGAGATCCAATTTCTTGAGGCATAAATATTTTCTTGATGTGTACAAAAATTGAGATAAACAAAATTCCCACCTCAAGAAATTGGATCCTTGGTGCTTAATAGATTCGGGTTTAAGATGGATCTGTGCTGGTAATATTTAAGAGCTATTATTGGTGATTGCTGTTTGGCTCCGACTCTATGGATGTAATGTATGCTTTCAATGCATAGTTCTGTTTATGTTGGGATTTGTGAAATATTTGTCAGGGAATTTTGGAAATTTACTGTTTGGCACATTGTTGCATATGTTTGCATGACTATAAGCTTCTCATGTTTTCTTGTTTCTTAAAACATGTCTTGAGGCTATGTTCCTAGAAACAGGCCACGAGAGTATGAGCTGGGTTGGTGAAAGTGGGGTGCTGTTACAGTGCCCTCTAGGATTCGATTCCTCTTACATTATGTGGTCATTGGTCAAAGAGTTCGGTGCGAGCATGCAAGAGGGGCGCTATTCTGTGGTTGAGCCATTCTAATCACCAACATAGATCCATCTTAAACACGGATCTATCAAGCACCGAGAGGGATCCAATTCCTTGAGGTGTAAAGTTTTTACATGTCAAGACAAAGGTTACAGCTCAATAAATTTGATCCTCTAAGTCTTGATAGATTGGAGTTTAAGATGGATCAATGCTGTTTTTTTTTAATTTTATTTTATAAGCCGACATGGAATTTTTAAATTATTTTTTATTTGGTTTTATTTTTTTAATTTTATGAGCCGACATGATATTTTTATTTACATTTTATTTTAGATAGCATAACGTTATGTTACATTACATTATGTGACAACATATCACCCATACTGGGCTGTAGAGCACCTCGCTACTCTCGGTGCAATTAAGTTGGGCCAAGATTCCAGTGTCCTATAGGGTAAATGATGTCACACCTCTTGATAGGTGGTGGATGCTTGTCGCTTAAGTAAAAGTTGGAATCATTTTCTATTCTTCCACGTGGCTAGAAATAATAAATGGTAAATAATAACTTGAATAAGAAACGAAGGCTAGATGTTTTTGAGGTTTATAACACAAGATAAGTTTATTAATGTCCAACAAATGACCAAAAAGAGGTCAACAAGACTACTTAGGTCGTTTTTTGCATTTCATAGTGGGAATGCAAAGCTCGCTCCTATAAAAGCAAAAAGCAAAGCTAATCTATAACTTAGGCACAAGTTTAATAATGCCGTTAATAAATACAATACATTAGAGCAGGATACAAGGAAAAGGGCCTCAATGCTTCAAGTGCTTGTCATTGGACGAGGCAGAGATGGGGTCCTCCTTTGAAGTCGAATGGGAAGCTCTTTTACCATCCAAGGCTGAAGGGAAGAATCTTGGTATAGAAAATTAGTTGAGGAAGCTGGATTTGGCCTGGGGGATGCCTCTTTGTTTAGAGGAGGTGATTTGTTGTTGGGATCTAGTTGGGGGAGGGGGGCCTGCTATTGTTTTGGTGCAAATTGTCTTGAAGCCCCCGAGGACAGCTTTGCGTGGGTCTCACTATTGAGAGTCTCTTGTTTCTCAAGGTTTGACATATCTGAGGTTTGGAATGGTGCTGCACTTTTCTTGCCTACGGGTGCCCTCGTCCTCTGGGAGCATCAAGAAGAAAGATGTTATCCTTTGAGTAGTGTTTAGTTGGGTGGGGGATTGAAGGATGTGAACTATGAGCTTAAGTGCTTCTCCCAAGTATAATGCTAGGCATTGCTAGTTTGGATGTTGGAAAGAGGTGGAGAGGGAGTAATGAGTCTTCTTAAACATGTATTGGAACCAATCACATATCTCATAGTAATGGGGGCATCTAAATATAAAGTGCTTTGTCTCCATCTCCCATGGAAAATCTAGCACGATCTATCCTTCAATGGTATATGGTGCCCCACTTCCAATCGAAGTTAATGAAGCCTACTTTGAGTTGGACTTGGGGGATCTTGAGCCCATGCATCCTGTGTTGAAGCAAAGGGGGGCACACTATGAGGCCATTTTGAGCTCCAAGAAATGCCTTGCATAAAAGGCCATCTTGGGTCCCAAACCCCTAGGGGGGCAGTAAAAGTAAGATGCATATACTGCCTGTAAATATTCTTCTTGATAATTCCATTCAACTCTTATTTACTAGGGAAGAGGCGACCAGGAGCACCCAAGGAATACTTGAATTGGGCAAGGTGGTCTATTGAAATATTGATCAACTGAAGGAAACATGAGATCTTTAAATACTAGCATCGCACTCGCCTTTGCGGTAGGGGATATAGGGCAATGGGCTCTGAGGACTAGTAAGGAAGATATGGGTAATGAGTATCAATATTTGTATGTCATCAAGTAGGTAAATCTTTGGAGGCGATACAACAACAGTTCCATTTTAAAGACAATCTAAATCTAGAGTTGATGTGTCGCAAACATTACTTGGACGATGGGTTTGGGGAGTTCCCTTGAGCATCAGATAATGAAACAGAGTAAGAGGGTTTGAACTCTCTTGTTGTACGCCCAATCCATCTCAAGCAAGCTCAGTACCCAAAACATTAGGTGTGATGATGTAGTTCATAAAGTCCAGTTTGGACGAGATTTCCTGAAAATGATGTTGGGAACACTCTCTCTCTATAATAATGAGGGATCCATACCCTTTATTCACTTGGGTTTGGAGAGCATGCCTCAACTTGAACCTAGGCCTTGAAAATCAAAGCCCCAAATATGTGTATGCAGTGTTAATCTCAACCTTATCCTCCCTGAAGTAAAAGTGGAAATCTGAAAGGGACTTCTTTGCACAATTGAAGATTATCATTTTGGTTTTTCTAAGGTTGATTGTCAATTCCCAAAGGCCACAAACAATTGCAAGAGCATCCAACTATCTCTGTAATGCTGAGGTGTGGAGGCCAAGAGGATCACAACATTGACAAAGAGGAGTATGAAGATCAGGACATGGTGAGGGGACACTTGTCAATTAGTTGGATGTGCTCATTCAAGAAAGCCTCCAATTTGTGTATATAAATCCTAAATAAAGTGGGCGATTGGGGCATTGTTGCTTCACCCGATTGGTGTTCATGTTGAAGTTTGATCATGTGTGTGTTTTATTGTTGATTTTTCCTGTGCAGCATCGAGAGCCATTCTCTTAGGAGAATGGGGACATCTGGTCAACGACTAGGATATGGAACTAGTCCAGCATTGGGGGACTCAACCTTGAGTTGAGTAGCCATTCTGTTGAATGGAGACATCTGGTCAGGGACCAGGATGTGGAACCAATCCATCACTGGGGGACTCGGCCTAGAGTTGAGTGACCATTTTGTTGAATGGAGACATCTGGTTAAGGACCAGGATGTGGAACTAGTCCAGCATTGAGGGACTCATCCTAGAGCTGAGTGACCATTCTGTTGAATGGAGACATCTGGTTAGGGACCAGGATGTGGAAGCAATCCAGCATTGGGGGACTCAGCCTAGAGCTGAGTGACCATTCTGTTGAATGGAGACATTTGGTCAGGGACCAGGATGTGGAACTAGTCCAGCATTGGGGGACTCAACCTAGAGTTGATTGACCATTCTGTTGGATGGAGACATTTGTTCAGGGACCAGGATGTGGAACCAGTCTAGAACTAGGTGACTCAACCTAGAGATGAGTGGCCATTCTTTGAATGGAGGCACCTGGTCAGTTACCAGGAATATGACCCAATCTAGTACCAGGGAGCTCAGCCTAGGGCTGAGGGCCATTCTCCGAGAGAATGGAGGCGCTTGATCTGTTACCAAGTATTTGACATTGGGTCAAATTATGCAGCCTATGGCTGAGGCACCTGGTCTATTACCGGGATATCACTATAAGTCCTAGACCCGGTTTGGGCATGTGAGACACTTTGACCCTCGATCTGTGGGCTTTGTGATCTTCTCCAAGGCTTAGCTACCCTTTTTTAAGACACCTAGTACTTGATCTTGGTGTCACATGGAGTGTGAGATAAAAGCATTAGTAGTTCTCTCTATTTATGATGATGTTCTTTGAGTGGGTTTGAAGGACCCTATGACCACTTGTTTTGACCACAGGGCACTTGGTAAAGGCTAAGAGGTAAAAGTAAAAAATACATAAGGACTTTTGGACCATAGGAAGGCTAAAGGTAAAAGTAAAAAATACATAAGGACTTTTGGACCACAGGAACGCTAAAGGTAAAAGTAAAAAATACATAAGAACCCTTGGACCACCAAGGAGTCAAAAGTGAAAATACATAAAAGGTCTTTAGTACCTTAAAGGTAAAAGTCAAAGGTAAAATAATAAAATGTTATTATTTTGTTCTTTTGAGTTTTGGTCCACATCCAGGTGATTCAAGGCTATAAATGAAGATCAACTTCATTTCATTTCACACACTTGATTACGATCCTCAGTTGCTCCAAAGAGAAGTCTCGTTGGTTTTAAAGGAAGAGAGGTTTTTGTTTTTTGGTGTATGCCCTAGCCCTAGCATGGAGGTTTCTAGCTAGGGCATTCCCTCTTGACTCAGAGGAACCCTAAGCTAGGGTTTCATCCTCGGTGATCATTTTCTGCAACGCTATCTTCTTTTCCATGGGCTAGGGCATCTACTTCACTTCACAAACAACTGACCTAGGGTTTCTACCCTAGCTCACACCCTTCATTCGGGCAGCAGCATAACCCTCACGAGCAACAATAGAATACCCACGGGTAACATCTATTCTTTCACGGGCAACCTGTTATCTTGACTACTGACTTCCTTTTGGCACTTGGGCAGGTTGCAAACACTTTCGGGCAGCTCTTTCCTCCACGGGCAACCCTCTTTCAGGCCCAGCCTCTCAACAGAATCTTCGGGCAGTAAAAGCGGACCTTCGGTTTCCTGTCCTTACCCTCGCGCAACTCCAACAGGAGCTCGGGCAGCCCTAACCTGCCACAGAAAGCACCAGCAGGCAGAAACAACTCTGGGCAGGTTTTGGGTAGGGATAATACAGGTTTAGGCAGGTAGTGCAGCATCCGGGCAGTCTAGCGGAAATCCGGGCAGCACAAACATAGACTTGGGCAGTAGGAAAAAGATCTTAGGCAGCTGTTTGGGCAGATTCGGGCAAGCAAAACATGCTCGGGCAGCCTGTAAAAGATTCATGCAGGATGCTATAGGATCTGGGCTGTCAGCTGGGCATTTGGGTTGCCATCTGGGCAGCTAAATAGAAATCTCGGGCAGGCAGATTAAGGTCTTCTGACAGTGTACGGAATTTTGGCAGCAACAAATATTTTTGGGTCGCCCTCTGCAAATTTCGGGCAGCAGGAAGAATTAGGGCAAGAAGCCCTAATTTGGTTTTTATTGTAAAATTATCTTTTGTGATTTTTTTTACCCAGCAGGGTTTGATAGATCTGTCCTTGAAGAATTATTTTTGAGATTGAAGAAACTCAGGTCATCTCATTTAAGAGATGAATTACTAATACTTTTGGGGTTTTTGTCCTTTAAAGGTTTCCTCAGTGAAAAACTCTTGTGTTCAGTGTGTCTGATGTTCTTGTTGTGTTGATCTATCTACTGCACTTGTTATTGTTATCTATGCTACAGTCTGCAAAATTTTAAGAATTCATGCTAATGTTAAAATTCAATATGGTATCGGAGCTTAGCATGTGAAGACCCAGTAAGAGGCTGATTACTGTTGTCTTCCTAGACCTTGGGACTCTTTTGCAGACTTAGACAATTGACTAGTAGCAGAGATGGCTACCAACATTTCAGATCGGAAGAGAAGCTTGAAGGTTCACGGAACTACAACTCTTGGAAGGCTAGACTCACAGCCATCCTAGAAGACCTTGATGACTTGGTGTTTAACACCATAGAAGAGCCAACATCTAATGCTGGCAGGACTGCTTTCAAGAAGAAACAACCAAAGGCTAGAAGGATCATCTACGACTCTATCAAGGAAGCCTTGATGCCCATCATCACTTCCTTAAAGACTGCCAAAGAATGCCTTGACACCTTGACGGACCTATATGAAAAGAAGGCTCCTAGTCAAAAGAGAGCTTTGAAGAAAAGGATTCGGACACTGAAGATGAACAAGGATGAAGGAGTTGGACCCTTCTTCACAAAGATTGCACAGGTAAGAGATCAACTTAATGCTATTGGTATTACTGTGGATGATGACGACCTCGTGCAAGCTATAGTCGATGATCTCCCAAACAATTGGGAAACATTTCTGGCATCAATGAGTGGACACTGAAGATCGACCAAACTTTGATAGACTTTGGCATGATTGCTTGGAAGAAGGAAGGAACAGTTTCAGGCAAGGCACCTGGCACTAAGGAAGGAAACCTTGCCCTTACCGCTAAGACAAAGAAGTTCAAGAATCCCTCCCCTCAACAAAAGAAGGGAAAGAAACCACAAGGTAAGCACATTGATGTTTCAAAAATGGAATGCTATAATTGTCACAAGTTTGGGCACTTAGCTAAAGATTGCAGGCAACCCAAGAGGAAGTTCAAAAGGAGTTTCCAAGCTTCTACTGCAGAAGCAGAAGAAGAAGAAGAAGAAGAAGAAGAAGAAGAATATTCAGGCTACCAAAGATGATGACCCTAGAGGGGAATAATACCTGATCTCTGCTCTTTCTGGATCTATCACTGACTGTACTAACTCCTAGTTAGTAGATAGTGGTGCCTCCAGACATATGACATGTAATCGTGGATCACTCACTTGCTACTGGAAGAAGTTCACTACTCAAGTGAAACTTGGAAATGACTCCACGTACAACATTGAAGGAGTTGTCTCAACTTCACTTCAACTTGATTCAGGTACGGTCTTGCATATTGATGATGTCTTATATGTTCCTGGTTTGAAGAAGAACCTTCTCTCTGTTGCTGGCTTAGAGACAAGGGCTACCGAGTCCTCTTCATGGACAAGAAAGTCCTACTATGGGAAAAGAATGAGAAACTAAGCTCAGTTGTATAGATTGGGGTTCGAGAGGGAGGTCTTTATAAGGCTTCCGAAAATTCCACACAAGGCTTGGTTCATCACACAGTTGAACCATGTGAGCTGTGGCATCAAAGGTTTGGACACCTTCATTATATAGCTCTTCCAGGCCTACAAAAGATGGTTACAGGTATGCCAGAGATGTCTTCCAAACATGAAGGTTTTTGCAAAGGTTGTGCTCTAGGTAAGAACACTAAGAAACCCTTCCCCATAAGCAAGGGCTTATTGGATTTAATTCACTCTGAAATTTATGGGCCTATGTCTTCACCCTCCTTGAGTGGGTGCTTGTACTATGATCACTCTCGGAAATCTTGGATCAAAGAGTTCAAGGCTCTGATTGAAAATCAGACAGGAATAAAAGGAGAGCTTCCAAAGGAAGTTGAATAACCCTCTTCTGAGATCCCAGACTCAGAAGTTCAGAGGAAGGAAGAAGAATTTGTTACTCAAATTCCAGATGTACCTAAAGAGCTTGAAAGTTCGCTAGAAGAACTACTTGAGGCCCCTCCTTCCAAAAGGAGACTTGCTAGGTATTGAGAAATGGTACAAGAAGCTGAGAAGCATAAAGCTTCTCCCGAGACTTTTAGAGAAAGTATAAGACCTTAGAAGTATTTAGGTCTTATGAGTCGGCTTATCAATGCTGAATCTTCCACATACAAAGAAGCAGCAAGCCTACAACTTGTTTACAACCATATGTGGATGACTTGTTCCTTACTAGAGAGGAACAACTAATAGCTCAGTGCCAGAGGGAACTCACTTTTGAATTTGAAATGAAGGATCTTGTCCTTGAAGTCTGGCAAAACCCAGGCGAGATCTCCCTAACACAAGGGAAGTATGTTGTTGTACTGAGTTTTGGAATGTAGGATTACAAGTCCTTGAGCATATTTTTGACAACCAACTTGAAGTTGCAAGACTCAACCACCAGTTCACAGGATGTGGACACTACTCTGTATCAACGACTCTTTGGAGGGCTGGCAGTGCAGTAGACCAGAAAAGTACCTCTAGTTACTGTTTTAGTATGAGATCTGCAATGATCTCTTGGTCCAATAGGAAACAGGGCTCCATGGCTCAGAATACAGCAGACGTAGAGTATATCATTGCAAGTGATGCCTGCAAGGAAGCAGTTTGGCTCAGGAAATTCTCTGATCTGTTCAATGGAAAGCTTGACTCTACGATTATCCATTATGATAATCCAAGTGGCATTAAGCTTTCAGAAATTTTGGTGTTTCACGATAGATCAAAACACATTCAAATGAAGTATAATTTCATTAGAGACTTGGTTCAGAGAGGCACTCTGAAGTTGCAGTACATCCGTACATATGAACAGATTGCAGATGTTTTGACCAAGCTCCTGACGACAACGAAGTTTGTGTACGTTCGTGACAAGCTTGGCATGGCAGGGAATACCTCTCTTGCTGAGAGGGAGTGTTGATTTTTCTTGTGCAACATCGACAGCCATTCTCTTAGGAGAATGGGGACATTTGGTCAAGGACCAGGATATGGAACCAGTCTAGCACTGGGGGACTCAACCTTGAGTTGAGTAGCCATTCTGTTGAATGGAGACATCTGGTCAGGGACCAGGATGTGGAACCAGTCCAACACTGGGGGACTCAACCTAGAGTTGAGTGACCATTCTGTTGAATGGAGACATCTGGTCAAGGACGAGGATGTGGAACCAGTACAACACTGGGGGACTCAGCCTAGAGCTGAGTGACCATTCTGTTGAATGGAGACATCTGGTCAGGAACCAGGATGTGGAACCAGTCCAACACTAGGGGACTTATCCTAGAGCTGAGTGACCATTCTGTTGAATGGAGACATCTGGTCAAGGACCAGGATGTGGAACCAGTCCAACACTAGGAGACTCGGCCTAGAGCTGAGTGACCATTTTGTTGAATGGAGACATCTGTTGAGGGACCAAGATGTGGAGCCAGTCCAACACCGGGGTACTCATCCTTTGAATTGAGGCACCTAGTCAGTTACAAGGAATATGACCCAATCTAGTACTAGGGAACTCAACCTAGGGTTGAGGGCTATTCTCCGAGAGAATGGAGGCGCCTGTTCTGTTACCAAGTATTTGACCTTGGGTCAAATTATGCACCCTATGGCTGAGACACCTGGTCTGTTACCAGGATATCATTGTAAGTCCTAGACCGGGTCTGGGCATGTGAGACACTTTGACCCTCGATCTGTGGGTNTAGCTACCCTTGGTTAAGACACCTAGTACCCGATCTTGGTGTCACATGGAGTGTGAGATAAAAGCATTAGTAATTCTCTCTATTTATGATGATGTACTTTATGTGGGTTTGAAGCACCCTGTGACCAATTGTTTTGACCACACGGCACCTAGTAAAGGCTAAGAGGTAAAAGTAAAAAATACATAAGGACCTTTGGACCACAGGAAGGCTAAACGTAAAAATAAAAAATACATAAGGACCCTTGGACTACCAAGGAGTCAAAAGTGAAAATACATAAAAAGTCTTTAGTACCTTAAAGGTAAAAGTCAAAGGTAAAAGAAGAAAATATTATTATTTTGTTCTTTTGAGTTTTGGTTTACATCTAGGTGATTCAAGGCAATAAATGAAGATCAACATCATTTCATTTTACACACACTTGATTACGATCCTCAGCTGTTCCAAAGATAAGTCTCGCTGGTTTTGAAGGAAGAGAAGTTTTTGTTTTTTGGTGTATGCCCTAGCATGGAGGTTTCTAGCTAGGGTATCCACTCTTGTTTCAGAGAAACCCTAAGCTAGGGTTTCATCCTCAGTGATCATTTGCAGCAGTTCTATCTTTCTCTCCACGGGCTAGGGCATCTACCTCACTTCACAAACAACTGACCTAGGGTTTCTACCCTAGCTCACACCCTTCATTCGGGCAGCAGCATAACCCTCACGGGCAGCAGCAGAATACCTATGGGCAGCATCTATTCTTTCACGGTCAGCCTGCTATCTTCACGGCTGACTTCCTTTTGGCACTTGGGCAGGCTGCAAACACTTTCGGGCAGCTCTTTCCTCCACGGGCAGCCCTCTTTCAGGCTCGGCCTTTCCACAGAATCCGCGGGCAGTAGAAGAGGACCTCTGGTTGCCTGTCCTTACTCTTGGGCAGATCCAACAGGAGATTGGGCAGGACTTGGGCAGCCCTAACCTGCCATAGAAAGCACCAGCAGGCAGAAACAGCTCCAGGCAAGTTATGGGCAGCGAGAATACAGGTCCGGGCAGGGAGTGCAGCATCCTGGCAGTCTAGCAGAAATCCGGGAAGCACAAAAACAGACCCGGGCAGCAGGATAAAGATCTCAGGCAGCTGTCTGGGCAGATCCAGGCAGTCCGGGCAGGCAAAAACAGGCTCAGGCAGCCTGTAAAAGATTCGGGCAGGTTGCCACAGGATCTGGTCTGTCAGCTGGGCATTCGGCCTGCCATCTGGGCAGCTAAACAGAAATCTCGGCCAGGCAGATTAAGGTCTTCTGACAGTGTATGGCATTCAGGGCAGCAGCAAATATTTCTGGGCAGCCCTCTGCAAATTTCGGGCAGCAGGAAGAATCAGGGCAGGAAGCCCTAATTTGGTTTTTACAGTAAAATTACCTTTTGTGATTTTTTTTACCCAGTAGGGTTTGATAGATCTGTCCTTGAAGAATTATATTCTGAGATTGAAGAAACTCAGGTCATCTCATTTAAGAGATAAATTATTACTAATGCTTTTGGGGTTTTTGTTCTTTAAAGGTTTCCCCAGTGAAAAACTCTTGTGTTCTGTGTGTCTGTTGTTCTTGTTGTGTTGATCTATCTACTGCACTTGTTATTGTTATCTATGCTACGGTCTGCAAAATTTTAAGAATTCATGCTAATGCTAAAATTCAACATGTACAAGTGGACCAAGGACTGCCTCATAGAGTTCCATAATAGTAGTTATAAGAATCTTTGTGATACAAATGTCTTTTAGCCTCTGGGATATGGCTTCCTATGGAATTGAGTCTAAGGCTTTTCGGAAGTCTACAAAACAGAAGAAGACTTTTGAAGAGCGGTGTCTTGCCTCCTCAATGTTGGGCGTCGAGTGAGGATATGATCTATCCATGACCTGAAACCCGCCTGACCTCTACCTTGAAGTTTTCTCCTCTGGAGCTCCTTAGATAGTTGCAAATGAAGAGTGGTGGCATAGAGCTTCAAGATTGTGTGTTCCAACTTCCACCATGATCTTCTGCAAAAATAGGTGATGTCCCAGATGTTTCTCAATGGGATGGTGGATGTCTAGGTGCGCTCTGTCCTGCAGGGCTCAAAACAGTTGGTTTTGGTGACAAAACAAGCCTGCATGGTCCCATTATGGGCTAGCATAGCCCAAAAACAAAATCATGAACTAAAAAACGCTAGACCCAAGTTATAACTTTATCCCTATCACACAAATGCACCCCGATCATTTCCAAACTCATTTTTACATATTTGCCCCTATTACACAAATGTCGCCATATCATTTCCAAACTCATTTTTACATATTTGCCCCTATTACACAAATGTCGCCATATCATTTCCAAACTCATTTTAAAATATTTTGAAGGCAAAAGGAACACTATGCCTGGTCTAAAAAGCATATAAATATTTTCGGAAACATTTTTTGCAAGCTTGCAAGACTTCACAAAGTTTGTCTGTTGGGTTGGCGATTCAAAGGGCAGCAGTGAAGATTTGCTGTGGGCAGCCTGATGAAAATTTGAGGTAGTGCAGGTTCAATATTCATACCAAGAGATTATTAAATTAAATAGGTATCCAGGTTCTAAATAAGTCCCTGTTATTTTGGAGTTGTTTTCATTTTTCTTTGCATGGTTTTCTTCTTTCCCTTCGGCATCCTTCTCCAGAGCCACACATTTTTGTGAAAGAACTTCAAAATGGAGGGACAGAGCAAAGCCTTTTAATTTGAGGGGAAATACCCTTGCCGCAGTTTGCGAGAAAATTCAGTGGCGTTTCCTAAAAAATGGATATGCAATCTTGTCAGCCATTATTCTTAAGATTAACTACACCAGAGCCCTTGGTAACTTTTAGGCAGACCTGTGCGTGCCGTGACACTTTCACTTGAAAAATGAACTGAAATACTTCATTCATATCTTGAAGCAGAAGATCGTAATTGCTAAGCACATTGGCGCTATTCAGTATTTACTTTATAGTATGGCATTGAGTAGTGAGCACATATTTGGCCATTTTGCCACTTTGGACTATGTCCCATCTTGGGCATTTTTCCATTTTGGACTATGTACTTTCTTATCTTGAATAAATAGCTTATTGTTTTACTTTTTACTTTTTAATATTTATGGATCATGAATGGTTTTGGTTTATGGCTTATGTTTCTGTTTCATGTGGAATTGTTCAATGATTTAGTCAATGGTCAATTCACATGTATGTTCATTGTTTATTAAATTATTACTTACATAAAATTTTACCTGTGCCATGTGTATCTTTTAAAATGCCTAGGTGAGTTTTGTTGTTTTTGATAATATTATTATTTTTTAATTTTATTTTTGCTGCCCCTTACCCCAATGGAAATTTGGAGTACCTTTTACCCGAGCCTAAAAGCTGCCCCCTTGTCCTGAATCCTGGCACAACATATATAAGTAGATTTGCAAGATGCTTCTTTCAACATAATAATTGCTGCTTGCTTTCTCTGTTACTGTTACATGGGTTTCTTTTCTCGTAATTAGTTGCAGCTTATAGTTGTCTTTTACTTTGAACTTATATAGCATGTCCAGCATTGCCTATGCTTAGAGAAGCCATGACAGCACAGATTTTGTTGGTTCTGATTATTTTTGTTTCTAGATTTTCTTTTTCTGGATGTATTTATTTTTAGAGGTAGAATTCTAATCTATTGTGAGGTTTTTTCTATTAAACACTTCTAGTCAAAGGGATTAAATGAAACTTTTTTGTTTTCCTGATATGATTCAGATATCCGGCTCTGGGACATTGCTGCCAGGTATGATCCGATGTTGATTAATTGATCTTCACATTGTTATAGATCACAAGATTTGTGTCAATAGATCTTATGTTTTTTTGTATAGGACTGAAAATCAGCTTGAATTATTTAACATTTATTATCATTGATTGATTTTCATAGTAGACAAAGATAGAGAGTTGCTTTGCATTATAAACTAAGAGAGTGCTTTTTTTGGTTCTTAATGAATGGGTATTTATCTCTTGCAAGTTGCAACTGTAATTTAATATTGCGTTCCCATTAGCAGTATTCTTTGATTATAAACTTTACTTAGCTGTTGAAGGAACTGTGTTCTGAATCACCATATTACTATGTCCATTTCTGGTATATGCATACTATATTGGTAGCACATACTTTGCATGTTTGTGTTTTATAAGTAACTAATGGATTTCTGTAAGTTAGGCGCTCGATTCAACAATTTCCAGGTCATAGAGGAGCAGTACGTGGTTTGACTGTCTCTACAGATGGAGAGAGACTTATTTCCTGTGGAGATGATTGCACGTAAGAATAAGCATGACATTTTGTGGGAATTATTGGTTACACTAGCTATTTTTGAGTAAATTTGACAAGCTAAATTGAATTGATATTATGATATTTATTTTTTCATGATATGCATGCTTGAATTTTACTGACCTTTGGAACTGTATTTAATAGATCTTTTAAGGGCATTTGCTCCCTGTCAAATACAAATTTGTTCAATGAAAACTCACTTTTACTAGTATGAACACTTAGTAACCTAGCCTAAAGCATAGTTGGGGTTATCCTAATTTATTTCTTATATTTACAGAGTTAGACTATGGGTTATCCCAGTTGCTGGCATCAGGGAATCAAGTGATGGCTTGGAGAATGTTCAAAAGGTTTACTTTATGTGCCCTGCATTTTTTATTTAGCTGCACAGAGTTAAACCTGTGTAAATGTTCTTAGAAGTAAACTTGCATGTGAAATTTATAAGTAAAGTCCAGGTGAAATCTTTAGGTAACTACGCTGACAAGGTTCGTTTGTTTATTTTATGCCACAGCCACTAGCAACCTATATGGGAAAAAATTCTTTCAGGTATTTTCAGCCTTTAAGTGGCAACTCCTTTGATGTCTATATATTTCCATCCTAAATAACTTCTCCTCGTTGTAAAATATGTGGTTTCATTACCTTCACAAACTGTTTACCAACTATTCTAAGTACATATGTAGCTGCACATTTGTTGTCGATGCTCTGCTTTTAATTTTCCTCAATGCTGATTGAAGTAGTGAAGTTGTGATTGTGAATAACTAGAACTATTAGATAAATAAGATGATTTTTATATGTCCAATGAATGGCCACTAGATTGGTTAATGGGACTCGAAAGTATAGATGATGTGAATACACAGTGGGAGTGTGAAAACAGCCTCTATCACTGCTCCACTAAAGACAAAGGAAGAGCTAATTTACTGATTAGTAGAAATATAATTTCCATAAAAAGAAGCGATTCAAATACAAATCCAGGTCAAGCATGTAAAGCAGATGTCCAGGCATGCTGGAACTAGAGGTAGAATAAGGATAGAGGGGAATAAGAGGGATCCCCATGAGCGGTCATAAAGCACTGCAAAGTGGTTGATTTATTTCCTAATGATGTCATCTGGAGAATATCTGGAACTGAGGGGACCTGCTTCTGTAACCATGGAAGGAGCCTTGGATGGAAGGGAGAAGAATCTCCAAATGGAAGACTCGCTGTTTGAGTGAACTTGGAGAGCAGTACTCTGTATAGAGTGAGTTAGACATTGGGGTTTTTTAGCATGGGTTTGCCTGTTGGCCTGGTGGGATCTGTAACTAGAGCTCTTCAAAAGTCTCGTGGAAGTCGGTTGACCTGTCATGGGAGTGGGCAGGGGGGTGTTTGAGAAGTGTGAGGCCTTACCAATCTAGTGTTTGAATTTGCCTGGGCCTCATCATATTGTTTGCTGCTCCCGATAGCTATGGCAATAGTGAAGGAGGTGATCCTCCTTGAAGAATTACTGGCATAAGCATAATAATTTCTTACACATGCATTATGTCAAACACTTTGAATGTCCACGGTTTTAATTAAAATTTCCTCATGGGAGTCAGTTGACATGTCATGGGAGTGGGCAGGGTGGTGTTTGAGGAGAAGTGTGAGGCCTCACCAATCTAGTTTTTGAATTTGTCTGGGCCTCGTCATATTGTTTGCTGCTCCTGATAGCTATGGCAATAGTGAAGGAGGTGATCCTCCTTGTAGAACTACTGGCATAAACATAATAATTTCTCACACATGCATTATGTCAAACACTTTGAATGTCTAGGGTTTTAATTAAAATTTGCTCATAAACTTTGAAATTAAAACCACAAATCAAAAGACACTTCTCAAATACTGGAGATGAAGCAAACACATTGTACACAGATGTTTTGGTCAAGTGACCAGGCAAAACCCCAACTTGGGGAAAACCCTGAAGAAGAATTTCTCATTAAAGAAGAGTAATCAGAAATTTTTCTACAACTTAAGCAATTATTTCTTGAAGAAAAACTGACTTAATAAAATGAAATTGTTCATTTACACATTCTGTCAAACATTTACAGTAACTAGGGTTTTAACTTAAATTTTGGAAAGTAAAACCACACTGCTGAAATGTACTTCAAAATTTCTGTCAAATACTGAAACAATCTTTAAGCAGATGAACACAATAATTTTGGTCTAATGACCGGGCAAAACTCCACTGCCTGGGGAAAACCCTAGAAAGAGAATTTTATTTAAAGAAGAATACTCAGAAATTTTTCCAACAACTTAGGAAAATTATTTCTTCAACCCTCTCTGACAAATTTACCAAACTGAACCAACAACAGAAAATACCTCAAAACCGTGCAATTAATTGCGAACAGTCTGCTGTACAGCCTCCACACGTGCCTGTACGGACTGTACTTTCTGCCACACGTGTGCTGTATGGACTGTCCTTTTTCTGCAATAAATTCTGCCTCGGGAATCGTGCCAAAGGTGCCTGCAAAAATGCAGCTGTATGGCCTGTCAGTCTGCTGTACCTTGCCTCGATTTCTGTGCCTATACGGACTGCTCAGTCTGCTGTACAGATTAGTGCAGACTGCCTCAATTTCTGTGCTGCTCCTTGCATTGGGATTTGTTGCCCACTCTAGGGTATCTCTTCTTTCTCACTTTTTTATTTTCCCTCTCTCTCCTCATTGATGGCGAGTTATCTTTATTTGTCCTCTCTCTTTGTTTTATACTTAACTTTTGTAACTACTTTTATCAACTACCTAATCTAGGGTTGATATTAAAGTACAAAATCAAGAGTCTACAAATCAACTCACTTTTAATAATTAAAAACTTTTATTATTAAATACATCATTTAAGTGTGACCCACTTTTCTAAATTATAAAAACACATTCACTTTATTTACATAAACGCCACTTTATTACATAAATACATAGGGACAAAAGTTCCCGGTCCTCTCATCACACTCATACCAAAAACATGGGAGGACCTTCAGAGTTAACTTTTCAACACTTCCTTCTAACGAGGAAGGTCAGCAGCGATATCTCTATCTCCAACTCCTGCAACAACTCCCTCCTGCTCTGGATTCATCCTCGAAAACAGATGCTCTATCTCGAATTGAAACTTTGAAGCCTGAGACTCGACTTGAGTCTCATCAACCTGCTCAACGGCACCATCACTTGATTGGCTGAGCCTCCTGCCAGTGCTGAGGAGAGAGTCACTCTCCTTATCTTTATCAAATGTAGCATCATCCTCATTCGCTGACTTTGATAGCCATCCTCCTGCTTTTGCTCTTGGTCGTATGATATGTCCTTTCAAGACATATAATCTGTCCTTGCGATCTCCCAATAAGATGGTGGTACCAACTGGTTTATCTCTCTGATACAGGAAGATATGACCAAACTTGATCATCATCCCATAGCTATCATCCTCAAAGGATGAAACTGAGAGTTTGCTTACTCTCATCCTAGGTACAAATAATACTCCATGTATTTCTAGGATCTCTCCAAGATCTAGTTGAAATCTGATAATTCCAATTCCTTATATAACAATCTGGGGACTATCAACATCTATCTGGATAAAATGCCTTGGCCCCAACAATGTGATCATCTGAAAAGAGTCATAAACCCCAGTCATATGTCTTGTTATACCGCTGCCAATAACCTAGACATGTTCAAAGGTAGAACTCCCTACACTGGAATCAATTGAGACAAGAGAAAACTCTTGCTCAACCTTCTAGGCATATTCTTTTACGACTGTAGAGGCTGCCACATCTCTTTCAGTCTTCACAATCTTTTTCTCGGGTCATTTCGTGGCATAGTGTCCTCACTGGCCACAATGATAACATTTGATCTGACTTAGGTCTTTCTTCTTCTTGTTCTTGGATTTGGCTGCAAGTGCCACATTCTGCTCAGCATCCTCACTAGTTTGGCCAACCTTTGACCCATCTCGGATTTCCTCTTAGGTGAAATCATCCCAATATCTGGACCAACTTGGAAGTGTTTCTATGCCCACAATACACTTCACAAAAACCTCCCACTTCTTGGTGAAGCCCTTGTGGGCTATCCTCACCAATTCTGAATCAGGAATGGTTTCTCCTACTACTGCTGGCTCGTCCTTAACTTGTGTAACACGAGTCAAGTAGGAGGCTACACCCTCATCATTTTTCATTTTAATGCTGTGTAGCTTGTCTTTTAGGGCCATCTTCCTTTTTTCGTTCTTTGCTTCGAACAACTTGGTCAACGTGTCCCACATTTCTTTAGCAGTTTTCTTCTCTGCTAAGTGTGGTATGAGATGGTCTTTAACCCCATCCAAGATAATTCTTTGGGCTCTGGCTTCATGAGCTTCAAACTCCTCAAGCTCATCTTTATTTGTTGGCTTGGTCATGACACTAATAAAACTCCAAACTCTAAGTTCTTTTAATACAACAGTAATTCTCACCTTTTATGGAATGTAGTTGGATACTCCATCCAACCGATTCTCATACCTAATCTTCATCATGGAAAATAACTTGCAACCAAAAGATTAACTGAAGACAAATCTAACACTTTCTGAAACTTCAAAGAATACCTGCACAACTTCTTTTTCAATATGACTCTATTAAAATGTGATTTGATACCATAAAGAAAAACTGACTTAATAAAATGAAATTGTTCATTTACACATTCTGTCAAACATTTACAGAAACTAGGGTTTTAACTTAAATTTTGGAAAGTAAAACCACACTGTTGAAATGTACTTCAAAATTTCTGTCAAATACTGAAACAATCTTTAAGCAGATGACCACAATAATTTTGGTCTAATGATTGGGCAAAACCCCACTGCCTAGGGGAAACCCTAGAAAGATAAAATTCTATTTAAAGAAGAATACTTAGAAAATTTTCCAACAACTTAGGAAAATTATTTCTTGAACCCTCTCTGACAAATTTACCAAACTAAACTAACAACAGAAAATACCTTGAAAATCGTGCAATTAATTGCTGTACGACCGCCACACGTGCTTGTAGGCACTGTGCCAAAAGTGTGCTGTATGAACTGTCCTTTTTCTGCAATAAATTTTGCCTCGTGAATCGTGCCAAAGGTACCTGCAATAAATGCAGCTATACGACCTGGCAGTCTGCTTTACCTTGCCTCGATTTTTGTGCCTGTATGGACTGCTCAGTCTGTTGTACGGATTAGTGCAGGCTGCCTCAATTTCAGTGCTGCTCCTTGCATTGGGATTTGTGCCCACTCTAGGGTATCTCTTCTTTCTCACTTTTTCTATTTTCTCTCTCTCTCCTCATTGATGGTGAGTTATCTTTATTTGTCCTCTCTCTTTGTTTTATACTTTACTTTTGTAACTACCTTTATCAACTACCTAATCTAGGGTTGATATTAAATTACAAAATCAAGGGTCTACAACTTAACTCACTTTTAATAATTAAAATTTTTAATTATTAAATACATCATTTAAGTGTGACTGTCACGTCCCGGTCTTGACCCCGTTACATTAGATGTATATGATGTATATATTGTAATGATCATGGTGTGGAGCTAAAGGCCAAGGCCCCACCATTGATTGGTTATGCTATGTTTTGGGATTTAAATCGTCACCGATTTAAATATCGGGGCGTGCGGCACATATTAAGTTTCAGCCTCATGTAAATATGCATCTATAATTAATTAAAATGAACACAACCAGCTACGGCCGCGGCAACTAAATCGAATGGGGCATGATCTTCCAAGGGTAAGGATGTGGGGAAATTGTCCAACTTTAGCCAATAAGGGAAAATACCCATGTGACTTCTTCTTGTTTTTACCCAACCACTTTCATTGAAGAAAGATCGCTGGTGGTTGAGGCAGTTATTGCATGGAAGGGGAAGAGTATGGGCAACCAAAATTCGAATTGGGCAGAGACCCATTTTTGAAAATCGTGTTCTGACTTCCTTGGCAAGAAAAATACCCAAAAACGTATGCCATTTTGGCTAGGCATTCACGTTTTTCAGTTTCCTCACGTTTTGGGAGCAGCTGGAGTTTTTCCTGTGTGATTCCTTCCACGTTTTTGGCTGTTTTGCTTCATTTTTCCCAGGGATTGGAGGTCGTTTTTGTAATGCCAGGGCCTGGGTTGTCTTCCTCACGTTTTTGCAGCTGCTGGTGCATTTTTCCATTCACGTTTTTTGTGATTTCATGAGTTTTTACCATGGCTGGGAAGAGCCATTCACGTTTTTGGCTGTCTCACTGACTTTTGGGTCTCACGCACTGGCTATTTGGGACGTTTTTTCCCTGCTGTGAGTTGGTTTCCCTGATAAGATTCAGGACTGTGTGTTTTCCCCCATGTTGTGAGCCGTTTTTGCTGTTACGTATGGGGCTGTGTAATTCGCTTTTACTGTTCAAGCTGTGTTAGCTAAGCTGATTGCC
>LPNX010467623.1:650339-727061 GCA_001517045.1 Pseudotsuga menziesii | reverse complement strand
GCTGGCCTATGGTTGGGTGGAACGTTGCAGCGACGTAGCTGGTTGCGGAGCAAGGCGTTCATAAGATAAGTGATCTTGTGTATTTTACCTCTGCAATTCTTAATTTGCTGATAATGAAAATGAAATGAATCCATGTTGTATGAATGCTATAGAAATGATGATGTTTTCGCTGTGTATGATAATTCACTGTAGCTGTATTTGATAAGCATTGGCATCTATACACGTTTTATTTCAATGCATTCTACTTCAGCATTCTGTTTTACCATTTTACTTCGTGTACATGTTCATGAGGCTGTTAGTATGGTTGGTTAATGCCATGGATTTCCGCTGTGCAAGATAAATGTTCAATGTGCACGATTAGGCATTCTGTTTATGAAATTTTATTCTTGCATATGTTTATGGGCTTTAGCCCCGTGTGATTGAAGCATTGGTCGCGCCCTCCTTGCCGGTCGGAGGCATGGGGACGTGACAATGACCCACTTTTCTAAAGTATAAAAACACATTCACTTTATTTACATAAACGTCACTTTGTTATTTTCTTGCAAATTGTGCCACTACTGCTCGGGTATCTCCTCTTTCTTCTTCACATTCTTCTTCTTCCCTTTCTGATGGTTAGTCTCTTCGTCAATGTCCTTTCAGTTTGTCTTATACTTCAATTTTGCAACTACCTTCTCTAACTACCCTAATGTAGGGTTGAGAATTAATTACAAGATTAAGGGTCATCATTAAATCTCACTTTTAATAATTAATAATTAAATTCATTAATTATTAAATACACCACTGAAAATGACCCACTTTATAAAGTATAAGGTAAAAATCACTTTATTCATATAAAAGACACTTTTTACATAAATACAAAGGATAAAGCCTTTACAAGTCCTTCTCATCACACTCACACCAAAAATATGAGAAAGGACCTTCAGAATTATCATCTTCCAACACTCCCTCCTAATGAGGAAGGTCCACAACACCATCTGTATCTCCACCTCTGACTCCTGAAACAACTCCCTCCTGCTCTAGAATCCCTCTCGGATACAAGTGCTCAACTGCATACTGGAACTCTGAAGCCTGAGACTCGACCTGAGCCTCATCCACTTGCTCATCATCACTGGACTGGCTAAGTCTCCTGCCAGTGCTCCGGAGAGAACCAGTCTCCTCATCAGAAGAAATGTAAATCACATGTCGATCAGGTGCATCTCTTGCCCCACCCTTTGACTCTGACAACCACCCTCTTGTGCTTGGATGTACAATCTGCCCTCTCAAAACATATAACCTGTCCCTGCGATCTTCTAATAGAATGGTAGTACCAACTGGCTCATCTCTCCGATACAGGTAAACATGACCAGATCTCACCATCATCCCATAACCTTCATCCTTAAAGGATTACACTGAGAGTTTGCTAACTCTCATCCTGGGAACAAAGAGCACTTCGTGTATCTCCAAGACCTCACCAAGGTCTAGTTGGAACCTGATTGTTCCAACCCCTCGTATCGCCACACGTGGATTGTCGATATCCGTTTGAACATAGTGTCCTTGTCCCAACTCCGTGACAATTTGAAAGGCAT
This sequence comes from Pseudotsuga menziesii, assembly GCA_001517045.1. NCBI lineage: Eukaryota > Viridiplantae > Streptophyta > Pinopsida > Pinales > Pinaceae > Pseudotsuga > Pseudotsuga menziesii. Next base: position 725,496 of record LPNX010467623.1, on the reverse strand, counting down.
CATAGACTCTAGTCCTGTGTCTGGTTGACCCACTGGCAACAACCCAAACATGCTCAAAGGAAGAACTTCCTATACTAGAGTGAATAGAGACTAGAGAAAATTCATGCTCGAATTTGGATGCAAAGTCTTCTACTGCTGTAGTCGCTGCTGAATCTTTCTCTGTCTTCCCTTTCTTCTTCTTAAGACACTTCAAAGCATAGTGCCCCATCTGATCACACTGATAACACTTGAAGTGACTTATGTCTTTTCTTTTATTTGTTTTTGATGCAAGTGCCACATTTTGCTCCACTTCTTCACTGACCTGACCATCTTGAGACCCCTCCCGGATCTCCTCCCGAGTAAAGTCGTCCCACAATCTTGACCAATTGGGAAGCTTTTCTCTACCTACAATGCACTTCAGAAAGATGTCCCATTTCTTAATGAAGCTCGTCAGGGCTAACCTCACCAACTTTGAATTAGGAAGAATCTCTCCCATAGTTGCTAACTCGTCCTTGACTTGTGCCACACGAGTCAAGCAGGAGGCTACACCCTCATCCTTGTTCATTTTGGCATTTTGTAGCTTGTCTTTCAGTGCCATCTTGCGGTTTTCGTTCTTGGCTTCAAACAATTGATTAAGAGTATGCCCAATCTCTTTAACTGTTTTCTTTTCTGCTAAATGAGGAATGACATGATCTTTCACTCCATCCAGGATCACTCTCTAGGCCCTAGCTTCAAGGGCTTCAAACTCTTCAAGTTCATCTCAATCTGTTGGTTTGGACATTTTAGAGTTTGCAAAACTCCATATTTTCCATTCTTTCAATACAACCGTAATTCTTATTTTCCATGGGATATAGTTGGATATCCCATCCAACCTATCCTCAAATCGTATGCTCATCATTTGGAAAATAACTTACAACAACAATAACATAAATACTACCACAACACTTTCTCCACACTTCTTTACTGTGAAACACTAACTTGATCAATACTTGAGTATCGCTCTGATACCATGAAGAATTATTGGCATAAGCATAATAATTTCTCACACATGCATTATGTAAAACACTTTGAATGTCTAGGGTTTTAATTAAGATTTGCTCATAAACTTTGAAATTAAAACCACAAATCCAAAGACACTTCTTAAATACTGGAGATGAAGTAAACACATTGTACACAGATGTTTTGGTCAAATGACCGGGAAAAACCCCCAACTTGCGGAAAATCCCGAAGAAGAATTTCTCATTAAAGAAGAGTACTTAGAAATTTTTCTTCAACTTAAGAAATTATTTCTTAAACCCTCACTGACAAAACTTCACTAAACTGGAACAACAAACAATAACTTTGAAAAATGTGCCAATTAACAGCTGTACGACCTGCTCACATGTGCTGTATGGCCTGTACTTTTTGTTGTACCTTTTGCCTCGTTTTTTGTGCCACACGTGCCAGAATTAATGCTGTTGTACAACCCTGCCAGTCTGCAATAAATTATGCTGGTGCAGAAAGATAATAGTGCAGAGATGTACACGATTTGATAAGATTTATATTTTTATAAATTGGATGATTTTTATTACAAAAGACACTTTGGCTTATATAAGCCTTTTATCGTGACTATTCGTATAGGCACGATGTTTCATAAGAGTTTTTAATGAGTCATTTACCTATATATATATAGGTATTTTTATAATGTTGCTTATTTATTTTGTTATATTTTGATTATTATTGATTTAATGTATACAACATTACCCTCTTCTTTTAAGATGCTTTGTCCTCAAAGTAGATCAATGATGGGTGTTGTTGAACAAACTTCTCGGGTTCCCATGAAGCATCTTCTTCTGGACAATTCTTCCACTAAAGAAGGTATTCTTTGATGATGCGAGAGCGTAGTCTTCTTTCTCGGATGTTGGTGATGGCTTCTAGTTCTAATACGAGTTTCTCTTCTTCATTCAAGGTTGGGAGAGTCGTCTGAGCAAATTGATGTTGACCCAAATGTTTTTTGAGACTGAAAACATGAAAAACATTGTGAATTCGACTCTTGTTTGGTAACTTCAATTCATATGCTACTGGGCTAATCTTTCAGATAATTTGGTATGGCCCAAAAAACTTGGGAGATAATTTATTTTTTCCTTGTTTTGTGAGTGACAATTGTTTGTATTGTTGAGGTCTTACAAATACCCAGTTTGCTACATCAAACTCTCTTTCTGTTCTATGTTGATCTGCTTGCTATTTCATACGATTTTGTGCCATAGTTAAATTATCCTTGAGTACTTGCAATAGTCTATGATTTTCTTCAAGTTGACTTTTTACTTCAAATACTTTTGCATCTCCTTGAACTAGTTCCCTCGATCTGGGAGGCGCATAACCATACAATGCTTGAAAATGTGTCATTTTAGCTCATGCATGGTAGGTGGAGTTATACCGCCATTCAACTAGACGTAACCACTGTAACCATCTGTTCTGCTTGTGAGTGACGAAGCTATGAAGATAGGCTTCCACACATTTGTTAACAACTTCCGTCCGTCCATTTGTTTGGGTATGATAGGCTGAGCTCATGTTGAGAGTGACACTAATTTGTTTGCAAAAATTCCTTCCGAAAATTGCTTGTGAATTTGGCATCTTTGTCACTAACGATGATTTTAGGGAATTTGTGTAATTTGTAAATATTTTTACAGAATGTTTCAACAATTTGTTTAGCGGAGACAGTTTTCTTAATACCCATAAAATGTGCATATTTTGTTAATCGATCCACTACCACAAAGATTTTGTCATTGCCTTCGGATACGGTTAACCCTTCTATTAAATCCATGGAGATTTCCTCTCACTTCTGGTTTGGAATGTGAAGCAGATGGAGTAGCCTTGGAGTCACGACATTTTCGCTTTTGTTTCTTTGACAGATGTCACACTCAGCTATGTCCTTTTGAATATCTTTATACATCCCCTTCCAGTAAAAGGATTGCTTGGCATTGCAGTAAGTTTTAAAAAAACCTACATGTCTAGCGGCTTGGGAATCGTGAGATTCTTTCAACACCTTGGTTTTAAACTTAGATGTAGGGCTTAAGTAGATCCTTTGTTTATACCAGAGGATGTCATTCCTGCATTCAAATCTTGGACCACGATTACGATCATTGATTAAGGTGCAGGTGTCTATGTCTTTAGCATATTCTCCTTGGATTTCATCTAACCAGTCGGGAACTACAACTGAGATCGCATAGGTCTTGACTTTATCATCCTTCCGGGAAAGGGCATCAACAACTACGTTGTCCTTTTCTCGCTTATTTAGTATTTCCATGTCAAATGTAGCAATTTTTTCTATCCATTTCTTTTGTTTAGTTGATAATGTTTGTTGTTGTAGAAGACATTGAAGACTATTGTGGTCTGTTCTTATCAAGATTTTGCTCCCTAGGAGGTATTGTCGCCATTTTGTTAGAGCGTGTATAATGGCAAGCATTTTCTTATCATAAGTGGATTTCAAACTCTCTCTCTTATTGAGCTTCCTGCTTTCAAATGCTATTGGATGACCTTCTTGCATCAAGACTGCTCCTATCTCGAATCCTGAATCATCACACTCAACTACAAAGGGTTTTGTGAAATTCGAGGTAGCTAACACTGGTGTTGATGACATAATGTTTTTAAATGCTTCAAAACATTTTTCTGCCTCATTATTCCATTGAAATAAATTTTTCTTCAGTAAGTTTGTTAGGGGGGCCGTCTTATGGGCATAATTTTTCACATATCTTCGATAGTACCCAGTTAAGCCTAGGAACCCTCATAATTTCGAGATGTTATTTGGATGGGGCCACTTAGTGATTGCCTTGATCTTACTAGGATCGCCTTTAACTCCTTTTGATATAATATGGCCAAGATAGTCCACTTCTTCTTTTCCAAAAGTGCGTTTTGACATTTTTGCAAAAAATAGATGTTCTTCCAAGATGGTTAGTACTTGATCTAAGTGTCGGACATGCTCTCTCCATGTTTTTCTATATACGAGGATATTATCAAAAAACAGTAATACGAACTTTCGTAAATATGGTTGGAACAATTTGTTCATTGCGGCTTGGAAGGTGGCTGGAGCGTTAGTTAGCCCGAAGGGCATTACTTTGAACTCATAATGGCCCTCATGAGTACGAAAAACAGTTTTGGCTACGTCTTCTAATCTAACCCTGGTTTGGTAATATCCTGATCTCAAGTCTAATTTTGAAAAGTACTTAGCTCCATGAAGTTCATCCATCATCTCATCGATGAATGGAATGGGGAATTTATTCTTAATTGTTACCTTGTTGAGTCTTCTATAATCTATGCACAACTTGAAGGACCCATCCTTCTTTTGAACTAGCACTACCGGAGCGACATAAGGGCTTCTGCTCTTTGAAATGACTCCACGTTTTAACAAATCTTGAGTCAACCTCTCAATCTCTGTTTTTATGATGACGGGGATATCTGTATGGTCTGATATTTACAGGCTTTGCCCTTGGCTCTAGCTCAATTAAGTGCTCAGTCTTCCTGTTTGGTGGGAGCTCCATCGAAAGCTCTTGGAACACCTTGTGGTGTTTTTGGATTAGCTCTTGTATCTCTGGTTGTTTGTAGTCGTCTCCTTCACATGTTAACAACTCCATCTCTTGACATTGAATTACGTAAGCAGGTGGTCCTTTTCGAATTAACCTTTCCATCTAATGTGATGTGACCAATTGAGTTTGGGGTGGTTGGAAACCGTACAACTTGTACTCTTTCCCTAGCCAATTGAACTGGATGAAGTGCTCTTGATGGTCAACAGAGTAAGTACCCAATGTTTGCAACCTTTGGATTCCCAACACAACGTCTACTCCTCCAAGAGGCACGACAAAGAAGTTGGATTCTAGATTATACTCTTGCAATTGTAATTTAACTTTGTGACATTTTCCCATGCTTTCAATCTTCTTTCCATCTTTGCTACCATAACCTTCATGTTAGGCATTGAAAAAATGAATAAGTTGAATATTTTAGCAAGATTAACATTAATAAAGTTATGTGTACTGCCGGTATCTATGAGAATCAAAACATTGTTGTTTTTGATGTCCTTTTAGCTTTAGTGTTTGTGGTTGGGTTATCCCTGTAAAGGCGGCTAATGAGATTTTTGGTGTATCATCTTCTAGTTATGAGTGGCTCATGCTGGATTCCTATATCTTCCTCACTTTGCTCTTCATATTCTGATATTTTTTCTTCTTCTTCGGCTTCACAAGCAAATAGTTTTTGGGGGTTGCTCCTTTGCAAACATCTATGCTTAGGATCCCATTTTTCTCCACAATATTTGCACTTTCCTTCCCTCATCCTCTGGGCTTCTAGACTGGGTTTTGCCCCTTCCCTTAGATGCAGCGGCGTATACCTTGAAGTTCTTGTATTCGTAGATTGGGGAGGATTCCTCTTGGAGTAGTTTTGTCGAATCTACCTTGAGTGGATCGTTTAAACTTTTCCTCGATGATCTTGGCCTTACGTCTTGCCTTCTCCATAGTAGAAGTGTTATGTAATTCTAACTCGTCCCGAATGTGCTGTTTTAGTCCATGTATGTATGTTTGCCAAGGTTGGTCATCAGTTAGTTTTGAAACTTGAGTTTCCAAGGATTCCCATTCACATGTGTACTTATCTACATTGCCTTTTTGTTGTAACCTGGTGATTTTGGCAAAGAAGTCTTTCTCGGTTACGCCTTGAAACCTTTTAAGAAGATCATTTTTAAAGTTATTCCAATTAAAGGAGCAGACTCGGGTTGTCGTTTTCCACCACATGTACCAATTGTACGCATTTCCCTCTAACTGCATGGTGGCGTACTTAATCTTCTCGCTATCGTAGTGTATGTTATGGATATCAAAGTATTCCTCGGCTTTATTGACCCATGCGATGCATTGCTTTTTGTCACCATTAAATTTGGGTAACTCTAGCTTTGCCCTTATTTGGTATCCATGTGCTTGGGAAATTTATATCGACAGAATGTTAAAGAAGGGAACTTTGTGGGGTGGTGTCGTGTCGTGTTGGCTCGATGATTTAGGTGTATTTGGAGGGGGCGTATTGAAAGGGTCTAGGTTATAGCTAGGTGGGGGAAATGAAGTGGGTGACGGTAGTCTGGACAAGATTGTGTTGATAGATTCTTGCGTCTTCTTTTGCTCTGCCTGCAATGCACCGATGCCTTGCTCTAGTCCCGCCTTGAATCTTGTTAGTTCATTATTGTTTTCGTCGATGTTTGCCTTGAGTTCTGCATATCTCTTGTTGACTTTTTCGTCTAATTGGTCCAATTTGGCATCAATATCTCCCATTCTAGTGATTACTGGGAATTTCTCCGTGCTGAACCTCGATTTATTTTTATTGGATGTATGAAGCTAGCCAACCACGATTTTTTTTTTTAATATTATAATAATAATAATACTTTTTTAATATAATAAAAATAATAATTATATATATATATATATATATATATATTTGTTTTTTAATACATATATTCATTTTTAAGTCAACGTGAAGGGGATGGGGCGAGGGTCACTTGAAATCATCGGGGGGACAGGCGGAAGCTGCGGAAGAGGCGAAAGATGGCAGGTGGCGGAGTAGGCGGAAGATGGCAGGTGGTGGAGGAGGCGGAAGATAGCAGGTGGCGGAGGTGGCGGGGAGCAGCTGGGAGGCAGTGAAGGACAACAGGCGGCACGGGACGCGAACGCGGACGTGGGGACCAGTCGACCCATATGCGAAACGAGATGCGGTAGATGGTAGTGCAGAAGGTGGGGGATTGAGGAGTAGAGGAGGAGTCGAAGGGATGGGATATTGAGGGAAGGAGGAACAGGCTAGTGCAACGGAAGAGGAGGGAGCTGGAGTGGGGATGTGGCAGTGGGGAGGAATGCAAAGGGGGAAAGAGGACGCAAAAGGAACAAAGGAGAGCAGGAGTGCGTGGTGGAAATGGATGTGGTTGAGCGAGGGCGGAGGCGTGGGGGAAGCTAGTTAGTCGACATGGAGCTTCGAAAGACGACAACGATGTTGCAGTGGGCGCCTTTGGGCATTGATACCACTGGTGCAAAAAGATAATAGTGCAGAGATGTACACGATCTTGATAAGAATTATATTTTTATAAATTGGATGATTTTTATTACAAAAGACACTTTGGCTTATATAAGCCTTTTATCGTGACTATTCGTATAGTCACGATGTTTCATTAGAATTTTTAATGAGTCATTTACCTATATATATATAGGTATTTTTATAATGTTGCTTATTTATTTTCTTATATTTTGATTATTATTTATTTAATGTATACAACAACTACATCATTGCCTTGGGAAATGTGCCCACATGTGTTGCTGTACGGCCTTTCAGTGTGCTTCTGTACGGTCAACTTCTGGCTACCTTGGAAAACGTGCTGCTGCTCCTCTTCTTGGAAATCATGCCATTGTTGCTAGGGTATCTCCTCTTTCTTCTTCACATTCTTCTTCTTCCCTTTCTGATGGTGAGTCTTTTCATCAATTTTGCAACTACCTTCTCTAACTACTCTAATCTAGGGTTGAGAATTAATTACAATATCAAGGGTCATCATTAAAACTCGCTTTTAATAATTAATGAACATACATTTTTAATAATTAAATTCATTAATTATTAAATATACCACTTATAGTGACCCACTTTATAAAGTACAAGAAAAAAATCACTTTATTTATAAAAAATACACTTTTTACATAAATACAAAGGACAAAACCTTTACAAGTCCTTCTCATCACACTCACACCAAAAATATGAGAAAGGACCTTCAGAGTTATCATCTTCCAACACTCCTGATATGATCTAGGGAGGACCATGCAAGGTTGGAGATCTAAGTTGCCAGAAAACGTGGGTACNCTTAGGATCAATGTCATTAGCATCACTAAGGTCCTCTGTCACGTTGTCGCTGGAGTAGTGAGCACAGTGCACTAGCCGTGAGAAATGCAGTGTTGCGCTAGTTTAGGTAAGGGGCAAAGGCTCACATAACATGTGTTTTAGTTTTTTATTATTTAATTTTTAAAATTTTAAACTTCAAAATTTTCGAATTGACTCATCCCGAACAACGAGCTAAGATAAATTGTCCAATGGCTCTATCGGCCGCGTACCCAATCACGTGGTACGGCGTACCAAAATCCACGCAAGTACCCTATTTTCATACATGAAGTACCCGGTACGTGAGATTGGATTTGGGTACGGCTAGGGACGTACCATTGAAGTACCCAAGTACCCGGTACTGGTTCGTGTACCCGACCCCCCGGTACGGGTACCCATGCAACACAGTTGGAGATCTATGCCCTAACACCTTTATCTTGAAAAGAGCCAGTGATTTCTGATTTTGATGGTGGAAGAAGGTGGAGAGGGAGCCTCCCAAATCCTGCTAGAAGCAGTGGAACCACCCTCTTATCTGATAATAGTTGGGACATCTGAAGATGAGGTGCTCCTTCGATTTGTTTTCCTATAAGACATTTGGAAATTCATTTCACGGAGTGGGATGTGGTGATCTATCTTGCTCTGAATCTGATGGGAGATGTTCAAGAAACTCCCATAGAGCCCCATTATGTGAGCAAATTGGTTTCACAAACTCATGTTATTTCTTAATGCAATAGATTAGTGTGTGCCCCTTCGTATGTCTATTTGTGAGGGGGCTTATGCACACTTATTATAGATTAAAGTTAATACATTTCTTTACTATTCCAAAGTGATTTTGCTAACTTAAAATCGGCTGGTTGGCCATTTGTTTCCAAGTACTCCATTTATATATAGATCCATAGAATTCATGGTTCAAACATATGTGAAGGAATAAAGAACATTATATAAACCTTGTGGTTGTTGGTTTATTGTTCCAAATATGTTACATCATTTGATTCATTTGGCAACCTTTCCTTTTTTTCATGGATTTTTTAATGTTTAGGGTTTTCTATTTTTAGACTGCAGTTGGGCTAGTGATTAGTCATTGTTGTGTCTTTGCAGTAATAAGAGTGCGTGCACCTCATTTAGAGACACAGTACTCTTTCCAAGTGTGCCTTGCACAGTGCATCCCACCTAGAGAAAATTTCATATCTATTCAAGGTCTTGCTTGTTGCATGTCAGTGAACTTTTAGTATGCTTATCTCCTAAGAGGGGTGCCCTTCCTACAACAGTTAGCTTGTTAGGTTAGAAGAGTTAAGAGAGTTTTAATAGCTTCTTTATCTGCTGATTTGTCTTTATTCTCCACATCTCTGCTTGAGAAAAGTATTGGGAGAGCTAGAGGGTGAGTTAATTAAAGGGAACTTAAGCAAGGAGAGTGCCCACCTACCTAGAAGTGTCTCTCTCCTGTATTTGTTATTGTAATCATTCATTTTGGTGTTAATCAAAATTTGAAGAGTGTTGCTGTTGAAAATCTGTTTGCTGTTTTGAAATTTCAACCTGTGAAATTCTCAGAACTACCACTCAATACTTGGCAGATTGATCTATGATTCTACACCTTTCATTTTGGAAAAGAAGTTTTGATTGGTGTTTTATAAGTTTTTAATTTTCGGATTTAGTTTTATATCTGAGGAATCAGATTTGCAAATCCATGAATACAAATTAAAAATGCTTTGAGCAACTAGAGAAATAAAAAAAGAAACCCAAAATTTAGTAAAAGAATGAAATTCTCATTAATATCGAAGTTTTCAATGTCCATATAATGCAAAATGTCAATATAAAGTCTAAAATACATATATGCCTGTTGATATCATGATAGTATGGACCATCGCATGTGTTCGGTGTGAACGCATCATTTTTTGTAATTAATGCCCATAAGTATTGAACAAACTAAATGTGACTAACATCATCAAACAAGCTGACTAAAGGGGTGCTTCACCTAATGATCAAAGTTGACCATGTCAAGAGCCTCCGACCTATAAGTAGATGTAGTGATTGATATAGTAGGGCTGGACTGTACTTACTAATTAGTGATTTGAGTTCTCTTATCTCTTTTTGTAACGCGTTTCTTCCCAATACTCGGGTTTCATCGCTAATCTCTCGTTCCTTATGGTGTTATGTGCATATGAATCTCATAGGTTATGCTTTTATTTAGACGTAGTGATCATTGATTTAACTATTAATCAGAGATGGTTTGTTAAGTTATTGTTGTGTTTATTGTTATTCCCATTATTGTTTTGCAGCATAATGTGTTCTTGCATTGTTTAGATGGACTGATATAGAAACATAACCAATATAAGTTTAACAATATTTCCAATAGTTGACACAGTGGTTAGTGATAGAGGTAGTGTTATTGGTGTTGATTTTTTGAGCAGGAGCCCTTCTCTTAGGAGAATAGGACTACCTGGTCCGAGACCACGGTGAAGGCTCAACCCAGTGTTGAGTGACCATTCTGTGGAATGGTAGATATCTGGTCTAGGACCATGATATAGACCCAACTTTGCTCTGGGTAGACTCAAGCTACTGTTGAGTAGACATCTGGTTTGGGACCATGATGTATACCAGTCTAGTAATGGTAAACTCAACTTAGTTATGAGTAGCCATTCTCTTGGAGAATGGAGGCACCTGGTCTATTACCAGGAAGACACTGTAAGCCCTAAACTGGGTCTAGGCATGTGTGGCACTTTGACCCTTGATCTATGGGCTTGGTGTACTTCCCCAAGGATTAGCTACCCTTGGTTAAGTTACCCTAGTACCAGATCTAGGTGTCACACAGAGTGTGAGATAAAAGCATTAGTAACTCTCTTGGTTTATGATGATGTACTTTTGGACTAAAAAAGGACCACAGGTAATGACTACAGTGGCACTTGGAAAAAGGCCAAAGTCAAAAGTCAAAATAAATAATGACTTTTGTACCACAAGAAAAGGACCACAGGTGGAAGTAAAAAATAATAAAGACTTTTGGTAAAAGTCAAAGATAAATAAAAAGACTCTTTGGTAAGAAGGTAAAAGTGAAATTAGGAAAAGATTAAAATATTATTATTTTTATCTTTTCTAATTTTGGTCCACTTAACAGGTGAATGAAGGTTATAAAAGAAGATCAAGACTTCTCATTATCACACTCAAGTTTGCTTTGATAGGCGAAGCTGTTATTTTCCATTGAATGTTGCTTTTGCCCCAACTAGGGCATCCATCTTTTCTCAGCTAACCCTTAGCTAGGGTTTCATCACTTCAGCAATTTCAGGGCAGCCACATTCAGATCCATACACTCATCTTTCAGATCTGAGCAGCCTCACCTAGATCCAGACAACCTCATCCAAATCCGGGCAGCCTCCCATAGATCCGGGCAATTCTGGTTTTTGACAACCGAGTTTTGGGCAGCCCTCTTTCTCTCCTCTTGGGCTGCCTCTGTTTTCTATTCGGGCAGCCTATCTTGGGCTCGACCCTCTTCTTTTAGCCCACGGGCCACTACCCATGAGGGTTAGGCAGTTTGCCAACCCTTGGGCAGCCTCCGGGGTAACCCGTGAGGGCTGCGGTCTGCCAGCAGTCTGCTGCTGTAGCTGTCGGGAAGACCCTAGGGTCACTGGCTGTCCATTGATAGGCCCAACAGACCACGAGCAATAGAGATCTGCCCAAACGAATTGCGAGCAGGACAGAGGAAGGAAATTGGGCAGCAGGCAGGACAGAGAAAGACAAGGGCAGGACAAAAGTACAGTCTGGGCAGCTAACAGAAATTTTCGGGCAGGAGAGAGAAAATCCTGTTTTGGGTAATTTTTGTAATTCTGGAAATTGTGGTTTGAAATTATCAGTCTGATTTTTTATTGATAAATTTTACTGTGCCTGTGGTTAAAACCCAAATTTGGGTTTGAGGAACTTTTTGAAGAATTTCCTAAGTCATCTCATTTACGAGATGAGCTACTAATGTTTTTTTGGGGTTTTTGTCCTTTGAAGGTTTCCCCAGTGAAAAATCTCGTGTCCATTGTGTTGATGTGATGAATGTGTTTTTACTGCATTGATTATTTGTTTAAGTTCATCTGCAAATTTTTTAAGTTATATGCTAATGCTAAAATTTAACATGGTATTAGAGCTTAGCATGTGAAAACCCAGTAAAGGGACACTGCTGTTGTTTTTCACTAGATTTTGGAATAAGATTTGCAGATCTAACATTTGGATAAGTGACAGAGATGGCCATCAATGGTTTCAAATTGGAAGAGAAGCTCTATGGTTCAACAAACTTCAACTCCTGGAAGGACAGGTTGAAATCCATTCTAGACGAGAATGACTTGGATGGCATTGTTCTTAATGTCACAAGAGAGCCAACTACAAATGTTGGTAGGCTTGCTTACAAGAGGAAGCAATGTAAGGCTAAAAGAGTCATTTATGATTCTATCAGAGAAGCATTGATGCCTAACATCACATCGTTGAAGACTGCTAAAGAATGCTATGATACTTTGGCCAACCTATATGAAAAGAAGGCTCCCAGTCAAAAGAGAGTCCTGAAGAAGAGGCTACGAACTTTGAAGCTGAACAAAGATGAAAGTGTTGGTTCCTTATTCACAAAGATTGCACAGGTAAGAGATCAATTCCTTGCTATTGGTATTACTGTTGATGATGATGACCTTGTGCAAATAGTGGTGATGGTCTCCCAAGCTCTTGGGAAACTTTCATGGCATCCATCCGTGGATGAGAAAATCGACCAACCTTTGAAAGGATTTGGCATGATTGCATACAAGAAAAAGGAAGGACTACTGACAAGGTAATCAAGGAGGACAACCTTGCACTTGTAGCAAAGACTAAGAAGTTCAAGAAGCGTTTCCCTCAGCAAAAGAAGGGTAAGAAATCTCAGGGTAAGTTTTTCGACATGTCTAAAATTAAATGTTATACTTGTCACAAGTTTGGACATTATGCTAGAGACTGCAGGCAGAACAAGAAGGAACCTAAGAGAAGGTTTCAAGCATTTGCTGCAGAAGCAGAGGAAGAAGAAGATGAAGAACCAAAGAAGAAGAAGAAAACCAAGGCTAATAAAACTGATGAGCCTAAAAGAGAATACTATTTTATTTTTGCTCTAACTGGTTCTTTCTCAACTTGCTCCACTTCTTGGTTGGTGGACAGTGGTGCATCCAAGCACATGACAGGTAACCGTGGAACCCTCACTAGTTACAGAAAGAAGTTCACCACCCAGGTAGAACTTGGAGATGACTCCACTTACAAGATTGAAGGAGTTGGCTCAACTTCACTTCAACTTCACTTAGGTACGGTTCTTCATATTAATGATATTCTTTATGTTTCTGGTTTAAAGAAGAATCTTTTATCTGTTGCTAGTTTAGAAGACAAGGGCCACAGAGTCGTCTTCATGGACAAGAAGGTCTATTTATGGGCAAAAGACACAGATCTAGACTCAACAGTACAGATTGGGGTTCGAGAAGGAGACCTCTATAAGGCCTCCAAAGTTTCCACTAATGCTTTGGTACATCACACAGTTGATCCTTGTGAACTTTGGCATAGAAGGTTTGGACACCTTCACTACACAACTCTCCCAGGATTGCAGAAGATGGTTACAGGTATGCCAGAAGTTTCTCCAAAACATGAAGGAATGTGCAAAGAATGTGCTCTAGGTAAGAAGACTAAGAAATCCTTTCCCAGAAGCAAGAGTAGATCTAAAGGCATTTTGGACTTGATTCATTCTGACATTTGTGGGCCCATGTCTTCACCCTCCTTGAGTGGGTGTTTATATTATGTCTTGTTTATTGATGACTACTCTTGGAAGTCTTGGATTTACTTCCTTAAGGCTAAGAATGAAACTTTTGACAGGTTCAAAGAGTTCAAGACACTGATTGAAAATCAGACTGGTAGGCACATCCGTATCTTGAGATCAGACAACGGAGGTGAGTATGAATCTAATGAGTTTGATGATTTTTGTCGAGAAGCAGGAATCAAGAAAGAGCTGCCAGTGCCTTACAACCCCCAGTAGAATGGGGTTGCAAAAAGGAAGAATAGAACGATCTGTGAGGCTGCTAAAGCCATGATCATTGATCTAGATCTTCCTTTGTCTTTGTGGGCTGAAGCTACAGGAACTGCAGTATACATTCAGAACAGCAGCCCACATGTTATCTTGGGGGAGAAGACTCCAGAAGAAGTCTTCACCAAGAAGAAACCTGCAGTTGATCACATGAGGATATTTGGTACTCCTGTGTATGTTCATGTGCCAAAAGAGAAGAGGGCTAAGCTAGAGCCCTTCGTTAAGAAAGGTATCTTTGTTGGGTACGGTGATGTCTCGAAGGCTTATCGAGTATATATACCTGGATAGAGGCACATTGAGGTCAACAGAGATGTGATCTTACATGAGGAAGCCGTGTTTCGTAAAACACTAGAGCTTTCACCAAAAGATGCAGTTGCTCCACTTGAGTTTCCAGATTCAGAAATTCAGAGGGAGGAAGAGGAATTTGATGATCAAATTCTAGATGTTTCTCAGAACATTGAAAGTCCACTAGAAGAACTACTTGAAGTTCCTCCTTCCAAAAGGAGACCTGCTTGGTACCGAGAGACGGTACAAGAAGCCGAGAAGCATAAAGCTCCTCTATGGACTTTTAGAGAAAGCATAAGACCACAGAAGTACTCCGGTCTTATGAGTCAGCTTATCAGTTTAGAACCTTCATTCTACGAAGATGCAACAAGTAAACAGGTATGGGTTGATGCCATGATTGAAGAGTATAAGTCAATCATGAAGAATGATGTTTGGGAAGTTGTTCCCATACCTGCAGGAAAGTCAGTAGTGACTTCTAGATGGCTTTATAAGATCAAGCATGCTGCAGATGACAATGTAGAGAAGTATAAAGCTAAATTCGTAGCTCGTGGCTTCACTAAGAAAGAAGGCATTGACTATGACGAGACATTTGCTCCTGTTGCCAAGTACACTACCATCAGAACCATCATTTCACTTGCTGCAGTATTCGGATGGAAGTTACATCAGATGGATGTAAAGACAACCTTCCCTAATGGTAAGGTTGAGGAAGAAGTTTATATTGAACAACCTGAAGGCTTTGTGACTCATGGGAAGAAGACCCATGTATGTTAACTGAAGAAAGCCTTGTATGGACTGAAACAGGCTCCGAGAGTCTAGTATGCTAGGATGGATGGATTTCTCCATAGCTTGGGGTTTTCCAAAAGTACAGTTGATTTTAACTTGTACTTTAAAGTGGTTCATAATCATGTCTTGATACTTGTTCTATATGTAGATGATTTGTTTCTTACAAGTGACGAACAATTGATAGACCAGTGTAAGAGGGAGCTTACCTCTGAATTCAAGATGAAAGATCTCGGATTGATGCATTGCTTCCTTGGCTTAGAAGTATGGCAAAACCTAGGTGAGATCTTCCTGACACAAGGAAAGTATGCAGTGGATATCTTGCAAAGATTTGGGATGCAGGACTGCAAGTCCATGGGCGTGCCAATGACTACCAACTTGACAAAGTTGTGGGACTCAGCCTCTAGTTCACAGAGTGTGGACTCTACTCTATACAGACAACTTATTGGTTCCCTGATGTATCTTGTGCATACGAGACCAAACATCAGCTACACAGTGAACGCACTAAGTCAGTTCATGTCAGATCCGAAGCAGATACAATTCGTAGCTGCTAAACATGTATTCAGATATGTGCGAGGTACTGTCACTTATGGGCTCAGGTATACTTCTAGCAGTGGAGTATTACTATTTGGATATTCAGATTCAGATTGGGCTGGCAATGCAGTTGACCGAAAAAGTACCTCTGGTTATTGCTTCCGTATGGGATCAACAATGATCTCTTGGTCCAGCAGGAAGCAGGGTTCCATTGCTCGAGTACAGCTGAGGCAGAGTATATTGTTGCAAGCAATGCCTGCAAGGAAGCAGTTTGGCTCAGAAAGTTGTTATTTGATCTGTATGAGGAAAAGCTTGACTCAACGATCATCCATTGCGATAATCAAAGCTGCATAAAGCTTTCAGAGAACCTAGTGTTTCATGATAGATCGAAACACATTGAAATGAGGTATCATTTCATCGGAGACCTAGTGCAGAGAGGTGCTTTGAAGTTGCAGTACATTCGTATAGATGAATAGATTGCATATATCTTGACCAAGCCTCTGACAGCATCAAAGTTCGTGTACTTTTGTGACAAGCTTGGTATAGCAGAGAATGCCTCTCTCGCTGAGAGGGAGTGTTGATTTTTCTGAGTAGCATTGAGAGCCCTTCTCTTAGGAAAATAGGACTACCTGGCTCGGGACCACGATGAAGACTCAACCCAGTGTTGAGTGACCATTCTGTTGAATGGTAGATATCTAGTCTGGGACCATGATATAGACCCATCTCTGCCTTGGGTAGACTCAACCTAGTGTTGAGTAGACATTTGGTCTGGGACCACGATGTAGACCAGTCTAGTATTGGTAAACTCAGCTTAGTTTTGAGTAGCCATTCTCTTGGAGAATGGAGGCACCTGGTGTGTTACCAGGAAGGCACTGTAAACCCTAAACTGGGTCTAGGCATGTGTGGCACTTTGATCCTTGATCTATGGGCTTGGTGTACTTCCCTAAGGATTAGCTACCCTTGGTTAAGTTACCCTAGTACTAGATCTAGGTGTCACATAGTGTGAGATAAAAGCATTAATAACTCTCTTGGTTTATGATGATGTACTTTTGGAATAAAAAAGGACCATAGGGGCACTTGGAAAAAGGCCAAAGTCAAAAGTCAAAATAAATAAGGACTTTTGTACCACAGGAAAAGGACCACAGGTGGAAGTGAAAAATAAATAAGGACTTTTGGTAAAAGTCAAAGATAAATAAAAAGATCTTTTGGTAAGAAGGTAAATGTGAAATTAGGAAAAGATTAAAATATTATTATTTTTATCTTTTCTAATTTTGGTCCACTTAACACGTGAATGAAGGCTATAAAAGAAGATCAAGACTTCTTATTATCACTCAAGTTTGCTTTGATAGGTGAAGCTGTTATTTTCCATTGAAGGTTGTTTTTGCCCCAGCTAGGGCATCCATCTTTTCTCAGCTAACCCTCAGCTAGGGTTTCATCACTTCAACAATTTTAGGGCAGCCAGATTCAGATCCATACACTCATCTTTTAGATCTGGGTAGCCTCACCCAGATCCGGACAGCCTCATCTAGATCCGGGCAGCCTCCCAGATAAATAAAAAAAACCTTTTGTTAAGAAGGTAAAAGTAAAATTAGGAAAATATTAAAATATTATTATTTTTTTCTTTTGTAATTTTGATCCATTTAACAGGTGAATGAAGGCTATAAAAGAAGATCAAGACTTCTCATTATCACACTCAAGTTTGCTCTAACAGGTGAAGCTGTTATTTCCCATTGAAGTTTGTTTTTGCCCCAACTAGGGCATCCATCTTTTCTCAGCTAACCCTCAGCTAGGGTTTCATCACTTCAGCAATTTTAGGGCAGCCACATTCAGATCCATACACTCATCTTTTAGATCCGGGCAGCCTCACCCAGATTCGGACAGCATCATCGAGATTCGGGCAGCCTCCCACAGATCCGAACAATTTTGGTTTTTGACAACCGAGTTTTGGGAAGCCCTCTTTCTCTCCTCTCGGGCTGCTTCTGTTTTCTATTCGAGCAGCCTATCTTGGGTTTCGACCCTCTTCTTTCAGCCCACGGGCCTCTACCCGTGAGGGTTTGGCAGTCTGCCAACCCTCGAGCAGCCTCCGGGGTAACCCATGAGGGCTGCGGGCTGCTAGCAGCTGTCGGGCAGACTCTAGGGTCACGGGCTGTCCATTGACAGACCCAACAGACCACGGGCAGCAGAGATCTGCCCAAACGAATTGCGGGCAGGACAGAGGAAGGAAATTGGGCAATAGGCAGGATAGAGAAAGACACGAGCAGGACAAAAGTACAGTCTGGGCAACTAACTGAAATTTTACGGCAGTTTGAGATTTTCGGGCAGGAGAGAGAAAATCCTGTTTTGGGTAATTTTTGTAATTCTGGAAATTGTGGTTTGAAATTATCAGTCTGAATTTTTACTGATAAATTTTACTGTGTCTGTGGTTAAGACCCAGATTTGGGTTTGAGAAACTTTTTGAAGAATTTCCTAAGTCATCTCATTTACGAGATGAGCTACTAATGCTTTTTGGGGTTTTTGTCCTTTGAAGGTTTGCCCAGTGAAAAATCTTATGTCCATTGTGTTGATGTGATGAATGTGTTTTTACTGCACTGATTATTTGTTTAAGTTATATGCTAATGCTAAAATTTAACAATTGGAATTGGTTCGGTTCATGCAAAACTGGTTGACCCGATCGGTTTCGGTCCTCAAGTTGTCCGAACCGCCAACGCAGACTGGAAATGGCCGGTTCAGTACCAAACCGACCGGTTTTCACCGAACTGATTGGTTTTGTACGGAACTGACCAATTTTTGTATGATGTTATAAAACTGTAGTTGTGGGCCCATAAAATTCACTTTTTTTTAAGCCACAAAAATCCTACACTAACAACAAACAACCTAACCTTAGTAATCAACATTACCATTAAATGGTAATATTAAAAAGTAAAAGTGGTATTCTCCTTATCTTTCATTTTCTATCTTTTTCCATAAATTTTTAATATTACCATTTATTGTTTCAGGATGTTTGAGTGGTTCCAGCTGCTGATTTTTGTACCTAGGAAAGTGTTCCCCTAGGTTACTTTAGCCTTAGTCACTTAAAAGGGGAAAAATGTGACCCTTGCATTAAATGACTTGAGATGAGCATTTAATATGACTTTAGAGAATTAAGTCACTTTTTGATAAATTTAAGTGGGCGAGTGAATTTAATATTTATGAGATTTAAATGTGAGCATTTAATCTCATCCACCGATCTAATCTAATTTCAACTATTGGATTAGATGAACCCTAGAGTTCTCACCAAAAAGGCAAAGAAAGGCCATTTCGATCACTTTTGCAGATTGAAGTGAAGGAGAGAGCTGAGAAAGAAAGTTTCCATTTTTTCTGAGAAAGAGAAAATATTTGCAGTACGCAAATTGAGGGAAATGACAGCAACAAAGAGGGCACAAACATCGATGAGAGGACAACAACATTTATTGCTGGTCCGTACAGTTCGTATAGTATGCTTTTCAGTACAACATGCACGATTTTCGAGGCAAATTTTTTGGGCACGATTTTTGAGATTTTTTCCCGTAGGCATAGATTTCGAGGTCCGTACGGTGCAGTCCGTACAACGACACAAAAATCGAGGCAGAAAACAAAAAAAAATATGAGTTTGATTTTTCTTGTTTGGCACAGAAAAGGAGTCCGAAATTTTCTCTTCCAGGTTGAGATAAGTTGGTCTGAAAATTTCTGAGTTTTGCTGTAAATTTCCTGATAATAAAAATACTCTATCTCTCTCCTAACAGGTTTTTCCCTTTGTGGGTTTTTCTTGGGCAAGTTGCCAAAAATTACTATGTCTAAAAATTTCATGGTGTGCATTTAAATTTTTTTTTTTTTTTTTAAATCTGTCATTAAAGTTGAGTTACAATAGTGTTTATTTCAGTCTGAAATTTTATGTAATTTCCAGCCTTGTGCATTTCTGGTTTGGGCATTAAACTAAGATAATTTTTGACATTTAAACCGGTGGCTGAAACTGAGAAAAACTTACATGGTATCAGAGTGAGTGGGGCATAAAATTAATTTTTGCAGATAGAAAAGTAATTTCCAGATTTCAGAAATTTTCTTTTGACAGTAGCAATATTTTGTTGAAACTTGTTTTTTGAGAAATACGACTTCAACTGGTTTGAGAATGGAGGATAGGCTTGATGGGGTTGGGAATTTTATTCCGTGGAAAGCTAGGATTTTGCTTGTGTTGGAGGAAAATGAGTTGTGGGAGGAGGTAGTCAGAAATACTACAGCTAATCCCCTTGCTATTCCCGCTTCCACCATTGTGGTAAGATTGGCTGCCTTCAACAAGAAAGATATTGAGGCCACGAGGATTATCCTAGATGCCGTTAAAGACCATGTGATTCCACACATTTTAGGGAAGGATCATGCACATGAAATGTGGAGTTCTTTGATCGGCTTGTTGCAGAGTTTAAATGAGAATAGGAAAATGGTTTTGAGGGAGAAGCTGAAGAGTATCAGGATGGTCAAAGGAGAGGTTATGTTGTCTTACCTTACTAGGATCTCTCAGGTGAGAGATGAGCTTACAGCAGTTGGGGAGGTTGTTTCGAATGTAGAGCTAGTGCAGACAACCATGAATGGAGTGTCAAAGCCTTGGGATGTGTTTGTGGGGGCTTTGGTAGCTGGGGAGACCTTACCTACATGGGACAGGATATGTGATGATTTTTTCCAGGAGGAGACTCAGAGAGGTCTTGTGCAGGGCAGTGCTTCTACTGGAGGATGTGGCCTTGACAACAAAGGGTAAGAAGAAGAACAAGAAGGGTCCCAAGAAGGGTGGGGCCAAACAACAGGATTGGCAGGAGAAGGATTTGAACACTGTAAAGTGCTTTGCTTGTCATAAGATGGGACACTATGCTGGGCGGTATCCGAACAAGAAGAAGAAGAAGCAACAATAGACATCAGCTTCAACGGAGCTCTATGACTTTGTAGCTAGATTTCAGAGAGAGTTTTCTCTTTGCAGTGGGCATATTGATAGAGAGAGAGCGTCTATTATCACCAGTGCGAATGTTGATAGAGAGAGGGAGTTTTCCTTGTTGACAGACCATTCCTACATCGCATCTACTTCCAACACTTGGTATATTGATAACGGAGCTTTGAGCCACATGACAGGTGCTCGTTAGATGTTCTTCGAGCTTTCACAGACAAAGACTGATGTGGAGGTGGTGTTGGGAGATGACTCAGTAGTCAGAGCAGTTGGGCATGGGACCATTACCTTTTAGAGGGAGTCCATGAGTCCCATGGTGTTGAGAGATGTATTGTATGTACCTGGGATGAAAAAGAACTTGGTTTCAGTTTCCATGATTGAGGATCGGGGCCTTGGGTTGTCCTTCCTAGATGGACATGTGCATGTGTTTCCCAAGACTGCAGGACCATCTGCTTCATTTTCCATTGGAGTTAGATGTGGGAAACTGTACAGGCTCTTATTTCAGCCTCAGCATGCCTTGGCACATAGCAGCGGCAGTGAGCTTTGTGAGCTTTGGCATATGAGGATGGTTCACTTGCATCATCTAGCTTTGGGGTTGTTGAGACATATGGTTACAGGTTTACCAGAGTTAAGCTCGGAGCATAGTGATGTTTGAAGGGGGTGTGCTTTGGGAAAGTACACCAAGACTGCTTTTCCTAGCAGTGATAGCAAGTCAACAAGGATTTTTGACTTGATACATTCAGATTTGTGTGGACCGATGTCATTTGTTTCCTTGAGAGGATGAGTACTATGTGACATTCATTGATGATCATTCTAGGAAGACGTAGATCTACTTCCTGAAGAGCAAGAAATCTGAGGAGGTCTTGCAGAGGTTCCAAGAGTTCAAAGCTCTTGTGGAGAACCAAACAAGGAGGAAGATACAGGTTCTCAGATCGGATAATGGGGGTGACCTCCAAGGAGTTTGATGGATATTGCAAACAGGAGGGTATCGCGAGGCAGTTGACAGTCCCTTACACTCTAGAGCAGAATGGAGTGGAGGAAAGGAAGAACAGGTCTATTATTGGAGCAGCCAGAGCTATGTTACATGACCAGTCACTTCCTTTCTTCCTTTGGGCTGAGGCATGCAGCACAGCTGTATATCTTCAGAACAGGAGTCCCCAGCGTGCCGTGGGGAACATGACACCTGAGGAGTGTTTCACAGGCAAGAAGCCTGAGGTCAGCCATTTTCGCATATTTGGTAGTTTGACTTACTCTCATGTCCCTTCTGAGAAGAGGACAAATTTGGAGCCCACCGCAGAGAAGGGCATCTTTGTGGGCTATGATGAGACTTCAAAGGCCTTCCGTATTTACGTTCCTTCTTAGATGAAAGTAGTTGTGAGAAGGGATGTGAAGTTTGAGGAGGAGTGAGCCTTCAGGAAGTCTAGAGAGTTGGAGCAGGGTGAGCAGCAGGTTCCTGCACCTCAGGCAGTTTCACAGGTACCATCAGTGCAGCAGACAGGTTCATAGGTTTCCGGAGTTACTGGACCAAACAGTATGGGCACAAGTTTATCAGTTTCAGTGGTTCAGCCAGTAGGGTCTTCGGGGACAGGTTTTGGGTCTTAGATTACAGGTTCACCGTTTAGAGGATCATGATTACAGAGCTCACTAGTTGTTGGTACACTAGCTGTTGGTTCACAGGTTATTGGGGCTTCTACCTCTGGTAATTCATCAGACGAGGACAGACCAGTGTGGGAGCAACCTTCAGGGAAGAAGAAGCCTAAGTGGCTTCGGGAGACCTTGAAGGAAGCTCAAGAGTTTGGGACACCCAGGGAGCCAATGAGGGCTATTTAGATGCCTGACAGATTGGGCATGGCATTAGTGGCTAGTTTATGTGATTCAGAGCCTTCTACGTTTGAGGAGGCCTCCCAACATCGTGTTTGGCGAGATGCCATGATGGATGAGTACCATTCCATCATGGAGAATGATGTAATAGTTCTGAGACCTGAGGGGAAGTCGGTGGTGACTTCTCGGTGGCTTTACAAGCTAAAGCATGCCGGGGATGGTAGTGTGGAGAAGTACAAGGCTAGGTTTGTAGCGCGGGGGTTTTCACAGATTGAGGGAGTAGATTATGATGAGACCTTTGCGTCGGTTGCTCGGTATACTTAGATCAGGGCATTGATTTCCATTGCGGCAGAAATGGGTTGGAAGATCCATCAGATGGATGTGAAGACCGCATTTCTTAATGGAATCGTTCCGGAGGAGATTTATGTTGAGCATCCTCAGGGCTTTGAGATTCATGAAAGAGAGTGTCATGTTTGCAGGCTGAAGAAAGCCTTGTATGGACTGAAGCAAGCTCCTAGATCTTGGTACTCCAGGATTGATTCTTACTTGCAGCGGATGGGGTTTAAGAAGAGTAAAGCAGATATGAATATCTATATTTCATCATGGTTGGAGATGATCCGCTTATTCTTCTGTTATATGTTGATGACTTATTTATCACAGGAGGAGAGAGACCCATTGCAGCTTGCAAGAAAGATCTTGCTTCAGAGTATGAGATGACCGATATTGGGTTTATGCACTATTTTCTGGGATTGGAGGTTTGGTAGGAGCCTGGACATATTTTTTTGGGACAGGGAAAGTATGCTGTTGATATTCTGAGGAGATTTAGGATGGAGGATTGCAGGCCGATGTTGACACCGATGGTCATCAATTGGAAGAAGCTTCATGCTTCTGAGGGAGAGTTGGTGGATCCTACATTATACCGTCAGCTCATTGGTTCTTTGATGTATCTGGTCAACTCTTGGCCAGATTTGTGTTTTGCGGTGGACACTCTGAGTCAGTTCATGGTTGAGCTTAGGAGAGCGCACTAGCTAGCCGCAAAACATGTGTTGCGTTACCTTGCAAGGACAGTGGAGTATGGTCTGGACTACGGGAGGTCGGATGGGATCAGGTTGATTGGCTTCACAGATTTAGATTGGGCAGGTAGTGTGGTAGACTGTAAGAGCACTTCCGGATGTTGTTTCAGTTTGGGCTCGACAACAGTGTCATGGTTCAGTCGGAAGCAAAAGTTTGTTGCTTTGAGTTCTGCAGAGGCTGAGTATATGGCAGCCAATCAGGCCAATTTGTAGGCGTTGTGGCTTCGCAAGTTGCTGGTGAATTTATTTGGTCAAGAGCTGAGGCCTACAGTGATCTACTGTGACAATCAGAGTTGCATCTAGCTCTATGAGAATCCAATATTTCATGACCGGTCAAAGCATATTGAGACCAGGTATCATTTCATCCGAGATTGTGTTCAGAGAGGAGCATCGACTTTACAGTACATTTCCACTGATGAGCAGGTTGCAGATATTCTGACGAAATCTTTAGGGAGGGGCAAGTTTGTCTTCTTCAGAGACAAGTTGGGAGTGGTGCAGAACACCTTCCTTCGTAAGAGGGAGTGTTTGATTTTTGTACGTAGGAAAGTGTTCCCGTAGGTGACTTTAGCCTTAGTCACTTAAGAGAGGAAAATAAAGTGACCCTTGCATTAAATGACTTGAGATGAGCATTTAATATGACTTTAGAGAATAAATTCACTTTTTGATAAATTTAAGTGGGCAAGTGAATTTAATATTTATGAGATTTAAATGTGAGCATTTAATCTCATCCACCGATCTAATCTAATCTCAATCGTTGGATTAGATGACCCCTAGGGTTCTCACCAAAAAGGCAAGGAAAGTCCATTTCGGTCACTTTTGCAGATTGAAGTGAAGGAGAGAGCTGAGAGAGAAAGTTTCCATTTTTTCTGAGAAAGAAAAAATTTGCAGCACACAAATCGAGGGAAAGGATAGCAGCAGAGAGGGCACGAAAATCGAGGAGGACAACAACATTTATTGCTGGTTCGTATAGTCCGTACGGTACGATTTTCAGTATAACATGCATGATTTTCGAGGCAGATTTTTGGGCACGATTTTTGAGAATTTATTTTCCATGGGCACAGATTTCGAGGTCCATACAGTTAGTCCGTATGGTATAGTCCGTATAGCAGCATGGAAATCGAGGCGGAAAACAAAAAAATCTGAATTTGATTTTTCCTGTTTGGCATGGAATACGAGGCAGAAATTTTCTCTTCTGGGTTGAGATAAGTTGGTCTGAAAATTTCTGAGTTCTGCTGTAAATTTCCTGATAATAAAAATACTCTCTCTCCTAATAGGTTTTTCCCGTGTGGGTTTTTGGTGGGCAAGTTGCGAAAAATTGCTGTGTCTAAAAATTTCATTGTGTGCTTTTAATTTTTTTTTCTGGCATTAAAGTTGAGTTACAGCAGTGTTTATTTCAGTCTGAAATTTTATGTAATTTCTAGCATTGTGCATTTCTGGGTTGGGCATTAAATTGAGATATTTTTTGACATTTGAACCGGTGGCTAAAACTAAGAAAAACTTACACCAGCTTCATCATATGCAAAAAATATAATTTTTTATCCCATTTATAATTAATCGCACTTAACAATTTTCAGGGTTTCAGGATTGCAATGTTTCCATTGGATTCTATAATGTATGAGGGTAGGGGATTGGCATTTAATCAAGCCCATCAAGCCCTCTATGCATCTTGATGTTGGTGGTGTTGATTGTTTTACTCCTTTGTCATGACCTTAAGAAAAATGTACCCTTCACTCAAGCAAAACTACTTATTAGGCATGCAAAGTTTTTTCTACCTTTTTTTAATGCTTGGATTAGAAGGTTTCATCAAAATTGTAGGGTGTCTACTATGTGCAAGTAGAGTCTAGACTCGTAGTATCATATGATAAGATTGTAGACACTAGACTATAGTTATTGATTAGTACTACACTTACTTTTGAACTCTAGGGGCCATTTAGAGCCTCTTTGTTGATGTATTGTGGTTCAGAGATATATTGCACTTGGTGCTATTTTGGATATATGCACCCATGCTTGCTATATACATGAGAAACTATGCATATTTGTGTATAATGGTTTGAACTTTGGATTCATATGGATGCACACAAATGTATATGTTTTTTTACAAAATTTGAATATTTTACGCAGTTTTTGGTTAATCGGTTTTTGGTCTAGTTTTTTTCTGGTTTTTCTCCGGTTTTGGTTCGGTTCAGATTTTTGGGATCTGTCGGTTTGATGACCGGTCCGGTCCTGGTAACATTGGATAGAGGTTAGAATTTTCAATTTGTGCACTTGATTGGAATGTGGTTTGTCATTGTTTATTGTGCTTTTCAGGTTGGACTCCATTTGAGGCCCAACAGTATGCAGCAAGAGCTCTAAATTGGCATAGGGCATAGGAGTGGGAAGTGTAAGCCTCTGCACATGATGTCGATGCTGCAACATCGAGAGTAACAAAACTTCTATAAAATGAGGCTCCTAGGTCTTGAAAATCCATTTCAATGTCAGATTTACCTCGTTGAACTAAATCACTCCATGATCAATGCTACCTATAGTGTTCATGTCAAATTTTTTACTGTATTTTAATTTGATAGATGCTTTCAGTGAACATGTGCGAGGGACACCTTCCAGAATGGGATATTGTAGTAAAGAAGATACATATCACAAGCTATGAAAGCTATCCTTCAACTAAGATGTTGCAATTAGGGGGTATCTAATTTGTCAAAATTGACCAATACTTTCAATAAGCCCCAACTACATGAAACTGTCCACTTAATTGGGCAAGATGACCCACATGTTTTTTGGGGTGGAGTTGAACCTTGGTGGTGGAATACAATACCCTTTGATTACCAAAAAACTGAACGCCCATTGACAATTTTTACTTTTTAGATTAAATAGAAACAAAATATTTAAAAGCATAAATAATAAATTATTATTATTATTATTATTATTATAAATACTTGGGATTGAAGTGTTTGACCTTGAAATGTCCGTATACAAAGTCTGTAATATCCCAAATACTGATATTTTCTATTTCTATGCAAATTTACTGAAATACCGAGCATGCAAACTGCCATGCAAAATTTCCCTATTTTATAGCTGAAATTAGGGTTAGGGTTTGCAGGATAGAATGAACACTTACCACTGATAAGCCGACTGAATATGCTCCAGAGAGAATACGCATGCAAGATGAGCTGAGCTGGTGAAGAAATAACCTTGTTTCTGCTGCAATACCCTCGGATGGTTGAATCAAACAAGTGTGACGTTTTTGTTGAAGGGATGGTCAGTTTCAGCTGGAAATAAGTAGGAAGGAAGATATGCCAGTGCCAGAGAGAATGGCCGGAGCATGCAAGGGTTTTGACCTCCCAGATGCCCTAGTGAATTGATCTACCAACCTGTTGCTCACACCCCCACAACCCTGTAAACTGCTGCTAGTTGCCTCGGATGGACAATCTGATGGCTGATAATCACCCAATGCAGTAGAGTGATCCTATTAGTGAGGATGCAGGCTGCATGCGGAAAAATATAGTGATCCAAAGTCCTGGTGAATGATTAGGGTTTCCCAGCTAAATGTCCCCAGCTATACGGATGAATCTGCAATAACTTTCGGACTTATACTGGAATACTGGATAATGATGAATGCAATAGACACGGTGACAAACCTGGATAGTTTATCCTGAAGGAGACTAGGGCAGATATCTCATTGCCGAAATCTCGTTAGCTGAAGACGCAGTCTCCAACCCCAACCGCTGTGGCCGCACACTGTGCTGCTACTCAAGAGCTCCAAAATCAATAATCATCAAAAGTAAAGTCTCCATTCACTTTATCTTTCTTTTATAACCTTCAACTGCGAAAACCCTAACTTTTGACCTAATTACGTCACTTTAACTTTTAATTTGCAGTTGACTTGCATGTATGCGCATGGAGACTTAATTGAGTACATGCATCATTAAATAATGCTTAGATGTCATGCATGTCACTTTTAGGGTTTGCATGTTACTTTTAGGGTTTGCATGCATATCACTTTTAGGGTTTGCATGCATGTCATTTTTAGGGTTTGCATGCATCTCACTTTTAGGGTTTGCATGTATGTCATTTTTAGGGTTTGCATGCATGTCACTTTTGGGAACATTACAGTCCTCCCTCGCCAAAGATTGCTTGTCCTCAAGCAATGCCAACGCAAATCCACAATCAATCAACTGAACCAACTGAATCCGGGGATGATCCCAGGGTCCCAAATTATCCTAGGAGATCTGTAGCACCTTTTGCTCAAAACACTGCACTGTACGGTACCATCACCAGAGACCTCCTGAAAGCACCCTCTAGCAATCACTAAACTATCAGTCACTGTAATCCCAGGGTTCCAAATCAATCTGAGAATTGCAGAGGTCAAAATGCATCCACCGCTACCCTGCGTAGTATCGACACAAGGAGCATCATGTAGACTCCCAAGTAATGCCATCAATAAACACTGTATCCATCCCTCATAAGGTCTTCCGCCTGGATCCCAATGCAAACTTGTGCATATTTCATCCCAAATATCTGAAGGCTCTTGTGGGACTATACCCTTGGCTAGGAATGTCTTCCCAAGAATTGCCCACTCAATAGGACACCAACTCTTAATCTCTCTCCAATCCAACCCTCGAAAAGTACTTTGTCCATAAGCACCATCACAAGGAATAATCCTACCAAGTTGACATTCTGCCCTTCTGATTTCAATTGGAATGCTCATATACTGCTGGTCAATTTCTCGATCCTGGCCAACCTGTAAAAACCATCCACCATTATGCAAATGTGGACTCAAGCTACTACAAGCCCTGTCTATGTACTCCTTAAGAGGACTGCTTTGAAATGCAATAGTATGTTTCATCTGCTTCCCCATCAAGGAATCCAACTGCTCTTCAATACTAGACAGCCTGACCTCTGACTCGGTACATAGAACTCGAAGAATTGTAAGCTCAACATCTCGCTGTACTATGGTGTCTCGGAGTATCTTGGTCCTCTCTTTCATTGCTAGAATGCTTTCTTTAACCCGTTCAATGTTCTTTCGGTGACTATCATCTGGAAGCTCTATCTCATGCATGTATAAACTCTCCCTAACCTCCATGTGTGACTGCTCACTGTCTCGACTACTGTGCTCATTGCCTTGCACCTCATGTATTTCACCTGTCATAACTGTCTAGATTCCTGCTGTAGGTGATGAAGAGTGTACCAACTCCAACTCATCACATGGTTTGTCCACAATCTGACTAGCAAATGTGCTTGTGTCGCTAGACTCACAGGATGGCTCTAATGCTGTCTCCTCATGCACATCCTCATCATGTACTGTTAACTCCAAATGAATCTCACCAACAACCTGTACTTCATGCTCATCTTTCTTCTCTTCCCCAGCTATGCCTTTAAGGAGATCCTCATCCAAATCCATGGGCTAGCTCCCGAACTGGATGGTGTAATAATCTTGAAAGGACAATGCCGCACATACCTCATCACCCAAGGCTAGATACTCTTAATATCGAGGCAAGTATTGAAGTACTGCTAACCTCTGCCAATTTCCAGCCAAGATCCTTTTCATTGTCTTCATGTTCTCACAAGCTGGCAGAGAAAAACCTTTGTTCTGACATGCACTTCACCAACATCACTGACATGCATTTGCATGTACACGCATGTATCAACATGCACTTTTATTCAATCGCTATGTGCCCACAGCTGGCAAGGATCATGCTTTGATACCACTGTAATATCCCAAATACTGATATTTTCTATTTCTATGCAAATTTATTGAAATAGTAGCGCATGCAAACTGCCATGCAAAATTTCCCTATTTTATAGTTGAAATTAGGGTTAGGGTCTGCAGGATAGAATGAACACTTACCACTGATAAGCCAGCTGAATATGCTCCAGAGAGAATATGCATGCAAGATGAGCTGAGCTGGTGAAGAAATAACCTTGTTTCTGCTGCAATACCCTCGGATGGCTGAATCATACAAGTGCGACGTTTTTGTTGAAGGGATGGTCAGTTTCAGCTAGAAATAAGTCGGAAGGAAGGTATGCCAGTGCCAGAGAGAATGGCCTGAGCATGCAAGGGTTTTGACCTCCTAGATGCCCTAGCGAATTGATCTACCAATCTGCTGCTCATGCCCCCACAACCCTGTAAACTGCTGCTAGTTGCCTCGGATGGACAATCTAATGGCTGATAATCACCCAATGCAGTAGAGTGATCCTATCAGTGAGGATGCAGGCCGCATGCGGAAGAAATATAGTGATCTAGAGTCCTGGTGAATGATTAGGGTTTCCCCGCTAAATGCCCCCAACTGTACGGATGAATCTGCAATAACCTTCGGACTTATACTGGAATACTGGATAATGATGAATGCAATAGACACGGTGACAAACCTGGATGCTTTATCCTAAAGGAGACTAGGGCAGATATCTCACTGCCGAAATCCCATTAGCTGAAGATGCCGTCTCCAACCCCAACTGCTGTGGCCACACGCTGTGTTGCTACTCAAGAGATCCAAAATCAATAATCATCAAAAGTAAAGTCTCCATTCACTTTATCTTTCTTTTATAACTTTCAACTGCGAAAACACTAACTTTTGACCTAATTAGGTCACTTTAACTTCTAAATTGTAGTTGACTTGCATGCATGCGCATGGAGACTTAATTGAGTGCATGCATCATTAAATAATGCTTAGATGTCATGCATGTCACTTTTAGGGTTTGCATGTCACTTTTAGGGTTTGTATGCATATCACTTTTAGGGTTTGCATGCATGTCATTTTTAGGGTTTGCATGCATCTCACTTTTAGGGTTTGCATGCATCTCATTTTTAGGGCTTGCATGCATGTCACTTTTGGGAACATTACAGTCCTCCCTCGCCAAAGATTGCTTGTCCTCAAGCAATGCCAACGGAAATCCACTTTCAATCAACTGAACCAACTGCATCCGGGGATGATCCTAGGGTCCCAAATTATCCTAGGAGATCTGTAGCACCCTCTGCTCAAAACACTGCACTGTACGGTACCATCACCAGAGACCTCCTGAAAGCACCCACTAGCAATCACTAAACTGTCAGTCACTGTAATCCCAGGGTCCCAAATCAATCTGAGAATTGCAGAGGTCAAAATGCATCCACCGCTACCCTGCGTAGTATCGACACAAGGAGCATCATTTAGATTCCCAAGTAACGCCATCAATAAACACTGTATCCATCCCTCATAAGGTCTTCCGCCTGGATCCCAATGCAAACTTGTGCATATTTTATCCCAAATATTTGAAGGCTCTTGTGGGACTATACCCTTGGCTAGGAATGTCTTCCCAAGAATTGCCCACTCAATAGGACACCAACTCTTAATCTCTCTCCAATCCAACCCCCGAAAAGTACTTTGTCCATAAGCACCATCACAAGGAATAATCCTACCAAGCTGACATTCTACCCTTTTGATTTCAACTGGAATGTTCATATACTGTTGGTCAATTTCTCGATCCTGGCCAACCTGTAAAAACCATCCACCATTATGCAAATGTGTACTCAAGCTACTGCAAGCCCTGTCTATGTACTCCTTAAGAGGACTGCTTTGAAATGCAATAGTATGTTTCTCCTGCTGCCCCATCAAGGAATCCAACTGCTCTTCAATACTAGACAGCCTGACCTCTGACTCGGTACACACAACTCGAAGAATTGTAAGCTCAACATCTCGCTGTACTATGGTGTCTCGGAGTATCTTGGTTCTCTCTTTCATTGCTAGAATGCTTTCTTTAACCCTTTCAATGTTCTTTCGGTGACTATCATCTGGAAGCTCTATCTCATGCATGTATAAACTCTCCCTAACCTCCATGTGTGACTGCTCACTGTCTCGACTACTGTGCTCATTGCCTTGCACCTCATGTATTTCACCTGTCATAACTGTCTGGATTCCTGCTGTAGGTGATGAAGAGTGTACCAATTCCAACTCATCACATGGTTTGTCCACAATCTGACTAGCAAATGTGCTTGTGTTGCTAGACTCACAGGATGGCTCTAATGCTAACTCCTCATGCACATCCTCATCATGTACTGTTAACTGCAAATGAAGCTCACCAACAACCTGGACTTCATCCTCATCTTTCTTCTCTTCCTCAACTATGCCTTTAAGGAGATCCTTATCCAAATTCTTGGGCTGGCTCCCGAACTGGATGGTGTAATAATCTTGAAAGGACAATGCCGCACATACCTCATGACCCAAGGCTAGATACTCTTGATATCGAGGCAAGTATTGAAGTATTGCTAACCTCTGCCAATTTCCAGCCAAGATCCTTCTCATTGTCTTCATGTTCTCATAAGCTGGTAGAGAAAAACCTTAGTTTTGACATGCACTTCACCAATATCACTGACATGGATTTGCATGTACATGCATGTATCAACATGCACTTTTATTCAATTGCTATGTGCCCACAGCTGGCAAGGATCATGCTCTGATACCACTGTAATATCCCAAATACTGATATTTTCTATTTCTATACAAATTTACTGAAATAGCCGGGCATGCAAACTGCCATGCAAAATTTCCCCATTTTATAGCTGAAATTAGGGTTAGGGTTTGCAGGATAGAATGAACACTTACCACTGATAAGCCGACTGAATATGCTCCAGAGAGAATATGCATGCAAGATGAGCTGAGCTGGTGAAGAAATAACCTTGTTTTTGCTGCAATACCCCGGGATGGCTGAATCAAACAAGTGCGACGATTTTGTTGAAGGGATGGTCAGTTTGAACTGGAAATAAGTCGGAAGGAAGGTATGCTAGTGCCGGAGAGAATGGCCGGAGCATGCAAGGGTTTTGACCTCCCAGATGCCCTAGCGAATTGATCTATCAATCTGCTGCTCATGCCCCCACAACCCTGTAAACTGCTGCTAGTTGCCTTGGATGGACAATCTGATGGCTGATAATCACCCAATGCAGTAGACTGATCCTATCAGTGAGGATGCAGGCCGCATGCAGAAGAAATATAGTGATCCAGAGTCCTGGTGAATGATTAGGGTTTCCCAGCTAAATGCCCCCAGCTGTATGGATGAATCTGCAATAACCTTTGGACTTATACTGGAATACTGGATAATGATGAATGCAATAGACACGGTGACAAACCTGGATGGTTTACCCTGAAGGAGACAAGGGCAGATATCTCACTGTCGAAATCCGTTAGCTGAAGACGCCATCTCCAACCCCAACTGTTGTGGCCGCACGCTGTGCTGCTACTCAAGAGCTCCAAAATCAATAATCATCAAAAGTAAAGTCTCCATTCACTTTATCTTTCTTTTATAACTTTCAACTGTGAAAACCCTAACTTTTGAACTAATTAGGTCACTTTAACTTCTAATTTGCAGTTGACTTGCATGCATGCGCATGGAGACTTAATTGAGTGCATGCATCATTAAATAATGCTTAAATGTCATGCATGTCACTTTTAGGGTTTGCATGTCACTTTTAGGGTTTGTATGCATTTCACTTTTAGGGTTTGCATGCATGTCATTTTTTGGGTTTGCATGCATCTCACTTTTAGGGTTTGCATGCATGTCATTTTTAGGGTTTGCATGCATGTCACTTTTGGGAACATTACAAAGTCGAAGATTCTTGTGGATGTATATAGGATCAGTAAAGTGCTTTGGTGAGAACCATTTGTTATTATTAGGGTTGATATACTCAAACAAACTCATTTTATATTTGTAAGAAAACCATTGCATGTTTGGCATAGGATATGTATAGCGATTTTTTTGAAGATGAGGGGTATCATTTTCAAAGTTCATCCATTGTAGTCTTTTATTCTTGTTGAGAACTATGTCTTATTGTGTCTGCTAGGCTAATCTACGATGCAATGAGGGGTGTATTTGTGTCGTCAAAGTCACCCGGGGCTTGCACTTGGGGGTTTTTGAACTATGGTCTTTGTGTTAATACAAGCTCGGTCACCTTGTTGCTTGCTGCTCTACCATACTCTCATGGGCTATCCATTATAGTCTTGCATAGACAATATGCTATATTTTTGGTAAATACAATGAGTTTTTTTTATTTGTATTGTACAATAATATAAATATACAATCCAACATATTGCCTTGGTATCAAGTTTGAAATAATTCAAGACCCTCAAATTGACACAAATGACTCTATAGCTAAGTTGCACTGAAATAGATACGGAAACAGATACGAATATCGGGGGTGGGGGGAGCGGATACGACATTTTTTCAAAAGATTTGGATACGATATGGCAGGGAAACGATACACACACACACACACACCATGAGACAAAAATTAAAATTTCAGATTACAATTTACCATTCATCATTTAAATTTTAAATAAAATTACATCATCATCATCGACATAACTCAAATATACAAATTACAAACTGAATTGAGTGGCATCCTACTATCATATTCAATGTTCATTGTTCAAAAGTTCAAAACATAATTATAAATTACATTTACATATCATAAAAAGTGTCGTCGTGCTTGACTCTAGAAGTAGAAGCAAGAGCATTGCTGCCCTGTCCACTTGATGGCACCCCCTCATCAAATGAATTCATAAGAGATATGGCATTCAATGTCATATCTAAGTCAGGCAACTCTGGTTCTAGGTTCCATAGTTTGGAGGGCCACGATTTGTATCCATTCTTCTTATGTGACAGAAGGCGAAGGTTAGAATGGACATATACAAGTTCCTTCGCCTTCTTGGAGCCCAATCTGTTTCGCTTCACTGAATGGATCAAGCCATATGTGCTCCTATTCCTCTTTGCTGATGAGGATCTAACAATTTGTGACAAGATCTTGATGGCCAATTTTTGGGTATTTGGAATTTCCCCACCATGGAAGTTCCACCAATTAATTGGACTTGGTTTGGTCTTGTCCCACATAGTCTCAATATCTGCACCCAAATTTCAAACTTCAAACCCTCAATTCTTAAATGAATATGAAATGATCTAAGAAACCAATATGAAATAATATTGAAATGATCTAAGAAACCAATATAGAATAATAATGAAATGATCTTGATTCTTAAGATGATAAGGATCATTAAACTCTGTTGCCGCCTAATTCGCATGTCGGGTCACGTGGCAGAAATCTTCAAGCCACTGTGTGCGACCTTGGGGGCAAGTAAGAGTCAAGTGCTATCACTTGATCTTGACTCCTCCATCTAGGCTTTCTCCTAGCGAAGCTAAGGGGGGTGAAAATAATCTAAGGTTATTAATCTATGAAAGAAAAAATCTAGGAGTTAAGATGAAATGAATTAAAATATTAACCACCAAGGTGAGGGCACAATTTCCAAGGAAAGGGGCTCAATTTCCTGTGTAAGGGCATGATTTTCCAGGCAGTGGGAGGCGCACTTGTGGAGAGAGTCTACACGTTTTCCAGGGAGAAATTCCCTGGACTGTCCGTACAACCGCTGTTGGGTGTGTTTTTCAATGGAGAAAAATGGCACAAAGATTGAGGCTGTAACAGCATACAGTGGAGAGGCCGTACTGCAGTAAAGAAGGAATTGTACAGCAGTTTTCTACTGCTGTGGGCACATTTTCCAAACTCTGTTAGTGGCTGTTTACTACAATGCAGACGAGAAGAAAATCTTGGCACACATACCAAGGAGAAACACTGTTAATTCAGTCTGACCAGTGATGCCGTACCAGGCAAAGTGCTGTAACTGACTGTGCAAGCATTTGCACGTTTTTCAAGGGTGTAGAAGTGCACTGTTTTCAAGGTTCTGTCCTGTGCATTGAATGTTGTTGTTTATCTCTGTTGTACTGAAAATTTTCTCTCTCATCCTCAATAAAAATCTCTTGCAACTGGTTTTCCCCCTAGGATTTTTTTCCAGGATCACTGTTGACCAAAATCTGTGTGTTAAAGTGCTTTATACAGTCTGCTGTTATAAATTCCTGTGTCTTAACATATTGGACAGTCTGCTGGTTTTTATGATTTTCCGGTGCTAAAGTTGCTTGATGAACAGTATATTAGCTTACAGTTGCATATAAAGTGAATGCCA
This sequence comes from Pseudotsuga menziesii, assembly GCA_001517045.1. Classification (NCBI taxonomy): domain Eukaryota; kingdom Viridiplantae; phylum Streptophyta; class Pinopsida; order Pinales; family Pinaceae; genus Pseudotsuga; species Pseudotsuga menziesii. The sequence goes on along the minus strand of LPNX010467623.1, from coordinate 690,201 downwards.
GTGAAGTGTGGTGGTTTGTATGCTTGTAGAAGCATACTTACCATACTCGGAATTGGCAATAAATCGGTGAGGCAAAAGAGCAAAAAGTATGAATCGGACCGCGAAAAATTCGGCAATGCAAAAAATTAAATTTATTTTTCTGGGAAAAAAAGCATAATTTTATTTCATCAGGTGTGAACAAAATTACATTCTGTATATGCACATCAAGTCTGCATTGTTGAGAGAAAACTAGACTGTTTCCAAGACATCTTGTCTTCATTCTGTAGCTCTGCTTTATGGATCTATTACAATAGAGAGTTCTGTTACATAAATATCTGCTATAAAGAAGCATATATAGTCACTAGGCTTGCCAGCCTGATAATTAATCGATATAACTAAACACCAAAAACAGAAAAGTTCTGTATCATGCTATATAATAAACAAAAAGTAAAAACTGTCTTGCTGAAAACTTTGATATGCTAGATCAGCAGGGATGTTCATACAAAAAATTAAATATATACACATATTTTGAATTAAAAAAATAATTTTTCATAGATTTTAAAAATAGCCATGTCCATATACTGCAATATATTAATAAATGTCCAAAAGATATCAATATATGCCCAAAATATATAATTCTTCGACATTGGATTCATTAATATTAATATTATTAAAATATAAATTATATTTTATTATATATTAACATATTATATATAATTATATATTTTATTTAAAAATTTATATTTAATATATAATAAATAATATTTAGGAATAATATATTTTAATTTGTAACATAAAATAAACCAAGGTATAAAGCATATCAAAAGTCAACATGTATATAGAAATAAGTGTGCCTCATAGGCCGATGTGAAGACCGATGTTGAGTGCCTGCTAAAGAAAGAATGCCCAGTGTTGAGTGCCCGCTAAAGAAAAAATGCCCAGTATTGAATGCTCGATGCTGATTGCCTGCTGAAATAGAGGTTTAGCCCAAAAGCCGAAATAGAGATTTAGCCTGGGGAAGCCAGTCCCACTATAATTTTGACATGCCCTTCTGAAATTTGCCGTCGAGGCCGCCCACAGTCGTCGAGTTTGCCATCGCTGATTAATTGGTCAACGATCTGACTTGGATCGTTTGGGCAAAGACTGAATCGTGACTCCCGATTAATCGTGAATGACCCTCGATTCTTGTTACTATGAATTTTAAGTAGAAGTTTAATATCTAGAGATGTGTCAGTTGAGACAAAGCTCAAGCAATGAAGCTCTAGATGAGATTTTCTCTGGAACAAGTCAAAATCAGCAAAGAAGACTCTCGAGTCTCAAGTAGGGTGAAATGAAGTAGTAAAGAAGAAGATCCTTAGGGAGGGTAAAGATGAGGTGTAGAATGAGACGTTGCTTCATTAGAGGAGCACACTCAAAACTTTGATGTGTTGGATCACCAAGATGTGGATGAGTAGAGTTTAGAGGACAAGCCGAGTTCTATGTCAATGGTGAAAAGTTTGCTTATTCAGTCAACATTGGTTCTCATCTAGCTGGTGAGTCAATGATTAGACAAAAGGATGGTGGCGCACTTCATCAACCTGCCTGGTACAGTTCTCTTCTGGTCGCTATTTTGAAGATATTATCTTGTGGACTGCAAATATCTTGGTTGTCCAATTTTTTGTTTTATTATATTTTGAACAAGCTTGTGAAATGACCATTATGGGTGGGTGTTGGAGATAATGGTCTTATTTAGAACTTAAATGAATTATAAATGCTTACTAATAGAGTGATGTAATTACAGGGCATTTAAGGTAGTAATTAACATAATAGTTAATGGTTAGGTATTGTAACGCATTGTAATGAGACATTGCATCTTCTAATGAATGATTGTGTCCACTTTTTCTCATTAAATATGTGTATTCATGTACTTTCTTTTATAAATTTGACATTGAGAATCCTGAGAGATGATTGAGAAACTCTAAGTCCGCAGTTATTAGGGCAATTACCCTAAACAATAATCTCTGGATCACTTGTGAAGCCCAAGTTTTGCAGCGCTTATTGCAATGGCACTAGACAAAAATCTCCAAAAATTGTGGCTAAAAGGTATCCTGAAATAAATCAGCAAAAGGGTGATCTGAAACCCTGATTCCACAGTCACAAATAACAGTGGTGCCACCAGCAGCCTTGTATCTGTTCCTGAAAATTTCTGACTAGGTTGGCCTAACCATAACCTAGTATTACAATAACTGATGGCCTTAGGGATAGTTAATGCCTAACAAAATGCATTAATGACACAATATGAGATGGCCATGGCCACATGTGAAGATTATACCTTTTTCAACAATAAAGGGGTACTCATTATTAGTGGTAGGTGTAGAAAGAGAGGGAAATAGAAAGCTTTATAGGCACTATAAAAACAGATGTGGAAGTAGAGGAGGAAGAAGGTGTCCCCACCGACCAGAAAGGAGGAGCAAATACCCTGCCTGAAATTTTCTTAGGGTAGAATTGAAGGTTAAGAGGACCTTATTGTGCAACCCTGGGAGTGAATCAGTAGTGACCCACCTAAAGTCTCAGACTCTCGACCATCGAAAAGCACTGAGCGATGAAATACTGGTCTCTCGAGGGGAGTGAGCAGCTGAACTATGCTGAGAATGGGATTTCCTAGATCTCAAGCTATTAAATGTGAGAATTGTTATTTAGACAGGGTGTGGGTAACTGAGTGTCACATCACTATGGGGCCAATAATTAGCTCGGTAAACAGACTTAAATGGGCACAGAGGGTGTTGGGAGTTCTTATCTCTTATGTCATTTTCAATATTTAAATTTAAAAGTTAATCTCTGACATCCATTGTGTCTGGAAGCTTACAGATAGTTTTGCCCATTTTTTTTTTTGATTTTGCCTGATGACTATCGGGTAGCTGGAAGCAAAATGCTAGATCGGGTAATACATTTCCCCATGACTCTTTGGTGCTTGGAAGCAAAAGGCTAGATCAGGTTGTACACTTACAAAATAGGGCTGATGTAGACCTTTCTTCCCTGAATCCTTCATGTTTTAAAAATAGATTTACCTAGGAAATTTCTGTGTTATAATATTTCTTAGTGTTGTAAGTTATTATTGTTGGCGTTTACATGTTTTCCAATAAAATGCCATAGCACTGCATATTATTAATTATCTTGTTCCATGGTCTGTACAAAAAATTAAATATCAGAAGCGCAACTCCTTTTTAAAAAATTGAACAGATTATTGGATTTCATACCATCATGGGCAAAAATATATGATTAATTTGGAATTGAAATTTAGCAGTGGGGTTTCTCTTCTATAGAATTGTTTTATATGTATATATTTTCTCTTGGCCATTGACAGGGCTATAGATTACCAGTGGGATAGCAATGTGTTTGCAACTGGTGGTGCTCAAGTTGACATTTGGGATCATGACAGGTGTTCCTTATCACAATAATTGTCATTACTGAATTATTTTGTTTCTAACCTTGTTCTAACTTTAATTTTTTTCTTGATAAAAGGTCAGAACCAATCAACAGTTTTGCTTGGGGGTCTGATACTATCATTTCTATACGGTTTAATCCTGCAGAGAAGGATATATTTGCAACAACAGCCAGGTATGCATGAAATTTTACTTTGTAATTTACTTGTTTGTGGCTCGATAATATGTTGGACCTAAAATATGAATAACAAGTATGCTTTTTTTTTCTTCTGTTTTTTGAATATTGATGTGATTTAGACATTTTTCAAGTGAGGGATACTTTTGCATCTCAATTATTTAGTGTCTGATGCAGAAAGGCTGATGGTTTTAAATGCAGCTGTAGTTTTTTGTATGTGACCAAGTAACAGTTTTTAAGTGAGAATTTCTTACATATATTTTCTGATTTTAGAAAACCAAACATATATCAGAGCAGAATTGAAAATTGAAATATTCCCTCTGAAATTCTTCAGTGAAATTTGATGCCATATGCAATTTTTTTTTCATTCTCATATATGATACAATTAGTGTTAGCATCCCAATAATTTTGTTCTTTGATGATAAATAATTAATGGTTTCTGATACGTATCTCTCGAATGTAGGGGATTCCATTCACAATTCATTCTTTATTTACAACCAACAATCCCTACCTGATTTTTACTCTTTTCCAAATATTTTTATAGCGGGGTTGATGGGTGATTGATAAATCCATTTCTTTCTTAACCCTTAACAAAGATAGTAAGTGATTGTCTCCCAAGTCATGAGTAAAGGTCCTCATAGTGAAAAATCCATTGCCAATAGTAGTTCTTATTATTAATATTAAACATAATAATTATAGGTAGGGTCATGTCCATACATAAACAGGAGTACAAATATATGCACTCTCTATATTGTAAAACTTGACTCATTTATCTATTCATTTATTTTCTTTGATATGGATATCTTTTCTATGCTTAGTACATGAAGTGGGTTTTCTGATATGTAAGCAGGTTGCTTACAAGTGGTATCAGAACCGATACCTTCCTCATGCACACTTTTCCTGACTAATCTAAATCCTACATTCTGATCTGCCTTGTCTCTTCTGAGTTATTCATTTCCTTTCCCAGTTTATCTTTGCTTCTCTGACTCCTTTCATTAAAAAAAGAAAAAAATCCTCACCTCCCATTCTGTCTGTGTGGTTAGCTTGTTCACATATTGTTCTCTTTCTCATCAATTATTGCTGTTATATCCGAGTGATTGTAGTTGAACATTCCAAATTTTCTCTACCTCGTACTCTTTCTTGCTTACCGTCGTCTCTATTTCTTGTTACTTACTTTTAACATCTTTGTGATTAAAATTCATAATCTATAAGGTTAATGTAATTCACAATGCCATTATTCCTACTAGTACTTGTAATGCACAATGCCATTACAACCTTTGAATAGCTGCTTCACCTATTTTTGAAACCCGTAGTTGCCTATCAAGAAGTGTTCACTAAAGTTAAAAAAACTAAAAAATAGTGAAATTTGAAATATTCCAATTTCCGTGAAACAAAATTGCAATCATCACTTGTTAAAAATTGGCCGTGGCAAATTTCTTCAATTTGTTGCCTTTGTTTTCGTTGAGAATAGGTGCAATGTTTACATGTGGCCACAAACTTTTGATATTGTGTCATTAATGCATTTTGTTAGGCATTAATTATGGCCAAGCCCATCATTTATTATAATACTAGGTTATGGTCCAGGTTGACCTCGTCAACTTTGATATGTAGGCTCAATAATCCTCTTATGGATTGTGCGCCACTTATGTGGTCCACAACCCCTATTGGGAGGATGCCCTACTTGAGTTGTGTATTAAAAGACAACTCAAATGTCATTTGTAATCTTGTGTGAACATGTGATCTTGTGATCTTTCTTTGGCCTATAGGGATCACTCTTTTATACATGTGATTAAGATAATGAGCACTATATCTTTGGTGTTCTCTTGTTCTATGGTTTTGCTTTTCTCTCTCTAGCACATCTTTTCAAGAGCTCTAGTGTATTGGTTTAGTGTTGTTTTCCCCTTTAATTTGCTAGGTTTTGGGGTTAGCTGTTGGTTCCATTTGATCCCCTCGTTCTCTGTAATCTCATCGTAATATTAGAGTGGGTTTGAGCCTTTCTCAGCACCTTGTTTCAGTTTACGGCATGCCCTTTAGCCTTGAGTCAACAAAGGATACAGATCCTTTGCTTTTCTCGAGGGACAATGCTTCAGACACCTTTTTTAGGACATCTCATCAAGATGCTTCTCATGGACACTCTCATTCGACCCAAAGTCCTCTATGGTTCAGAGCATAGTTGAAAAAATTGGCATTGACAAAAAATTGACAAGGGTTCGAAATACAACTTCTCAGCAACATCAGCAAACAAATTGGGAAAAATTGGCAAACCACGACAAGCTTTAAAAAATGCAAAACTTGTACTTTAATAGGGTCAAAATTTGCTTGCCGATTTTTCCCCCATTTGTCGATCTTTCGTTTTTTACCGATTTTTTCCCCCATTTGCCGATTTTTTTGTATTTTTGAACTATTTTTGTACAGAACAAGAGTTCGCACTGTGCCTTGGGGTGCAAAACTCTTGAGGATATGTTCACTAGGAAGAAGCCTGCGATAGGCCACTTTTGCATTTTTGGATGCCCTACATATTCCCATGCCCCTTTTGAGAAGAGGACAAAGTTGGAGGCTACTGGAGAGAGGGGCATTTTTGTTGGCTATGACGAGACTTCGAAGGCTTTTTGCATATACCTTCCTGCACAGAGGAAAGTTGTGGTGAGGAGGGAGGTGAGATTTGAGGAGGAGCAGGCCTTTCAAAAGTCTTGAGAGTCAGAGGAGGAGCAACAACAAATTACTACTCCACAGGTGACAACATCATAGAGTTCAGCGAGTCAGGGCACAATGTCACAGGTCTCAGGGGAGACTGGGTCACAAGTTACATGTTCATCAGTTTTAGGGACACAGTATATAGGGACTTCTGGTACCGGGATGGGTTTATGGATCACAGGTTCATAGGTGTCACCCTCACGTGATTCAGGGACACATGTTTCAGGTTCATGTTCATCAGGGACAAGATCTCAGACCATAGGTACTTCTTCAAGGAGACATTCGTTAGATGAGGATGTAGAGGGTTTGCCACAAGATGCTACTTCTAAGAAGAGAAAGCCAAATTGGCTTAAGGAGCTTGTGAAAGAAACAGAGGAGTCTGTGGGGCCACCTAGGAGGGAGGTCAGAGAGAGCAAGGCATCAAATTTTTGTGTTACATGGAACAGGTGACCAACTTGTGTGAGTTTGAGCCTGCTACTTATGAGGAGGCATTCACACATCAGGCTTGGAGAGATGCCATGATGGAAGAGTACAATTACGTCATGAAGAATGATGTGTGGGAGGTGGTTCCGAGACCAAATGGGAAATCAATTGTGACTTCCAAGTGGCTCTTTAAAATCAAGCATGCTGCAAATGGCAGCCCCAAGAAGTACAAAGCTCGATTTCTCACAGGTAGAGGGAGTTGATTATGATCAGACCTTTGCGTCGGTTGCTAGATTTTCTTCGATCAAAACAATGATCTCTTTTGTGGCAGAGATGAGTTGGAGGATTCATCAGATGGATGTGAAGATTGCTTTCCTCAATGGTCTTCTACAGGAGGAGGTATATCTAGAGCAGCCACAGGGCTTTGAGATTCATGAGAGAGAGTCTCATGTATGCAGGCTGAAAAAGGCCTTGTATGGTCCCCTCGGGCTTGGTACTCGAGGATTGATTGATATCTACTTTCGATTTGGTTTCAGAAGAGAGAGGATGATCCCAACCTATACTTCATTGTGGTTGGAGGTGTTTTGCTCATTCTTTTGTTATATGTTGATGATTTGTTCATTACAGGAGGAGAGCACCTGATTGAGGCATGCAAGAAAGATCTTGCTTCAGAGTTTGAGATGACGGACCTTGGGTTAATGCATTACTATTTAGGTATGGAGGTGTGGCAGGAGGATGGACATGTTTTCCTGGGGCATGTAAAATATACTGTAGATATTCTGAAGAGATTTCGAATGGAGGAGTGTAGGCCCATGTCCACTCCCATGATCACCAACTAGAAGAAGCTTCATGCTTTTGAAGGAGAGTTGGTGGATCCTACTTTGTATTGTCAACTTATTGTTTTGTTGATGTATCTAGTCAACAACAGATTAGATATGAGTTTTGCAGTGAACACTCTCAATCAGTTCATGGTGGAGCCCAAGAGAGTGCACTGGATAGCTGCAAAACACATTTTGAGATACCTTACTGGGACTGTAGACTATGGTCTGGACTACAGGAGGTCAAGTGGAGTGGGCTTGGTTGGTTTCACGGATTCAGATTGGGCAAGCAGTGCTTCGAACCGGAAGAGCCCAGGAGAGTGCACTGGATAGCTGCAAAACACATTTTGAGATACCTTACTGGGACTGTAGACTATGGTCTGGACTACAGGAGGTCAAGTGGAGTGGGCTTGGTTGGTTTCATGGATTCAGATTGGGCAAGCAATGCTTCGAACCGGAAGAGCACTTCCGGTGGTTGTTTCAGTTTGGGCTTGGCTCGGAAGAAACAAAATTCCGTTGCTTTGAGTTCTGTAGAGGTTGAGTACATGGCATCTAGTTAGGTGTAATGTTCCGTTACTAATAAATAGGGAATTGACTGAGGACTTTTTAATACGGGGGAGCATATCAGAACAATTATTCAGTATTATTAGGTCATCAGTATAGTAAAGAGGGCCATCAGAGTTATTATCATAAAGAATGTGGAGCATGCCAACCTTATTTGTCAGTCTTAAGTCAATGAGCAATTAGAATTGCATGCATACAAAAAGTAAAGTGCAAACCCTAAAATTAACATACAAACCCTAAAAGTACATACTAAAGCTATATAAGAAGGGTAGTTGAACCAAAAAGGTATCCATGATTATTATTATTGAGTTTTGGTTTCGAGAGCAACAGCAGCAGGCGCCGCAGCAGCAAGTTGGGGTTGGAGACAAAGGTCTTTAGCTAACAAGGTGTTTCGACAACGAAATCTATCTGCCCTAATCACTTCAGGATAGATCATACAGGTCTATCACCATTTATTCACCATATTCATTCTTCTTCAATGATTCAACACATAGGGAGATTTATTGTAGGTTCACGTTTTGCAGTTGGGGAATGGCTGAAAATCCTCAAAAGAATTGGTTGGGACTCAGAATCTCAGTGTTTCCTCCGCATGTCATCACTACCTTTCTCAGCAGACTCACCACACTGTATTGGGTGATTATCAGTCCATTGTTTGCGTATCTGGAGCAATTAGCAGCAAAAACGTGAGAGAGGGGGACGTGACCTTCTTGGAGGCAGAACAATTCGCTAGGTACCTTTGAGGAGTCAAAACCTGTGTATGAGACTCCTTATCTCTCCGGGAGGCCTAGACCATCACTCCTACAAAGTTTCAGTATCAATATACTTCTCCCTCAAAAACGTCAAGATCATTAGAATGAGGGCACTCTTTTAGCTGGGTGTCAAATTCAGGAGAGGAGCACTATTATCTTATCTTCCAACAGAACCTGTATGCTTCTTATCTATTGGTGGACTATCACCGTCATTATTAGTGGTATGCGTGTATCTTCTTACTAAAAGTCTTTGCCCTATTATCTCTCCAGATTAGCTATTTTTTAGGGCCATTTGGCACAACACTTTTGCATGCACATTTTATTCAGCTTTATAGTACATCTTGAGTGTATGAACAAACAAACATAGTAGCAAAGTACAAGAGAATATCAGTTGGGATATTACATCAGGCTAGTCGTGAGGCATTGTCGTTTCGCAAGTTAATGGTAGACTTATTTGGTCAGGAGTTGATGCCTACTATTATTCATTGTGACAACCAGAGTTGCATCAGACTCTCTGAGAATCCGGTGTTTCATGACAGGTCAAAGCATATTGAGATCAGATACCGGTTCATCAGAGACTATGTTCAGAGAGGAGCTGTAGAGTTGTAGTACATTTCTACTAATTAGCAGGTAGAAGACAGGCTCACGAAGTCTTTGGGAAGATGGAAGCATATTCATTTCAGAGACAAGATGGGGTGGTGAAAAACACCTTCCTTGGTAAGAGGGAGTGTTGAACTTTTAAATTCTCATTTAATGAGAAATTGAGATGAGCCCTAGAGCTCATTTAATTGGCTTTTAATTTAAGCCATTGCTTTTTAGATGGAAATACTCAAACAAAGAGGCTAGGGAAAGGCTCAACCTAATTCATTGTTCACATTCCAAAGAGAATTTTTTTAGAGGAGAGAGCAAGAGAGAAGTGAGAGTGAGAAAACCTTGCACAAATTCCAGGGAGGAAAAGATCAGAGAAGGGCACATTTTTCAAGAGAAGAAAACAAACAGAAGGTTCAAATTCCAAGGCAGCCGTACAATTGCATTTATTGCACAGAAATCGAGGAGTACTTCATACAGTACAGATACGTACAACAGCACAGAGATCGAGGAAAGAGGGCACAAATTTTGAGGCAGCAAATGCACAGAAATTGAGGCCGCACATGTGAGCCGTACTGTTGTCAGTGGGCATAGATTTCGAGGTAATAAACTCTGGAAATTTCTGCAGGCCGTACAGTGATTGTTTGGCACGCCTTTCGATGGTGAAATGCTGAGATAAGTACTGCTGTTTTAAATTTGTAAAATTTGCCTGAAAATAAAAATATTTCTCTAAAGAACAGGTTTACCCTTTGGGGTTTTTCTTGGACCATTTTGGTCAAAAATCTTAGTCTTAAATTTTCATTTGTTGACTAAATTTTTTTTCTGAGTAAGATAAGTAGGGCTGTCATAATTTTTTCAGAGTTGAAAAAGTTGAAAAATATCTCATGTGTTTCAAGTTTACAGTTAAAATTTTTAAATTTTTAAGAACATGCATGATGGGGTTTGGGAATTAAACCATTTGCAGTGAACTGAATTTGAAACCGGGTTGGGGTTATAAAATTTTCATGGTTACTTCCCGCAAGAATGTACAAAGGAATGACCACAAGAGACAAAAGGTCAACATCATTTTTGATGGAAAACTTACATAAATATGAGATGTTGTGATAGCAGAATTAAAACTTTGCAATATCTGATTGTAGCTGAATCGTTGATTGTAGGTTGTGATGACCTTCAACACCAAATATCTCAAGTTTATTTTAATATATTATTAGTCATGAAAAAGCTAGAACGTCCAACGCTTATTTGAAATGATAAATTAATCACAAGGAAAGAATTTAAGGCTAATTTGATTGAGATTAAGCCTTCCTAGTGTGGATAACAACTTGTCTTGCAAAGGTCAATATGGCATCCTATGTGGCCTTGAGGTCAAGTTGGTTTCAGTGAAAGTTGTGGAGGTCATGATGGCTGCACTTTGAGAATACATCAACAATTGGGTAGACCAAGCTATTGATTCTTCTACTGTGTCATCCTGAAAATATAACAATGGGGACAGTTAGGTTACTTTAGGATTTGCTTCCTCAATTTAGAGACGTCGTTTAAGGAGTTATTTTTTAGAGGAGAAGGGTTCATATTGGAGAGTATTTTTTCTTCCTACTCAAGTTTTGTAAGTAAAATCTTCTAAGATTTTTCTTTTCCATCATTTTGATTAGTCTTTTTCTCTCCTGTTGTTGTATGTATCATGACTACGAGAATAGAGCACTAACTAATCTTTCCTTCCCTTCTATTATCTGGAAGTCCCTAATATTCTAGATCGAAGATAGGCCCATCCTAGCACATGAGAGAGAACACATTCCCTTCCTTGTTTATTTATTATCATAGGAATTTGTAGGGGCCTTTGAGCCATACTGTTTCTGATACTTAAATGTCCATGTTCGATCTATTGTTTAGAGTAAACCTCTTCAAAGAACTGCCAAAGTATCATAATTTTATAGTTTTCATTTGAGGAAACATTGAGTTTGGTCTTGAGCATGTGTCTTTTTCAAACCTTTTTGAGTTATATTGCTATGTTCCTTCAAATTTCTCTATAGAGCTTGTTTTATGTATTTTCCAATGTGCCACGAAGTTTCCAGGATGGGGGAGCGCAGGAGTGGGAAAATGCACAAAGGGGATGTGTGGAATCCAACTGAAATTTTAGGGAAATTCCAGGGGGGTGGCGGGGGGACGTCAGAGTCATAACAATTATTTTAATATATAGAAATGATAAGTCCCAACTATAACTATTACCATGTAAAAACTAAAATCTAAATTCATCATCATGCAATGTACATCTAAATTCAAATTTGTAAACGATACTGAATGGTTAAGTTTCCACATGATATTGAATGATTAAATTTGTACCTGATACTGAACTATTACAAATGATATTGAAATGTTACCATGTAAAAACTAAAATCTAAATTCATCGTTATCATTATGTAATGTATATCTAAATTCAAATTTCAAATTTGTAAAAGATAATGCAATAAATGTTGAATTCTAAAATAGATACTGAACAATGAACACATAGAAGTTTAAACAGTGAAATAGATTATAGTCTAATAGAAATTAAAATTTCTCAAAAAATAGTAAATATTCAAGGACTGTCATCAGTATCTAGCGATGTTTTAAAACTCAGACTCAGAACCGATTGAGGATCAACTTGGCTCAAACTCGGACTCGAAAATGACTCAGACCGATTTGATTTCAATGACTCGGTTTTTTAAAACATACGTAAAATCTTCAAATTTTCAAGGAAAAAAATTATTTTAAAAATTCCAAACCATTAGAGACAAAATATGCAAAGTCTACTCATGTATATATTATGTAAGGGTGAATATATAAAAAAATCAAAATGGCACCAAGTGCAATACATATTTGGATAAAAATTGAAAATTAATAATCAATGAGGATCTAAATGGCCTGTAGAGTCCTAAAAATAAAATGATATGCCTACAAGGCTACAAGATCAACACGATCAATTATCAAAGATCAAACTCTTCATAAGGGCAGGGGCAAATTTGACTCATTTTAGATTGTTAGCATACCTAAACAGTTGAGAGTTGGATTGAGACAGTGAAAAGTTGAGGAAACAACCAATAAAACAACTGAATGGCCACAAGTAACAATGAGATGGACAACGACTCCTTTAAGCTGGGTTGTAGCCCTTAATTAGATGCCAAATCCACTACAAACATTCCAAAGAAGATTGCCCAACAATCTCCAAAACCTCTAACCGCTTAGCTTGCAATTCTTCTCCAAAACCTCCAAATGCTCACAAATGCTCAATGAAGATGGTGTGAGGAAAATAGAGTTCAAGGATGTAATTTCTATCAGTGTTGAAAAACTCTCCGAAAAATCGCCAACTTTTTAAAAAGCCGCGATTTTTTCTCTAAGCCGAAAATTCGGTTGGAAAAATCACGTTTTTTTAATTTTTCAAAAAGTCGCGCGATTTTTTCTAGAAAGTTGCGATTTTTTCCAAAAAGCCGTCATTTTGGCTAAAATGGCAAGTCCCGACTTTTTCCAAAAAGTCCCCATTTTGGTTTCGTATACTAAAACTTTTCAAAACTTTGTTGTATTTGCAGATCAAACCATGCAAGGATAAGCTATACAAAATATGTATCCATTTATCAAAGATCACAATGGTAATCGAATTAATTTTTTTCATTATTAGGGATTTTTTTGAGCAAACATGTGTTGAATGATCATCATAGCACATTGTAGGAAAAAGGGAGCAATGTTTCAAGTGGTAGATGAGTTAGGGCTAAATGTGAGGCTCATGTCGGAAATGAAGAAAATCTGACTTAGAAAATGAAATTGCTTATTCATACATTCTGTCAAACAGTTTCAGAATCTAGGGCTCTAACTTAAAACTAATGAAAAGTAAAACCACATTTCTGAAAATGCACATCAAAATTCTGCCATATACTGAAACATTTTAAGCAGATGAACACAATAAATTTTGGTCAACAGAGCGGGCAAAACCCCAACTCTTGGGGAAAACCCTAGAAAGAAGATTCAGAAATTTCAGTAGACTGAAATTTATCTTTAAACCCTCACATGCAAAATTTTCCAAATTTGAAATAGCAGCAAAAATAACTCAGAAACAGAAATTATCTTGAAATCTGAGCCAACCTCGAAATTCGTGCCTGAAAACTGCTATACGGCCTGCTATATGGACTGTACGGTTTGCTGTACTTTTCTTCCTCGATTTCTGTGCCCACTTGTGCTGCAATTAATGCTGCACGGATTGCATTTAAGGTGGCCATACTTTTCTTGGGATTCGAGCCCACACGTGCGGCTGCAATAAATGCACAGGTATGGCTGCTACAACTGCCTAGGGAATTGTGCTGCTACCTCTCTTCTTGAAAATCGTGCCCTTCTCTTGGTTCTCTTCTTGGTTTTCAATCTTCTTCTTCTCCTCTGATGGATGATCTCTCATTTGTCCTTGACTCATTGTTTTTATACTTAGATTTTGTAACTATCATCAATAACTACCTAATCTAGGGTTGAAGATCTTTTTACAAAATCAAAGGTCCACAACTTATCTCACTTTTAATAATTAAACACTTTTAATTATTAAATACATTCACTTTATTTACATAAATGTCATTTTGTTACATAAATACATAAGGACAAAATTTCTAGTCCTCTCATCACACCCACACCAAAAATATGGGGGGACCTTCAGAGATACAATTTCAACACTCCCTCCTAACGAGGAAGGCCCGTAGCATTGTCTTCATCGCGGACTCCTGCAACAACTCCCTCCTGCTCTGGAATCAACCTCGGAAACAAATGCCCAATCTCGAACTGAAACTCTGACATGTGAGACTCAACCTGAGTCCCATCATCCTGCTCAACTTCACCATCACTTGACTTGCTGAGTCTTCTGCTAGTGCTCAGGAGAGAGTCACTCTCCTCATCTCTATCAAATGTAGTATCATCATCCTCTGACTCAGATAGCCATCCTCTTGCTCTTGCTCTTGGTCGTACAACATCTTCTCTCAGGACTTATAATCTGTCCCTCCGATCTCCCAACAAGATGGTGGTACCAACTGGCTCATCTCTTTGATACAGGAAGATATGACTAGACCTCACCATCATCCCGAATCCTTCATTTTCGAATGATGAAACTGAGAGTTTGCTCACTCTCATCCCAGGTACAAATAACACCATGAACTTCCAAAGTCTCTCTAAGGTCTAGTTTGAACCTGACTGTTCCAACCCCTTGAATAACAATGTAAGGACTATCAATGTCTGTCTGAACAAAGTGTCTCGGCCCCAACATTGTAATCATCTGAAAAGAGTCATAAACTCCAGTCATATGTCTGGTTGCACCACTGTCAACAACCTAGACATGCTCAAAAGTAGAACTCCCTATACAGGAATCAATTGAGACAAGAGAAAACTCTTGCTCAAACTTTGTAGCAAATTCTTCTACAACTGCAGATGCTGCTACATCTCTTTCAGTCTTCACAATCTTTTTCTCAGGACATTTTGTGGCATAGTGTCCCAACTTGCCACAATGAAAACATTTGATCTGACTTAGATCTTTCTTCTTCTTATTCATGGATTTTGTTCCAAGTGCCACATTCTGCTCAGCATCCTCACTAGTTTGGCCAACCTGTGACCCATCTCAGATTCTTCTTGGGTGAAGTCATCCCACAATCTGGACCAACTTGGAAGAGTTTCTCTGCCCACAATACACTTCACAAAAACCTCCCACTTCTTGGTGAAGCCCTTCAGGGCTATCCTCACCAATTTTGAATCAGGAATGGTTTTTCTTACTGCTGCCAACTTGTCCTTAACTTGTGTAACGTAACACGAGTTAAGTTAGAGGCTACACCCTCATCACTTTTCATTTTAATGCCATGTAGCTTGGCTTTTAGGGCCATCTTCCTATTTTCATTTTTTGCTTCGAATAATTTGGTCAAAGTGTCCCACATATCTTTAGCAGTTTTCTTTTCTGCTAAGTGTGGTATGAGATGGTCTTTAACCCCATCCAAGATAATTCTCTGGGCTCTGGCTTCATGCTAAGTCGCCGCATTCGCCGTTTTTATAGCATGAAAATCGAAATCCGTTGAACGTTATCTGAGCACGATTTTAATCATTTAAATTCGCCGAATTTTTTGCCCTAGCCTGCGATTTCTGTCCTTGCACGCATCTCATGTCGTTAATTCGCCAGATGCCAAGAGATAAAAAATTGCGCAAGTCTGTGCTTCACGGCTCATCCCACGCCCTCGAGTGGAACTCCAACAGATCTTTGCGTTGATGGTGGCTGTTGAGTCTCACTACTCGAAAGTCAAACTAGAAAGCAAAATATCTGTTCCCTGGTTTGTCATAAACCGATTTCTGGCAAATTGATTGCGAGTCCGTGGAAAATGAACAAACTAGTTCGTGGGTTTGTAATGATGGTATAGTAATATGGTATAATAAATAGTTTCATTTATAATGTGTTTAATGAAATTCAAAATGTTTGATGCATATTTTATTATTTTCAAAATTTAATAAAACTTTTAATGTATTTTTTATTGACCAAACTGGTTCAATGGTTTTTCCCCAACTCTTGGGGAAAACCCTAGAAAGAAGATTTTTCATTAAGAAGATTCAGAAATTTCAGTACACTGAAATTTATCTTTAAACCCTCACAGACAAAATTTTCCAAATCTGAAATAGCAGCAAAAATAACTCGGAAACAGAAATTATCTTGAAATCTGAGCTAACCTCGAAATTTGTGCCTGAAAACTGCTTTACGGACTGTACGGTCTGCTATACTTTTTTGCCTCGAATTCTGTGCCCACTTGTGCTGCAATTAATGCTGTACGAACTGCATTTAATGTGTCTGTACTTTTCTTGGGATTCAAGCCCACACATGCGGCTGCAATAAATGCACAGGTACGGCTGCTAGAGATGCCTAGGGAATTGTGCTGCTACCTCTCCTTGAAAATCTTGCCCTTCTCTTGGTTCTCTTCTTTGTCTTCAATCTTCTTCTCCTCTGATGGGTGATCTCTCATTTGTCCTTGACTTATTGTTTTTATACTTAGATTTTCAATTTTGTAACTATCTTCAATAACTACCTAATATAGGGTTGAAGATCTTTTAACAAAATCAAAGGTCCACAACTTATTTCACTTTTAATAATTAAACACTTTTAATTATTAAATACATTTTTAAGTGAGACCCACTTTTCTAAAGTTATAAAAGCACATTCACTTTATTTACATAAACGTCACTTTGTTACATAAATACACAAGGACAAAATTTCTAGTCCTCTCATCACACCCACACCAAAAATATGGGAGGACCTTCAGAGATACAATTTCAACAGGAAATTCAATTTGGGAGGAGTGAAAAATATATCTATGATTTATCACGAATACAAAACAAGAAATACATTTAATGGTTGACAACCAAATCAATAAAATATACTTTTCAAAAATTAGGTTTGAGTCATAAGATGGAGGACACATAAAGAGCATTTATGAAAACCTTATATAAACCTAATCATTGGAGTAGGGAAAACTATGAAGTATGAATGGAAAATAGAATAAATTGTGAAGTACAGACAGATATAATGAAAACAAGAAACAGGTAATAAGTAAAAAGGAAACTCGGGAAGAGGGCATTGATATTAGATAGCTAGATGCTAGTTTTTCTCAGAGACATTTATATATGCGATGTCATTTTGTATTGGTTATCCACTTTTGAGTCCTTGATTGGAAAACTATGATGTTTCAGGATTCAGTATCGACTTTGACGCATCATTTAACATTTGGTATGACTCCATGATGATGATATATATCAGTGTTATATGCAATGTCATTTTGTATTGGTTATCCACTTTTGAGTCCTTGATTGGACAACTATGATGTTTCAGGATTCAGTATCGACTTTGACGCATCATTTACATTTGGTAGGACTCCATGATGATGATATATATCAGTGTTTTCTCCATATTTATGTTCTAATGTGTTTATCTGATGTTATTGTTGCTTTATATGTTTAAAATTCTTAAAAAAATGAATGTATTTTGTGATTTTTAATGTTTGCTGACTTTTGCCGATTTTTTTACCGATGTTGCTGAGAAGTTGTATTCGGGACCCTTGCCGACTTTTTGCCGACGCCGATTTTTTCAACATTGATTTCTATTATAGTGGATGCAATTTCGAGTTTCATAAACTTTGGTCATCTGTGGACATTAGTATAGTTTCTTTGTTTTCTTTTTAATGATAAATTGCCAAAAGACAGTTCACAAATTGTGGAATAATTATAAGCCCTTTATATAATTTAAAAGTTGAAGTTTTTTTAATAGCGTATGCCGTTTTCGATTATAAATCAAAGGCTGTCTCTTAAACTGATAAAGGATAAATGACAGTTAATCACAAACTGTGGAATAGTCATAATCCCTTTGTATACATTTTTTAGAAGGTTGAACCCTTTTTTATAGCATATGCCTTTTTGTATCAGAAATTAAATTCTGTCTCTTTAACTGATAAATGGTACAACACTAATTCATTTCTTTGTCTTTACTTTGATTTGACAGTGACCGCAGTATTGTTCTATATGACCTTCGAATGGCATCACCACTGAACAAGCTAATAATGCAGGTTACATAGTATATTCTTTTCTTTATGGATAGAAGCATACTTTTTGCTTATCCTAGAATGTGCTGAAAGCAAATCTTGTCTCGTTTGCAATATAGTATTATGTATAAATCACAAAAACTAAAACTCTATAAAGGTTGTTAGTCTAAACATCTAGGTGAATGACAAATAGTTGGATGAACGAGAAAGTAGTTTCGTATTCTACAAACTTGACTGAAATCCCGACTTTATTAAACCAACATGCTTGTTGAGATTCCAAGAAGCCTCGTTCAGAACCATTAGTGATACCACACTTTATGCTTAATCATTGGAGGAGACTGTTATGCTATAAAAATTACCCATCAAAGAAAACAATTCAAGCTACTTGGATAGAAAGAACAGAAAACAGAAGTCCTCATTTTTGCTGTTGTCAAACTGGAATTAATGGCAAATTTTCCTGTTTAATACTATAATAGTCCTGTAGTCTCCTGTTGAGTTTTCTCTAGTCTTACCTCTAAACATATATACTTGACAAGGAGTCAGAAAGATGACATTGAGCATGTCAAAGCTGTATAACTGAACATTCACACCTAGCATCAAACGTCATTTGAAAAAGGTCTGTTCACACTGTTCTTCATGGCTGAATTTATGTGTTTTATGCTCTTGTTAAGATAAGCAATATAGAATCTAAATCAGTGCTCCAACATGTGTGATTTTTTCTATGCGTTATGGAATAACCGATTTGGTGAAACATTTGCCTTTCAAGAGCTATTACCTTTTATTCTTTTATGGATCCTGTTTCCCGTGGTCCCTGAACTTCTTTAAGCAGGACCCTGTAATAGCTGTTAGTTTGAGTTGTCTATGAACTATATTGTTCTAGCATAAGACACCATTGCTTATTTTAAAGATTTTTCTGTAAGCATGGTGCAATGCATTTACACATTTTACAGTGGCAGAACTGGAACCAAAGAACACATAGTTATAGACTGCACTAGTCAGTATTGGAAAAATCATCAACATCAATGGAATACAATTTTTAATTTTCAAGTGTGGGACAAAAAGGTAGTGTTAATTTCTAATTGTTGAATGGACAAGTGTTGAGGAATAAATAATTTGCAGAAACACAGACTTTATTGATATTCAGTGGCCAACAGCAGTCATAAAGATAGAGGAAGGAGCAGCACAGATTTATATGCCCAGTTATGGCACTAGGCGCATTTGATGACAGAGTCTAAGAGTTCACTATGTGAGCATGATCGATTCTTGGACACATTCTTTGCTAGTGACGATTGAATGGCAGTGACACTTATATTTTAATCAAACTTCTTTTTCATATATGAACTAAGCGTAATTGCAGGCACTTTAGCTGTAAACAGATTTTATCAATATTCCAAGGGATTAGTTTAATCAGTTGTCACCAATGTTGTTGGGCATTTGGCTAGTTCCATGCTAGCAAATGCTTGTTTCGAATCCCTCTCGGTTAGTCATAGTGGTCTATGTCGATGATTTTACTAAGGGTGCCATCCACTAAAAGATTTTTTTTCACAACATTCATTAGTGAGGGAGAAATCTTGTAATGTTGGAATGAGTAATAGAATTGTTGGCTTTTGGGTTACTCTGAAAGTTTTTACACTATGTTTGAGGGTGCTTCATTAGATTTGGGATACATGGTGTATACTCAGCCCTTGGATGGTTTATGATAGATTGGCACATTGGAGATGGTTTACTCACTGGTTGCTTGACATCAGTTGGGTGCTTGCTTGGCATTCATCCCTAGGGCATTGGAGCTCTCTTTATATCATGGTGGGCGTCCTTCATGATCCACATGGAGGGGTTTGATTGCTTGGGGCAGACCCTACTTAGGAGGAGGTGTGTTGTGCATCTTGGAGGAGGGCATTAGGCCCTAGATAGCATCGGGTAGCTTGGATACCTATATGGAGAATTTTACTTGGTTTGGGGATGCCTAGGTTGCGACAGTGTTCATGAAAGGGTAATGGACACAAAGGAGTACTTGGCTTAGGAGGAGCGTTGGAGTTTGTGTGGCTTGTGGTAGAGGAGTGTGGACACATCTTGTGTAGCTACATCATCTTGGAGCCCTTATTGTGTATGACATCACCTTGGAGCTTGGGATGTGTACTCTTCGAGTGGAGTGCTTCACTTGAGTAAGTACTTGTAAGTGCATTGGCTCAAAAAGTATTGTTGGCCTCCCTTACGTCCCGTATATATAGAGGAAGAAGAGAGCCTTTCACTCACTCATTTTGTACTCATCATTCTTACTCACTCTTGTGTAGAGATGTGACTAGGAGTGCACTAGTTATTTTCAATTTTCTCTCTTGTATCTTCATTGGTACTTGGTTTCTCTTTGTCTCTCTGACTCTCTAGAGTATCTTGATCTTCATGGAACGTCTCAAAGTCAAGGGTTGGGGTTTCCTCCCTTTGAGATTTGGAGATTAAACCTGGGATTGTATGTGGTGGAGAAAAAGAAGAGGAGGTGATGTCTTGCCTTGGATGAATATCTTGAGTGATTCATGTTTGTTGGATCTGCTTGGCTGAGCTAGGGTTTTTCATTGTTTTCCCTACTAGGGTTTTGGAGAACTAGTGGGTTGTACTAGCTTTGCGATAAGGCCATAGTATGTACAGAAACTTCATCTTGTGCATATTGATGATGTTTTTGGTTGTCCAATACTTGTGTAAATTGCAGATATGATTTTCGGCCATCTATGTTCTTCATGGTTACTAATTTCCAGTTATCTATGCCTTGCTGATTTGACATAAGTTAAGGGTTTTACCGCTGTATTCAATGCTGTGAGAAGATAAGGACTGTTTTACCATTGTAGATAAGAGTTTTTATATCTGTTTTATGCATGATAAGATTGCCCTAGATGGCTGAATCTTATTGGAACAATTTGGAGTCTTTTCTCTTGGATTGTGTAGAAGTCTGGTGTTGTTAAGGATTGAAATACTGTTTGCTTCTGTTTCTGTTTTGTATTATATTTCATTGCAGCCCTAATGTTGAAAATTCACAGGGTTAATATCCTGGAAAACTCTACTTAAGAGGTGAAATTTCTATTTTGCATTAATTGGTGATTTTCAATAAATTTCAGGAGGATGCCATTTGAATTCTTGTTGTTATAGGCTTCATTGGAGCCTGCACCAAAGCACCTTTACTAATTGTCAGTGTAGGTTGGCTTTGTTGGCTAGGCAAGAGTTTCTAATTAAGTTGCACGAAACTTGGAAACGTTTCCAAGTTTATGAAATGGGAATGTCTGGAAATGTGACCCTCCCAAAAATGGATACGCCCGAGGAAACACAATATATAAAAAATATAAAAATAATAGATATATATTATATAGTATTTTTTTAAATAACTCGTCATCTTGCAAGAAAATAAGCAACACAAATAAGAATGATATATTAACTCATAGATAATTATATGATGCAAAATCCCTATGGCTTGATAGTCTTGAGTAATGCCATTCCTGTACCCTTGTACATTATAGAATCCAGTGGAAATGCTACAATCCTGCCAATCCTGAAATCCAAAAAATATTTAAGTGTACTGAATTCTGAATGGGATATGAAATTCTACTTACTCCATATGAAATCTGATGAGGTTGGAACTACTCTCAAACATCTTGAAACAATTAATTGTAATGTTAAAAATTCAAGTAAAAGGATAGAAAAAGGTAAGATAAAGGAGAATGTCACTTCTACTTTAAGAATTTAATATCACCATTAATTACAAGATGAGAAACTTTTCAAAGCCCAATCCCCTATCGTGATGAACAAGGCGATATTTTTTGATGAGTCCCACACCCCTCATGGGCACTTAGGTGGCCTTGGAAACTTCCAAAAAGATGCCCGAAACATCACTGAAAATGGCCGAAATGCGTTGGAAACATCCATGGCCATACCATACAATGTTTCCAGATTTTGGAAATGCCGTATGGTACAACCAAGGATGTTTCCAAGGTGTTTCGTCTTGATGTATTTGTAACTTCGGAATGTTTTCACTTATATTGTAGCCCGATGTTCCTATCGAGAGAATCATTTGTATTTCATTGTACCTCGATGTTCCTATCGGGAGAGTCATTAATATAATAAAGTCATGCAAAGTCAATGAGGTTAACCCTTCGTTGTAAGTCGAGGCAATAGTCCCCACAATTGAGTTGAGGTTAACCCTCCTTGTTGATAAGGGGGGCAAAGTCCCCACAGTTGAGGGGCACTAGGGTTATTAGACTCTCCTAGAGATGTCGGCCTTGGTAAGTAATTGTTAAGTCGGAAAGTAGAATAAATAGAGAGTGAGACTCTCTATTTGTCACACACACTCACCCAACTATAGCGCATAGGTGAGAGAGAAGAAGCTCGCTCAAGTGAGAAAGAGAATAACTGTTGGAGATCATCTTTTTGTCTTTGGGTTTTACTGCTGCCATTGGTGCTCATCTATCTCTAAGGAAGCTGCGGGGTTTTCTCCTTTATGGTTTCCCTGAGGAAAATCTTTGTGTCTCTTGTCTCTTGTGATTATTGCTGTGGTTGTTATTCTCTCAGATAAGATCCTAGATCATATTGCTTAAATGATAAAAATCTAACATGGTATCAGAGCTAACCCGAGAAGAAGACACTCTGCAGCTGCAGAAGCTAGGGCTTTTTACTCTTTGGGTCTCTCTTCACAATCCATCAGCAAAAGGAGGCTAGGCTAACTCTCCATTGAAGGGCACATCTTTCTATTGAAGCAGAGTTTGATTTCTGGCATTTTCAGATTTTGCTGCGGGAAATTAGGGCTTTTTACAGAAGATGAATTTTTGAGTGAGCCCAGCATAGGATTGCTCTCCTCATCAAAATCGAAATTTAGAGACCAAGGTCGAAGTTTTTGGTTGAATAAAACTCCGAGAAAGTCAAACCCTAGTTTGACCCCGGGCTTGAAAAACCTAAAATACTAAAACTTATAGTTTTGGTACATTCGCTATATCTCGGGATTGAAGAAGTCTCAGGGGCTAAAATTTTCACAGGCCGAAGATAAAATCCTGATGTACCCTGTGTAAAAATTTCAGCCTCAGATTTTCTATATTCTAGGAGTTATGATTCCTCCAAATCAGGGTTCCAACCTCTTCTAGGATTCATCTCTAAATAGGACGCCTAGGGAGAATTGCTATATCTCGGGCTACAAAGATCCAAATGAAATTTCGCAAGATGTTCCAGACAGGGCACAGACTGTACTTTCTGTGGTAAAAGTTTCAGACCCTGGTGATGAAACAGGGACATGTGGCAGTTCGTACAAGTTCGCTATTCTGAACCGTCCTGAAATAAGTCACCTTGGGAAAACTCTCATAAGTCCCAATTGGTGAAACCAATTCTGCTCAAACCTATGGTGTTGGAAAGAGGACAAACGAGGCAACCTCAGCGTGAAATTTCAGACACATAGGAGCAGTGCTTTCGAAGATACCGCAGAAACAATATCAGACATTTCTGCAGAGGAAATTGGAAAACTAGGGCTTCATGTTCCGGGAGCTTCCCTACACTGTTTTCAGAAAAGGAGTACATTGGACAACTTACCTTGAAGAGGCCCATATTTCTCTCAAATTAGATTTGAAAGATTCCAAGTTTTGAAAATTAGGGTTTCTCTGACAAACCCTAGGTCAACCAACTTCGGAACCAGGACAGACACCTCAAATCGGTAAGATCTAATCTTTTGCTATTTACAGTTGAGGTTCTCATTTCAAGATGACTAATCACACCAACTTGATGACAAGCTTGGTGAAGTTGAAAACTTCCGAGCACGGAAGTATAGGATTTCAGTGGTTCTTGAAGAAAATGAATTTGACACCTACATAAGTGGAGAGGTTCCAGTTCCAGAGGGAGATGAGGCTAAAGCCTTACACAAGAAGAACTTCGTCAAGGCCAAGAAGATCATTGCTGATTCAATCAAGGATCACCTTATACCGCAAGTGTCTTACCTAAAGACACCTAAAGAGATGTTTGATTCCTTGACCAAGCTATTTGAAGGGAAGAACATAAATCAGAGGATGACTTTGAGAATCCAGTTGAAGAATGTAAAGATCCAGAATGCAGAGACCATATAGTCATACTTTACATGGGTCTATCAAATCAAAGAACAACTTGAAGCAGTGGATGAAGAAGTAGAGAATGCAGAAGTTGTGATAACCACCTTGAATGGCCTCCCAGGATCATGGGATTCATTCATTCAACGAATGTGTGCCAGAAGGAAGTGATTACTTTCAGCAGACTCTGGGAAGAGCACACACAAGATGAAGCTCGACCCATAATAAGAGAAGAAAAGATGGGAACAACTGAAGATCAAGCGCTCACGATTCAAAGAAGATCCCTCAAGCGATGAGGAATATGAAGAACTCAATTCTTGAAGAACCTCTTATCCATCTTAAGCATTTGGATAAGAAATGATGCTGTTATGAATGAAGAAGATGATGAAGCTAAAAGGAGTCTACCCACGAAACAACTAAAATAAGCATTCAATTGTCATTTCAAGATATTATTTTGTTATGCATTTGTTTATACTCAGTTGATGTGTTATGCATGATAGAATGTTTGCATTAAGGACAATATACTACTATTAAGTAGCCCATGGTGCTATACAACTCTCCATTGCTACTTATCTAGAATGAAACCTCTTTGCTGACATATTGGGTTAGTGCACAATCTCAGTAAAGTCATGGTAGAGATGGAAGGCATCTAGAAAGTTTCCGTGAGATATGGATGAATGTTGTATTGGCTAAAATAGTTGCATGATCATATCTTTATGCATAAGAATTTACCATTATAAATATGCCTTATGAAATGTTTCTAACCATACAACTAATGCATTTAACTTGTAGGAAAGATCACGTACAATCGCCTACAAGAAAAGAAGGATGAGACTTGTTCCGAAGAACAAGTGACAACAGTTCAAGAAATAATCCAAAATGAAGAATGGTCTGACGAGACTTCAAGAGGTCTCAGACACAATGCAATTATGTGACACTGTCGTGCGGCATCATTGATGTAGAGCCTTCCAGCTATGAAGAAGTAGACAAGAAGAAAGGGAAGGAAACCATGATCGAGGAGTACCAGTCAATCATGAAGAATGATGTCTAGGATGCGGTATCGAGACCTGAAGAGAAGTCCGTGGGATACAAGGCAAGATTCGTAGCACGAGGCTTCTCACAGAAAGAAGGCATAGACTACGAAGAGAAATTTGCAGCCACTGGAAGTTATGACACATGACAGGCAGATTAATGTGTGCAAATTAAAGAAGGGCTTGTACGAGCTCAGAAGGCACCCATGGGATAACACATACATGAGGAGTGATGAAGATCTTAACCTTTGTTACAAGGTTGAAGATGAAAGCCTATAGAGGATGACAAGCTCACAGATGGGTGTGAGAAGAATGCTTTCAAGATAGAGGATCTTGGTATCCAGTGACCCTAGATGGATACATAGAATATTAGTAGCAGAGGAAGCTACCTGTCACTCTAGTACATAATGTTTCAATGCATAGAGTACGAAAGGAAGAGGGAGAACGATGCTCCACTTCAGAGGGAGTGACTACAGAAGATCCTGAGGTTCGACATGGTATGACATGATGGACAGATTACTGATGATTCTAGGCTTTACTGAGAGTAAAGCAGATTTCGACCTTTGCTTCAAGGTTGAAGGCGAAAGACGAGTGATGCTCCTGTTATATGTTGATGACTTGTTCTTGATAGGAAAAGAGGAACTCATTAAAGTTGCAAGAAGGAGACTTGCTGTCGAGTTCGAGATGAAAGACTTGGGTATGGGCATTACTGTCTAGGCATGGAGGTGTGGCAAAATGCGGATGGAATCTCCCTGGGACAAGGGAAGTATGCAGTAGAGATCCTGAAGAGGTTCGGGACGACGGATTACAAGGCCATGGCCACACCTATGGCATCAAACCTGAAGCTATTGAGTGATGCTTCATCAGAGACTGTTGATGCCACGATGTATTGTCAGATGATTTGTTCCTTGATGTACCTGACGAATACGAGATCAGATATTTGCTTTGCTGTGAACACATCGAAACATGTTCAGCTGATTGCTGCAAAGCATATTTTGAGGTACCTGAAGGGTACAGTTGACTATGGCCTCAAGTATGAAGCAAATCAAAAAATTAACCTAGAGGGTTATGTAGAATCAGATTGGGCAGACAATTCCATTTATAGGAAGAGCACTTCGGGGTGCTGCTTCAGTATGAGATCAGGTGTGATCTCTTGGTCTAGCAGGAAGGAGTGTTGCATGGCGCTGAGAACAGCTGAGGCAAAATATGTTGCACTTACTCAGCTATTTGGGAGGTAGTATGTTTCTTTTGAAAACTACTATTTGAATTGATTGATCTGACTTGCATTTTTGTGTGATGCAGAGAGGAGCAGTGAAGCTCCAGTATGTGATCCAGATTGAGATCTTTCGAAAGAGGGAGTTTTAGCATAGTCGGTGAGACAGGTTGTCTGAGCATAAAATCCTGGCGAAGCTCGTAGGTTGCTCAGACGTAAATAGTCTTGTAGGTTGTCCTCGAATGTAATCAGTCGTGTTGAAGCTCGCAGATTATCCTTGGATGTAGTCAGCCCTGATTTGATTCTATGCTAGAAATGGCCAGAGCGAAGTTCAAATACTTAAGTGAGAAGCTTGGTGTTCTCTAGATCGAGGTTCCCTTCAAGGTGAAGTGATGAGTCCGTGAGCCTTTCCGACATGGTGGCAGGCTAGGCCTCCCATGGTCGGATGTAAGTGCTGAGCCCTTCTGACATGGTGGCACGATTGGTTCCTTCCATGGTCAAATTTAAGTGCTGTGCCTTTCTGACATGGTGGTAGGATGTGTTCCTCCCATGGTCAGATGTAAGTGTAGAGCCCTTCTGACATGGTGGTAGGC
The DNA here is from genome assembly GCA_001517045.1 of Pseudotsuga menziesii. Classification (NCBI taxonomy): domain Eukaryota; kingdom Viridiplantae; phylum Streptophyta; class Pinopsida; order Pinales; family Pinaceae; genus Pseudotsuga; species Pseudotsuga menziesii. The sequence goes on along the minus strand of LPNX010467623.1, from coordinate 663,332 downwards.
GAGTCCTCCTATGGTTAGATGTAAGTGTGGAGCCCTTCTGACATGGTGGTAGGTGGGTCCTCCCATGGTTAGATGTAAGTGCGGAGCCCTTTTGACATTGTGGTAGGCGGGTCCTCCCATGGTCAGATATAAGTGCAGGGCCTTTCCTCGGATGATAGATGGTGTGTTCTATCATGTCGGTGGATGTAAGTGTAGAGCCTTTCTCTGGATGGTAAATGGTGTGTCCTACCATGCCAGTGGGTGTAAGTGCTGAGCCTTTACTTGGATAGTAGATGGTGTGCCCTACTATGCCTGAGGATGTAAGTGCTGGGCCTTTCTGACTGGGTTAGATGTAAGTGTTGGGCCTTTCTCTGGATGATAGATGGTGTGTTCTATCATGCCAGTAGATGTAAGTGCTGGGCCTTTCCCTAGATGATAGATGGTGTGTCCTATCACCAGTCGATGTAAGCGCTGGGCCTTTTCTCGGATGGTAGATGGTGTGTCCTACCATGTTGATGGATGTGAGTGCTGGGCGTGCCTTTTTGACATGGATGCTGGATGTGTTCCTCCCATGGTCAGATGTAAGTGTTGGGCGGGCCTTTCTGACATGGATGCTGGATGTGTTCCTCCCATGGTCAGATATAAGTGCTGAAGAAGATGAAGACCTACATGGAGGCTAGCCCTACAACCAGCATGAAAATGGGATGGCTCTGTAGAGCTTCCTGCGACGAGTAGAATTGAGAGAGAACACCATTTGATCGATATAGCGGAGCAGTGACGATGATGATCCAGTGATGATCCAGCTTTGATGATGATCCAGTGATGATCTAGCTTTGATGATGATCCAGAGAAGAAGACTTGTGCTGATGAATTGTGTCAAGAGAATACCTTCCTAGTTAAGAGGGAGTGTTGATGTATTTGTAACTTCGGAATGTATTCACTTATATTGTACCTCGATGTTCCTATCGGGAGAATCATTTGTATTTCATTGTACCCCGATGTTCCTATCGGGAGAGTCATTAATATAATAAAGTCATGCAAAGTCAATGAGGTTAACCCTCTGTTGTAAGTCGAGGTAATAGACCCCACAATTGAGTTGAGGTTAACCCTCCTTGTTGATTAGGGGGGCAAAGTCCCCATAGTTGAGGGGCACTAGGGTTATTAGACTCTCCTAGAGATGTCGGCCTTGGTAATTAATTGTTAAGTCGGAAACTAGTATAAATAGAGAGTGAGACTCTCTATTTGTCACACACACTCACCCAGCTATAGCGCATAGGTGAGAGAGAAGAAGCTCGCTCACGTGAGACAGAGAAGAGCTGTTGGAGATCATCTCTCTGTCTTTGGGTTTTACTGCTGCCATTGGTGCTCATTCTATCTCTGAGGAAGTTGCGGGGTTTTCTCCTTTATGGTTTCCCCGAGGAAAATCTTTGTGTCTCTTGTCTCTTGTGATTATTGCTGTGCATGTTATTCTCTCAGATAAGATCCTAGATCATATTGCTTAAATGATAAAAATCTAACATTTCAAACCCATTTCTATGTTTCCAGGCTTCTCAGGGACTGGTACGTCACCATTCAAGGCATTTCCTGCAACATAGGTTTCTAATATGTCCTCAAAAAATTAATGCAATTACTCACAGATGAGGTGGCAAAACCTAAAGAGAACAAACATGCAAATAGAGAGAGAGGATATGTACACTCCATATTTTATTGGCTATTGAATGAATTAAAAAATTGTTGGAGATTGATCAATCAGAATGCAATTATGTCTGTACATATAGGACTCAAAGACTACCATATATGTACCAGTTTAAATACATAATAATCACTTATTTTCAATCTACCAGGCCATTGCCATACCTTATCATATACAAAGGACTTTCACAAAGAGGTTCAAAACTGCTTCCGCTTTTTCTACCTTCCAGCTTATATCTGAATAAAAACAATATAGAAATGATTAATAAAGTATTTGTTCAAACTTCAGATAGTTCAAGAGGAGTATTACCCCCGAAGGCTTGTTCTGTAATATGTCCTTGCCGCAAGTCAAGTGTTTATTTGGATAAGTTATTAGCCAGTGAGTTGTACTCTTGATAGACATTGGAAAGTAAGTGCTTCAAAAGAATCCTTCATTTTCAGAATTGCCTTCATGGTTGCTTCCAAACCCATGCTGTTTATCTGGTTTTTCTTATTTGCCTAGTCAATAATAAGTGTAGAATCTCCAAAGACCTTAAGTTGTTTAATTCCTTTTTTTTTGACCCTTTCAAGAGAACCCATAATGCATAGGACTCTGCACTATTATTTGTACCTTCTCCAGCTGCATATTTCAATCTAATGTGATATGAATAAGACTGCACCTGTTCCACACATACCTTGATTTCCTTGACAAGCTCCGTCAAAATAACCCCATGGTTTTTTGTAATCAATACTGGGGTTTATCCAAATTCTGTTTGCTGTAGCTTTTGAAACTTTTTTATGTTCTTGACTAGAAATCCTGACCTGATGTGGGACTTTTGTGGTTGGAACTTCACTGCCTTGAAAAATTAGTTGGTTTCAGGCCCACTAAATTCCTTGCACAAAAAAACCTGGCAAGGTTTGATAGTCCTCGGCATCTTTGTCAGTTAACCATTCTTATAGGCAATCTACCAAAGTCAGTTTTTCCTATTTGACTACAGTCATTAGCCCAGAAGTTATATATTTCCAAACTTCTCTAGCATAAGGACCAGACAAACAGATGTGCAACAGTCTCATTCTCTCTTTTGCATAATATGCAAATACCTGGACCAATCCAATTTCTTTTCTGCTCATTATCCCAGGTCAATAGCTTGTTTGCAAGTGCCAGCCGTAACAGAATTCTAATTTTTAAAGGAGAGGGCAACTTCCAAATGACTCTCCACCACCATAATCTTTCCTCAGGAGCTTCTTCCTCCACCCTGGTTGCATATCCCAATTTAACTGTAAAGTTGCCTGAAACTGCATTCTTGGACCAACACAGTTTTTCTTCTTAATCAGATAATCTGATAGCACAATGTTCTAAAGAATGCATGTACTGTTTCCACTCATCTGCTAAGGATCCCTGAATCGTTAAAGTCTTCTGCAGTAATCCAACCTTGTCTCCAAACATTTGTTGAAGTGTGTGAAGTTGTCTCTTAAGCAAAAGACTCTTTTATTGTGAAGAACTGCTAGTAGATCTGCAGAGTGTCTAAAGTTGTCTTTTGCTCCAATCCATGGATCCTCACCTATTATCACTTTCTTACCATTGCCTACTTTCCAAGCAATCCATTTCACGACTAAGAGGAGGCATATACCAGGGATTTCCAAACAATTGAACTTTCATGAGATTCTCTTCTTTTAGACCTAAACCACTCTTCAAATGTTCTTTGCCTTGATACTTCGATTTCATTACCAAATCCCACAAACCTTCAATATTGACCAGTCTCCAGAGACATGTTGCTGCCAATCCCTCACTGAAATGGTATATATTTTTGATCTTCCAGCCTCTGAACTCTTTTGGTCTTGCAATCCTATTCCACTTCACCAAAGGGATACCCTCCTTGATCCTTTTCCTGGTCCACAAAAAACTATTTCTTAATTTTGTTTAGGATACCCTTAGATAATTTGGTAATGATCATCCAGTATACCAGAACACTCTCTAGGACTACTTTCAACAGAACCAAATGATAACCTCTGGAGAGCCAATGAAGGCATCAGATTGAGATTCAAGCTTCATTTTTTTTATATATCCATAACCAGTCCTTGAACTTATAACTATTTGGTTTTAATTGAAAACCGATATATTTTCCTCCAGAATCCACTTCATTTATGTTCACGGGAAAGAGTGTTTTGGCTTGTCTCCTTACCCCTTCTGAATGTACTGCTGTACTGACTGTTTAATTGAATTTATGAAGTTTTGCTGATAACTATTGTACACATACTAATGAATGAGCACTAGTGGATGGCCTTCTTCTTGATTAGGATATACTGTTATCTAAGTCACCTATCTTGCATGGATTGTCATACAAATTCAGTGCTGATATAATATTGTGATATGGTCTACTTATCTATGCAAATGCAATTAGTAAATACTGTTGAATGACTTTCTCAAGGTGTGACTAAAGGTGGATTTGGAAACAATTCTTTGCTAGCTAAATGCTAATACTTCAATTGGATGCTATTAATACTGCTGATGATTATCTTGTGCAACACTAAATACATAAACTTCTATCATTTGCCTAATCGGAATTATGCTTAATATGTCTTCTCCATTCTTCGTTGACTCCATAAGGTACTGATCTTTACATGAGGCTGTGGAGGGTATTTGGTGTGATTATCGACAGGCACTTAGATAAGGGCTCTCCCCTTGGAGTTCAAGACACTACAAAGAAGTTAAGGATTTGTAATCGAGGTGACATTGTGTCACAAGTATGTACATGTGCTTACTGGGAACTAGCCCTGCTAGTTTGTCCGGTAACACACTCATTATGAGCTCAACATGCTACTTACGAGAATAGACCCAACCACACTTCACCCCCAACCACACGGGCTAGACCCAATTGATAAATTGCAATTATTACAATTATAATACATAGCCCGATTATGTCCACGTACGAACTTAGGGAATAAGTCAGACTTAGCCTCATCATTTCCTCTCCATTTAGAGGAAATGATCTTCGATTTATGTAAATAGTGTTTGCATTCCAGTGAAGGACAACATAAGATGCAGGATCTATGTGCTTGCTGGAATGTCTCGATCAAATACTTGGAGGTGAGCTTCTGTTGAATTAAGAGCTTCTACAACAACTGGTGGTTTGTTGGATGAACAAATGCTCGCCCTATTGAAGAAGCATGCTTACCATGGGTTGCTGAAAGGAAGGTGCAAAAGTTACAACCTTAAATTGGTGTGGAGAGGGGAACCATGAACATTTGGTTCCTAGGAAAGATGCATCACAATTCAAAGTTGGATGTACAATTGATATTTGTGATAAAATTTCTCTACTAAAGTTTGAAGCCTATGGAGGAGGTTGTGGTAAGTCAGGAGGAATTAGCACTAGAGCATAACATTGAGTTTTTAATTTGTGGAACTTGAATTGCATAAGGGGGAGATGTGATTTGGTAGCTTGTATTGTCCTTGTAAAGTTAGTAAGTGTTGAAAAGCCGATCATATTGTGCCCTTCTGTCAAACTAGTATGGCTTGCCAAGAAGCATGTCACAAAAATATAAGCTTTTAACATCATAGGCAACTGTATCAATGTAAGTTACAATGGAAAAAGTGATGAAACACGTATGGGTGATAGGTGTGGGAAAGCTTACTTCCTTGTCCCATCCAAGATGATATGGTTGTAGAAAGTAGCTAGAGTAAGTTGACCATCTATTAAGAAACCTTGTTTGTTTTCTTGTCACTATTTGACTTGTTCATTTTTTTGCCTGCTCTGAAAAAGTGTAAGCTTGTTGAAGTCATTGATGAACTGTAGAATTATTTGTCCAAGAGTTTGCCTGAGTTGCAATCTCTATGCCAACATTGCTTATTTGCACCATAATGTATAGAACTGTTTGTTAACAATGGTATTGAAATCATTCCAAATGTTGGTCAAAGTTTGTAGTTGCGAGGTGTTGATTACTTCCTTGTCCCATCCAAGATGATATGGTTTTAGAAAGTAGCTAGAGTAAGTTGACCATCTATTAAGAAACCTTGTTTGTTTGCTCGTCACTATTTGAATTGGTCATTTTTTTGCATGATCTGAAAAAGTGTGAGCTTGTTGAAGTCATTGATGAACTGTAGAATTATTTGTCCAAGAGTTTGCCTGAGTTGCAATCTCTATGCCAACATTGCTTATTAGCACCCTAATGTATAGAATTGTTTGTTAATAATGGTATTGAAATCATCCCAAATGTTGGTCAAAGTTTGGTTGGTAGTTGCGAGGTGTTGATTAAGGTATAACTATTATGGAGTTGAATTTTCAAGGTCTACATTGGTGGAATGACCTATTGAAATGGCTACCACCCCATATTCTTTACTAGATATTCTGAGATACCTTTTTATGGAGCATCAAGGTAGGGCACAATCTAGAGGCTCTGTCAAGCAAGGACATGACAAATATGTTGTCCTTGCCTCAATGTCAATTGACTTTTGGCATCCATCCCCACAAAAATGACATTTGGCTACCCTGCAAGTAGGCAATTATCAAATATTCATAAGGGAATTTTTGGCATCATATAAAGTTTGGCCTCTTGTAGAGAATATGTTGGCAAATATTAGGATAAACATGAAGTTCAACTCATATGTCGGCAAAGATGCATTCATATTCTAAAAATGACCAGAATAAAAAAATGAATTAAACCCACATTCACCCAACAATCCCTAATATAACATGCATTTGCACTGGAAAAATGACCATGAAGATAATATGTAGTAAGGATTAAACACATTAGAGTATCGTGTGCAGATGATTTCCCCATAAAAATCATTGTACTTCTTGAGGTCTTCTTCCATGCATAAAATACCTCCTATAGCTGATAAAGAGAAGAGAGCATACAAAATTCCTATATGAAGAGAATGATTGACTGCCTTTGTATCCCATTATAATTCTAACCATGGTCTGCTTATGGTTTTCAAGTTTTAATGTATTTCATATACTGAATAGGCATGGCGTAGACTAAGGGTGTTTGAATTGGGTAACCAAGATTGATCGATTGCTAGGAAAATTTGAACTGGTCATAACGTCCTCTTTCTCTGATCATGGGGATGTTGATTTTTTTGAGCAGCATCGAGAGTCATTCTCCAAGGAGAATGAAGACATCTGGTCCGGGACCAAGATGTGGACCTAGTCTAGCACTGGGGGGACTCAACCTAGTGTTGAGTGACCATTCTGATGAATGGTAGATATCTGGTCTTTGACCATGATATGGACCTAGCTCTGTCCTGGGTAGACTCAACTCGATGTTGAGTGACCATTCTGTTGAATGGTAGATGTCTGGTCCTTGACCATGATATAGACCTAGCTCTGTCCTGGATAGACTCAATCTAGTGTTGAGTGACCATTTTGTTGAATGGTGGACATCTGGTCCGGGACCACGATGTGGACCAGTCTAGTATTGGTAGACTCAACTTAGTTCTGAGTAGCCATTGTCTTGGAGAATGGAGGCGCTTGGTCTGTTACCAAGTATTGGATTGAGGGTCAAATTATGCAGCCCATGGCTGAGGCACCTAGTTTGTTACCAGGAAGGAACTGTAAGCCCTAGATTGGGTCTAGGCATGTGTGACACTCTTACCCTTGATCAAATTACCTTGGTTAAGATACCCTAGTACCTGATCTTGGTGTCACACAGAGTGTGAGATAAAAGCATTAGTAACTCTCTTGGTTTATGATGATGTACTTTGAATGGAATTAAAGGACCACAGACGCACTTGGAAAAAGGCTAAAATCAAAAGTAAAAAATACATAAGTACTTTTGGACCACAAGAAAAGAACCACAGGTGAAAGACAAAAATACATAGGTGCTTTTGGATCACAGGAAAAGGGACCATAGGTGAAAGCCAAAAATAAATAAGGACTTTTGGTAAAAGTCAAAAAATACATAAAGGACCTTTTTGGTAAAAAAGTAAAAGTGAAATTAGGAAAAGAATAAAATATTATTATTTTGTCTTTCCTAATTTTGGTCCACTTACAGGTAACTAAAGGCTATAAAAGAAGATCGAGTCAATTGATTCTTACATACACACTTGCTCTCACAGGTACAACTGCTCAAGGTTGAAGATAGAAGATTTTGTGATTGTGCCCTAGCATGGATGAGTCTAGCCAGGGCATCATCATTCTCCATCAACAAACCCTAAGCTAGGGTTTTCCATATTTTCTGTCTTAAGGGTTTTATCAAGCCCTTATCTTCAACCAATTTCAGATTCGGGCAGCCACCTTCAGATCTAGGAAGCCACCTACAGATCTAAGGAAACCATCTTCAGATGTAGGGCAGCCACCTTCAGATCTTCAGATCCGGGCAACCATCCTTCATATCTAGGGCAGCCACCTTCAGATCCGGGCAACCATAATTCACATTCGAGCAACCACCTTCAGATCCGGGCAACCATAATTCAGATTCAGGTAGCCACCTTTTTTTCAGGCAGTCTTCCTTCCATTTCCAGGCAGACTTCTTATTTCCGGGCAGAAGGGTTTGAGGGTTCAACCCTCTTCTACATTTCGGGCAGGCCAGCAAAGGGCATTGCCCTCTCGGCACCCATAGGCAGCCTGCTACAAGTATACCCATGACGGTTTGGCTGACGACCAACCCTCGGGTAGACCCACAGGGGCTGCCGTAGCCCAACATCACCTTTGGGTAGCCTGTAGGCATACCCGTGAGGGTGCTGTAGCAGCACAAGGCTGCACAGACCCTCAAGGAAGCGCATGGGCCAGCCCTTAAGGGCTTGGGCTAACTGCTAGCCCTTCGCGCAACAGTCTAGTTGCCGCAACAGGGCAGCTGAAAGTTGCTGGGCAACTGACAGTCAAACGGGCACGGGCGGAAGGAGACCGGGCAGTAGACAACCAGATCGGGCAGGAAAAATAACAATCGGGCAACAAATCGGGCAACCGAACAATATGATCGAGCAGACAGATTGAGTTTTGGGTAGATCTATGATTTTCAGGCAGTCTGCAATTTATTAGGGCAGGAGAGAGAAAAAAGGTATAAGCCCTATTTTTCTGAAAAAGCCCTAATTGGGCATTGTGATGTAAAATTGGAAAATTTTACATCTTCTGATATTGTGGTTGTCCTCATTGGTTTTTGAGGAACTTTTTGAAGAATTTAAGTCATCTCATTTACAAGATGAGCTACTAATGCTTTTTGGGGTTTTTGTCCTTTAAAGGTTTCCCCAGTGAAAAACTCTTGTGTCCATTGTGTTGATGTGATGAATGTTATTTTATTGCACTTGTCATTTGTTTAAGTTAATCTGCAATTTTTTTGAGTATTTCTGCTAATGCTAAAATTCAACAGGGGACTTACAAGAACTCATTTTAAATGCAAAGTTAGGACATGTGATGAATTAGCTAACATGGGTTAAACCCTCATTTAGTGCCCAATTTAGATTGTTTCAACAATTATGCATTGAAAATGATAGCGTTCTTTTAGTTAAATGCTACTTGTGTTGTACTTGATGGTATAGTTGAACCAAGTCTTTTGAGCATTCCTAGCTTAAATTTGGCTTAACCCTACTACTCGTTTGAGTTAATTGCCAGGTCTTGAGTTTGACTCTATCAATGAGTCAAACTTGTCAATAGTGAATTAGACTAATAAGTGCTTGCAAGTCAATCCTTGACCTATGAGTAACTTGATGGCAAATGGAAATTCTTATTGGTGTCAAATATAGATGCCAAAAAGAAAAAGAAAGACCCTTATCTTGAATAACTTCTACTGACTTGTATTTTCAAAGTCTAAGTTGAACTCACTCTGGCTTCACAGAGTTGTTCATCATTGCCTATTGGCATAGGAACAAGTCTTGTTGGTTATTCGTTAAACTCACGACGTTGGCTTATTAGCTTGTTATGAAATGCACCCATACTCAGCATGACTATTCAAACTTGTGGGGCTTCTGAAATGTGGAGTTTTTGGATCATTGGCATTAAAGACTATGTCTTATAAATTATCACGCAGGTACTACACTAAGAAACATGACACGTCCAAGAGGGCCCCCATGTTTGTATCCCACACGTCGGACACATGAGATGTTAGGAGTCAGGACTCATGCCCTAGATGTGTCTTGACGCTTGCCATTTAGAAGACCCACATGCTCTAGTAAAAAATGATTTTGCTTCCATTTACTCATTTTCGGTTCAAGTGAAAGGGCTCTCACTGTATAGCTCTTTGCAAGTGAAGGATAAGACAGAGTTTTGAAGGGCTTCTAATTGCTTGGAGTTCAATGATTAACATACCAAATTTGTCATTTCTCCAACAACAATGTTTTTCTTGATTCATTCCCATAGAAATTGTGGCTCATGTTAAATTTCACATACCATATTTGATTGTCATTCTCAATAATTTACTGGTTAAATTCTAAATGAAAGTACACCGATAATTTATCATTACGTGGTGGAATAAAAATAGGAAATCATTACACATTTGACACACTTGTTTACCTTGGAAAACCCTAATGGGAAAAAGACAACAAACAATGATTTTATTAAGATAAAATCCTGGACTCCTGTCTTGGGATTATGGCCCACTGAGGAATAATACAGATCAATAAGTTTCCTAGCCGCAAGGTGTGTCCTTCGATCTTGTTGCAACTTAGTTGCTGCACATTGTTCTTTTCTTTTGACTCAGCCCCTGCACACTTGGGTGAAAGTCCTTCTCCACCCAATCAATGAGGTCTTATTTAGTCATTTTGTGTGACTGTTGTGTCTTCTCCTCTCCTTAGGCTTCGTTTTATAACATCTCAATGACCAAAACCCTATACCTAGATCTCTAAAGTGATCGATGGCTGAGATTAGATTTCAAGCCTCACTCAAGATCAACCGCTGTGACTTAATCTTAAGTTCACTTTTAGTCATTAGCCAACATTACGTTAATTAATGTGCTTTTTCTAAGTTAGACTTAGGAAAGAGATACAAAAGTCAATTGTTTCTCAAACAAGTGCCTAGAGAGGTAATTTATGCGACTCTTGCATGCTTGACACCTAGCCTATGCAGAAGTACCTGGCCGAGCTACAATCCCGCAAACTGCTAGCCCTACGTTCCCTTTTTTCTTCATGTCGCGGAGCCTTTCCCACTGGCTGGCTTGCCCTGCTTTATAGTGGATCACTCTCTTTCTTACGCTTGTGCTCTCCGCTAGCGGCCTCTACACCTATTGTCGACAACTGACTTCGCTCCCATTGCTTCCATTAGGTAGCTCCTCTACTGTAGCGTCTTGTTGGCGTAGCTCTAGTCCGTGGCTCCATACGTGGACTTCAATCTGTGGATCTGTGTCGGCGTCACCCAACTCAAGGTTCCAACACCTATGTTGTCGCCCACCAAACCTCCACCATTTTCCTCTACTAGTCGATCCTCATGAACACTGTTTGTTGCCACCCTGCTCCTTTCTCATCCCACTGGCTCTTTTCTCCTTTTCGCCCATGTTTTCCTTCAATGTCCTTCACGACAACACATTAGCTTCACATGTAGCAGCAGCTTCACGGTCCTCCAGTGGCCACGAGCCCGAATCTCTTTGCAGCAGCTTCATATGTAGCCGTACGTTGTTGTACAACGACTATTATATGGTGGATGTATGATGTCCTATGTTTCCTTCTTTTTCCTTTTTTTTAATTTGTAAACCTCACCAATATATAATTTCCTTCTTAGCGCCAAGCTCTCTCTGAAACCATGTTAAATTTCACATACCAGATTTGATTCTCATTCTCGGTAATTTACTGGTTAAATTATAAACGAAAATACACTAATAATTTAACTCACTACGTAACAGAATAAAAATAGAAAATCATTCACACATTTGACACACTTGTTTACCTTGGAAAACCCCAATGGGGAAAACCCAACAAATGATGATTTTATTAAGAATAAATCTTGGGCTCCCTTCTTGCGATAATGGAACATTCAGGAACAATACAAATCAACAAATAGCATACACTCAAGATTTGTCCTTCAATCTTGCTAACTGCTACTTCGTTGTTGCACTTTGCTCCTTTCCTCTGACCTTGCCCTTGCACACTTGGATGAAGGTCCTTCTACACCTAATCAATGAGATCTCACTCACTCATTTTGTGTGGATGTTGAGTATTCTCCTCTCCTTAGGCACCCTTTTATAACATCTAAATGATGAAAACCCTAACCCTAGATCTCCAAAGTGATTGATGGCTAAGATTAGATCTCAAGCCTCACTTAAGATTAGCGGTCGTGACTTAATCTTAAGTTCACTTTTAGTCATTAGTCAACATTAAGTTAATTAATCTGCTTTTCCTAAGTTAGACTTAGAAAAGAGATACACAAATCATTTGCCCAAAAATGAGTCGGACAAATACAACACAAAGAATGGATTGGTCGCTATCAATGGGTGTGCCCCTCTCAAATAGATACAAAGTTCAATGTGATAACATAAGAGTGAAAGAGGGGGTCGCCTAGGGGCTATAGTCTCCTTAAGGCGCCCCCTTCACAATGATAAAGATGTGTAAAGTGATAAATAATCATGCTGCCCCAACAAGTGCGCCTCAATGGAGTAAGTGCACCTGCTCTAGGGAGAAAGGTGATGCGTGGGCCCCAACTCCTCAACAAAATCTCATAACAAGGCTCACAACTTTAGTATAAAGTCTTAAAATAATCTCAAGTAACATATTGACCCACATTTCTCCATTTTGATAATGTTAGTAAGTTAATGGTTACTTAGCCAATTTAATTTTTGCTAGTGTATTTTGCTGAAGCTATAATTGGCCAAAATTGGCCACTTCCCTTGCTCGGATGCCCAAACCAACTATGCCAGTGCGTTTGTAGACCCCAAATCCACTATCGGTGCTCACACGAACTACTCAAATCCATCAAATATGCTCGATATGGCTCAATCCATGCCAAGCTAATAAAAACATGACCTTGGCAACTGATAATAAATAAAAATCTCACCGACCGAGCTGCATCATGGTGAATTGAAGCATGGAATCATGTAAGGGGTCCATGTGGATGCCAAAAACCAAAAATCTCACGTTCGGATCCAAAATTGCTACGACCCCTTTTTTGGCTTGGTCAAACTTGTTTGACCAAGTCAAACTAGTCAAAATATGGCAGAGATGAAGCTGTGAAGACCTATAAGCACAAGGGGATGCCAAGATGCTCGTTTATTTATGTTAGCAAATCGACGACAACACTAAGGAACAAGCTATAATGATCCATCATAAAAGCACAAGAGAATCTAGGCCTAAATTAGTGCAGACTTGTTCCCTTTTCAAGAAGCCTTCAATGTATGCATGCTTGTAGTCTTGGTCATCTTGTTAGAAATGGGTGAAGTGATCAAATCAAGGCTTAAGATAAAGGGAGGACTTGTACTTTGATGTTG
>LPNX010467623.1:475985-650263 GCA_001517045.1 Pseudotsuga menziesii | reverse complement strand
AGATCCTTTGGACAAGCAAGGGAAAATATGGGCCACAATGACATAAGCATGCTGGAGAACAATAGGGAATGGTAGTGTCTCACAAATGGGATATAGTGCTTAAGAAACCAATACTAGACTCTAACAAGGTGCTCTGCGACTCACATCCAATCTTGCCTCAAGCTCTGTGAGGATATTTTCTAAAACCTTTATGATGAGTTCACAGGTGACTGTAATGTGGTGAGGTTCTAGGGGAAACTTAGAATTAACTTTCCTTGCTTCATATCATGTCCCTACCCTTAGGCTCCATGAAGTATAATCATTGCATTCATTTCATTTACATGGGGCCAAGCAATCATTTAGATTTGGCATGTTCCTCATATGCTTGGCCTTATTCACTTTCATTTCACATTAGCCTTTTTGGTTTGAATATCACTTTCTTTAGATACATCATGATACACATATACAATGTAATGATGGTAGTAGCACTTGCTTCGAGGACTAACGAGATGACACCCTGTGGAAAGCACAACTCTACCCGCCATTACAACATCAGGGGCAACTGACAAGAAGTAGATCCGCTATTGAAGCCACACTCCCACACACTCCAGAGCCGAGACACAAATAACATGGGGTCCAACATACGTAGGGGTCAAAGGGGGAGGTCCTCTAGATCACATATCTCAGCCCAAGTCAAGGTAGGATCCAATATGAATGGGTCGGATGGGTGGAGATAGTGGAAGGTGATGCTAAAGCTAGCCAATGGGACAAAATAACCAAGTCTATACGAAAGGTGGGGAAGGAACTAGTGTGCATACAAAGGAGCCTTGCAGTCAAGGCACCATGACTACTCCAACAGTCAGCCTATGACAATAAAAAAAGAAGCAAAGGATCATATAGCTAGTCACCCAACGTCAAGTCAGACTACTAATATAAATAAGGGACACAAAATACCATATACCTGCTCTACCATACACCTGCTTTGCAGCCTGATTTTGGATGATGATTTTTAACAATGATGGGCAAGGGAAGAACCAACACTGATCTCTGCTGACATCCAAGCAAGGTTGCGGGGAAGCGCCCTCCCCCTCGCCCCCGCTCCGGAAGCTCGCTCCGCAAGGAAGCGCCGTGGGAGCTAACCGGAAGCGCTCCCGATCCGGAGCGATTTTTGAAGTGCGATTGCGCCTTAAAATTTTCGCTCCCTGCTTTGTCTGGAAGCACACACTTCCTTGGCGCTTCACCATCGCTCCCGTTGCTTCCTCCTGCTGCTTCTGACTTCACTCCCTACTATGCTTCCTCCTGCGCTTCCCCCATTAAACGACGCCCACATCCCACGGAAGAGAGGAAATGGATGCGAGTTGGTTTTTGGAGGGAAGGAGGAGGGATTTGGGGGATAAAGCCCTCTTCTCCAACCTCATTATCACTTTGCAAGAGAAGAGAAGAAGAGAAGAGAAGAGGAGGAGAAGAGAAGAGGAGAGGAGAGGAGAGGAGAGGAGAAGGTTGCCACCATTGGAGAGCGGGAGCCAAAGAGGTAGGCTCTACAACCTTCTTTGTTCATTTGTCATTTGCTTTGTGTTAGAATTTTGAAATTTTTTGACCTTTGATTTCTATGAATGCTTGGCCTTGGAATATAAATTCTAGAGTCTAGTGACTAGAATGTAGTAATGTACATTGTTAAATCTCTAGTTCCTCCCTCATTCTATTGCAGGCAACAGGTCAAATCTCTAGTTCCTCCCTCATTTTATTGCAGGAAACAGGTTAAATTTCTACTTCCATCTAGCATCAACCATGATGATGGGTTTATGGTTTGTTTTGTTGGTTCCATTTATAATTTTGATTGTGGTGGTTGGAAATCAGAGGAGAAATGAGGAAGAGGATGAAGAAGTGGGAAGTGGCACATACCATGGAGAGGAGGAGGAGGAGGAGGAAAACTGAAAGAAAACCAAAGAGGACCCCACACCCTTATGGAAACTAGAGGGGGTGGAACCACCAAATTTGTTTGCCCCCATTGTAAAAAGACATACACAGGTTCATATACCCGTGTGAGAAGACATCTATGTGGGCACATGCCATGTGATGAAAGAAAAACTGTAGGAGTTTGTGTTTGCCCAAATGTGGTATCAACACAAAGAGCCATCTATAAGAAGGAAGAATTTGAAGCCCAGCATAACAAAACGATCATTGGATGACCATGACCTTTCATGCTCACCAAGAACTGGAGGCCCATTCACCCAAGACAGTGGATTCTCTCCCATGCAATCACGTGGCAAGAAAATATCAGATTTCCTTGATAAAGGCGGTAGGGATGACATGGATTCAAAAGTGTTTCGGTTTCTCTATGCATGTGGCATACCATTTAATGTTCTTTGCTCACCCTATTGGCATGAAATGGTAGAGGCCATCTGCACTGCCCCAACAAGATACAAGAGCCCCGGGTATGACAAAGCTAGAACTATGGGGCTTGACAAGGAAAAAGCCAAGATCCAAAATGCTTTGGGGCAGTTCACAAATGCTTTGAATGAGTATGGGGTATCAATTGTATCAGATGGTTGGACCAATGTGAAAGGTAAGCCATTGATAAATGTTTTTGGTGTCTCTACTACTGGTGCAGTCTTCCTTTTGGCACATGACTACTCAGATAAATTCAAGACTGCCATGAACATTGCAGAATTCCTACTCAAAAACATTGAAGCTATTGGTTTATACAATGTCATCCTAGTCATAACAGATAATGCTGCTAATTGTAAGGCAACGAGAGCAATCATTGAAGATAAATACCCCAACATATTTTGGTTCGGGTGTTTGGTTCACACATTGAACCTTTTGATGCATGACATTATTAAGTTGAAGGAAAATGAATACAAATTGATTAGTGAACTGTACAAAAAGGGCAAGCACATGATAAGATTTATTACCAACCATAGAAATGTCCAAGGCATTTTCCGCACTCACTCAAAGTTAGAGCTATTGAAGATAGCAAATACTCGATTTGCTAGCTATTACCTCACCTTCAGGCGTCTTTTGAAGGTAAGAGAGGCATTGGCTAGCATGGTATCAAGTGAATCATGGCAAGTCTTGGAAGATAGGGCTACATCCACATCTGACAGACTTGATTTCTAGGATGTGGAAGACACAGTTCTTGATGGTCAATTTTGGGCAAGTGTCAAGTTTGTTTTGCAGTTCACAAAGCCCATTTATCACATGATTCGGTTTGCAGATACTGATAAGCCGGTAATTGGGGAGGTGTATGAGCAGATGGATAGCATGTTGGGCCAGATTAAAGATATTGTTGAACCAAAGGATCCCATCCTGTATGACCATATTCATAAACATGTGGTCAAAATGTGGGAACATCTCAACGTTTCACTGCATGCCTTAGCATATGTATTAACACCAAAATATTATTTTCCATCTTGGTTGGCCAAACCAGCACCTGGGGGTGGGGTTAGGAGAAATCCCCACACAGATCCAGAGGTACAAGTTGGGTACATGGCTGCTATAGAGAAGTTGGTCCCAGATGAAGAGGAATGTGCCATATTGCGTAGTGAATTAAGCAAATACTTTAGTGATATTGGTTTGTTTGCTACTTTGCATGCTAGAAAAGATTGAGATAGGGCACCTCCTATTGAATGGTGGAACATGTATGGCTCATCATGCCCACACTTGCATAAATTGGCAACCGAAGTGCTTTCACAGGTGGTAAACAATTCCTCTGCAGAAAGGTGTTGGAGCCCTATAGCTTCATCCACTTGGTGAAAAGAAACCAATTAAATGAAAATCAGGTAGAAAGCTTGGTTTATGTACATTACAACTTGAGGTTGTTGACTCATTACTGTGAGCGGGCCAAAACTGATAAATCATATGTCACTTGGGACAACAATCCGGAGGAGCATAACTTGGAGGATGGAGCCTTAACTTTAGAGCGCTTGGAGGATAAGCTTTTGGGCAATGAGGATGACCATGCAGCAACAGCAACAACAATGCCACCGCCATGTGCTACCTTGTTTCCAGATGCGCCATCTTTGCCTAGAGGTTCAACTTCACAACCCCACCTGCATCAGCGAGGGGGGGGGGTCATGCAAGACCAAGTCTTGGATGTGGCTCAAGCTGCTCAACATCGATGGCTATTGGGGATGAAAATCCCGCTCCCTTTGTTCATAGACCATAGGCAAAGAAATTAGAAATTTCCCGTGGCAAGAGGAAACATCCATAGAATCTACTTTTCTTGTCTTTTCTTATTTACAGTACTTTCAAGTTTCTGCACTGTTGAGATTCGAGAACTTGAGTCATTGACGCTTTTATATTTATTATGGTATATTTTTGTGAACATTACATGGCAATTCAAGTTTGAAGTTTGAAGTTGAACTCTGAAGCTGTAAGGGTGATAACTTGATGTTATGGATAATTGACCTATGTTTGACGAATCCAGTAGTATATGATAATTGATTGAAATTTGAATCATTGATGGTGGATGAATGATGTTATATGGTATTATGATTTATCATGTTATGGTTTATTTCATGTTTTTTATGCTTTCCATAACTAATTCAACATTCTACAAGCATTTGTTGGCATATATGCATCAAAATATATTAAAAATATATATTGTATAAAAAACGCTCCCGAAACACTCCCAAACTGGAAGCTTCTGAAAATTTCACTTTTCGCTCTTGCTCCTGCTCCCGCTTCCTGCTCCCAAGTAACCTTGTCCAAGTGAACCATGACTTAGCGAATATGATCTCCATGGGGTCATGTGAGAACAACTGTGACAAGAGAGTCCGGAATATGCACCGAGTGATCTCTCAGGCTGGGGCACACTATTGGTAGTAAATGTCATATAGCTCTGCTCATGCTCATGTAAAGACTGGATCTGCATCGTGGTGGCTCCAGCTAACATAGATGTGATAACAGAGACATGTGGCATAAAGTTAGAAGAATTCTATTCATGTTGCTATAAGGTTCTAGATTTGATTTTTGGCTAAAACCTTAAGTCCAATTCCCTTGAACTTGATTCACTCTACTAATATTACTTGCCAATCATGCCTAGTCAAATTTTCAATGGATAGATACCTTACCAGGGGTTGTGAAATTATAAAAAGACAGGTTGAATTCTCATGCAGAGTTGTCATATTAGTTTTTTCTAGACAAGTTTAAAAGCCAACTCGCCCTTATCTAATCCGCTTGAGGTGGGTAGTTGGAGTTTCCAAGAAACATGAGTCAACTCTTGTCAAGTTTAGCAAGTAGATAAAGCCTTGAAGTTGAGTGCTTTTGCTATCTTGCTGGTTTGGAAAAGCATCCTGATTAAGGCTGCTTCAAAATAAGATTTAATTCAACCTCACACAGGGCTTGATTGATACCATTGTTTAGAGTGATAAACCATCAAGTTAGAGAATATAGTAACAGCTATGACATGTGTAATTTGGAAACAGCAAACAGTACTAATGTTTTTGGTATGGCAAATATAACAGCTTATTTCTCAGCCAGGGTATACCATTTATCATTGGTAAATGCATTTCTGAGGGATAGGACAGCTAGTACACAGAGGAGAAAAGAGGAGGTTCAATCCAGCACATGAGTGAAAAGGAAAGGTGTGATGTCAGATGTCACATATAACAGCAAGATAGGAAGGGTCCCAGTGATGTAATGCCACTGTACAGGTTGCAGTTTGCAAATATTCAATGGTTGGAAACAAATGCTAATTCGACCCCCTGATTGAATCTTATCGTCACTGTGGACACAAGGCACTGGGTGTCAGTTGTGTACATACAAAAAATGTTATATATTGCTTCAAGTAACCAGCAGTTTCCTTTTGTTATTGAAAACCTCAGTCCAGCAGATTTGAAGGCTTCTGATATGTTGAATCATGAGGTTGAAGAAGGAAAGTAATGCAAAATAGCAAGAAAAACTTCCCTAGGGAGTGGTTAATCCACAGCAAATAGCATCTCAGCTTTAGAAGGCTCACTTAAGATGAAAAGCAGCTATCTTGGTAGAAAGAAACAATAAGGAAATCCACCATTTCCAAGACCTCAGATCACTGCCTCCATTTGCAAGCAAGAAAATATGGCAGCTTGTCACCTATGACTCGTTATGTATCATGATGCAATTGATATTTTGGATAATATGTGATTTGGAACGATTATGATTTGTCCTAGCTCTTTGAACTTATTGGTTATCATCTAAGTCACCTGACATGAGGACACGGGGATTCGAATGTCCGACACAGACATGGTGACCCCCAGAATCAGGACACGTTATATATATATATATATATATTTTTAAAAATTATATATATTAAATATATAGACATATAGATCTAAATTTTTACAAATATTTAATAGAAATCAGAATCAATGCACATTTAACATTAGTAATTAGTATTACACATTTACAAATCAAATCAGTAATCACAATGGGATTATGAGACACAGATAATTCATGATACAGTATACTCATGATAGTCATAGATCAAGATGTCAATACTCAGGAGTCAACCATATTTTTCATTAAGTCATCAAAATCAAAATGCATTACATAGATGTTGGAATGCCATTGGTAAATGCCAAATAGACCAATAGTCATAGTAAATACAAAAAGGGGTAGATCAAAATGGAAGAATGAAGAGTCTCATCTATCAATAGTCCTCCTCCATGCGGGAATCAACAAACTCATCACCGCTCTCTTCTTCCTCCTCCTCTCCACCCATCTGAGGATCAATATCTGCTGTTGTGGAGGATGACCCCTCCAAAGGATCACTATCATCAAACGTCACCAGCTCTAGAACTGGATCATTAAGATCCAAGTCGGCTAATGCCAACTCAGTACTATTGTCCAAACCCATATGATCAAGAAAGACATCCCAGATCATTGTCTTTCCCTTCACCCACTCCTTCCTCTTCCTGTAAATAAGACGAAGGTTGGTGTGCACATACACCATCGTCTCTGCTTTGGACTGCTCAAGCCTGCTTTTCTTCAAACTGTACAAGTTGCCATGTGTTCCAATTCCTCTCACAACTAGAGGATGATGTAACTTGAGTGATGATCCTCAAGGCTAGGTTTTGTAGAAGAGGGCATGTTGCCCCATGAGTTACCCACCAATTATAGGGCTTCTTAACTCCCCTGTCTCCAACCACATCATAGCCTCTAAGTCTCCCAGTAGCAGTGGAAAAATCTACAAAGTCCTCCTCAACCTCATCAAGTAAGTCTCTATCCTGAAATAGCCACCTAAATGCTATCTTCCTCCCTTGTGAAATCTCTCCATCCATGTGAGGAGGGACTCTATGTGAGGGCCCACCATTGAGTCATTCTTCACTGTAGAACTTGTGGTTCAAGGAGTGGGCCAAGCAATGCAAAGGTGTGCAATTCTTATACCACTTGGAGATAATAATATCCTTAATGGTGGACCATAAGTTCTCTGCCGATGTCTCATACTCGAGACACTCAATCTCCATAACAATGGTCCTCATGGACTCAATCATGGAATCCCACCCCTCATAAACATCCACTAGTATCACAAAACATCATCTAATACTGTGTCCTTCACCTTTTTTGAAGCACTTTGATCCGTCTTTCTCTAGAAAGACCAATACTCTGAAATCACCATGGACCCAAGAGTGGTTTTAACCTCCATCAACCTCTTGAGCATGATGAATGAGGAAGCAAAGCAAGTATCTGCAATCTTCAGCAATGAAATATGTGTGTACTCTTTGTAGATGGTGAGGGCATTTGTGTGGTTATGTATAGAGTTACGGATATGGCGTGCATCCTCAATAATGTTGCCAATCCATGCCACATCTGAAGCAATGGATTTGAGTGCTAAGTTCAAGGTATGGACAATGCAAGGTGTCCAAAAAATCTGTAAGAGCAAAAAAAAATATAAATGACTCCATAACACTAACAATTCAAATCATTAAAATGACCTTTCCCCTAGATAAATCTTGTGATAAATTCAAACAATGAGCAAATTAGCAATGAAAGGTGTCCAAAATGAAAATAACTGTGGATATTCAGTTTCCACAATCATGCCAGCGGCCTTGCAAACAGGTGCATTGTCCATGATGATTTGTACACAAGAATCAGCACCTACTTCTTCAATGATTTTGATGAATAACTCACCCATAAAATGTGCATCCTTGTATTTCCCAAGAGCATCCACCGCTTTCAAGAACATTGGTCCATTTTGGGAAGATACCATGAAATTGATGAGTGGATGGCGTGCTGGATCCGTCCATCCATCAGAAACGATACTCACTCCAGATGAGGGCCATCATCCATGTTGATCTAATTGGCTCAAGAATTTTATCCGCCTCCTTCATTGCCTTAACGAACAATGTGGTTTTAAGATTCTCTGATCTAGGAGGCACATAACCAGATGGAGCTCGTTCAACGAGACTTCAACACATCTCAATAAACAATGGTGATAGTGCAACATTGAATGAGATGAAGTTGAGGTAGAAAAATAATGCAATAGTGAGATCCACCTCTTCTCGTGCCTCTTGTTGGAAAATCTTGTCCATTGGACCACTTGAAGATGGCCTCTTTCTTGCTGGATATGTATCACCTCTGCTAGGTGGAAATGGAGGTCGATTGCTAGAGGGTTTCCTTAAGAATGGAAGAGGATCCTCATCCTTTTTCTTGCTTGTTGTTGCTACATTGCCTAAGCCTTTTTTATCCTCCTTTCCCATATCCCTCCTTTGGTTAACGCTCACTTCTTTACATGAATAAATCCCACAAGAAGGAAGGCCCAACAAATGGCCATTAACTTGGTAGTATTTGTTCTTAAACTCATTCTTGCAAAAATTGCAAGTCCAAGACACATTGCCTCCCCCACCTAGCTTTGCCCCAGGCCCTTCTTTCTTAGTCACATACCTCCACAAAACAGTATTTTTTCTCTTGGGCTTATTGTCTTGCTAAAACAGGGTTCAATGGAGCATGAGCCCCACTAGTAGCAAATGGTGCACTAGCAGGAGTGGAAGAGCTTGTGCTTGGAGGAATAGGAGGGGAGACAATAGATGGGCCATTACTCCCTTTCCTTTGCCCTTTAGCTCCTGCCCTAGTTGAATGAGACATTGTTCTTTTTGTTTGATGGTTGAGCTTGCAATCCACCCAACCAAATCCACTCTCAATGCACTTGGAAACCCTTTGAAATCCTTCAAATATTCTTCACCTACAAAAAAAAAAACATCTTAGAGCTCTCTCCACAAGTGCAAATGACAAAAAAGAAGGTAAAAATCGGTTTTAAAGAGGTTTCGGGCGTCCTTTCCTCAAAAGATGTGTCTTGTTTTCGGGACATGCTTTGACACTCACAGGACATGCATGTCTGATTTCAAGACATACTGGAGAGACGTGCCCGACACGCTCTGTCAGTGTGTTCGTGTTGGACACGCGACACGCAGCCCTAAATTAACGTGTTTGGTTTCTTAGGTTATCATTGATTAAGTTGTTCGCAGTGTTATGGTAATTTATGGTGCACTTATTTTGAATTTTTTTCACTTAAGCAAACATTCACTTCACTCATTTCCATTAATTAATTGTTTGCAACTATCTTTAGGATTTGATCCCAAACACTCAAAATTATTATTTGAAACTTACCCTTGCTCTTGATTGTTTACGGACAGCCTAAGAGAGAGTTTTGTTTGCTAATCGTCTTGAACTTTGTGCAGATTTATATTGATTATATGTCAATGTACACCTTTTAGGGACACCCCCTGAGACTAGAAAAGCACAAGTCCAAGCAGAGAGGCATATAGTGGTGACATGCCAGTTTGTTGTTGCAGAGTTGCATGATAACAAGTAGGAAACACAAAATTGAGGACCCTCTGAAAGTTTTTCTCAGCTTTCAACCACCGGTTTAAATGTCAAAATATTCTCTGTTTAATGCCCAACCCAAATTTAATAAAGGCTGAAGATTTCACAATATTTCAGACAGATAAAAATACCGCTGAAACTCACATTTACTGACATAAATAAAATAATAAATGCACACCTTAAATTTCAGACTCAGAGATTTTTGCCAAACTTGCCCAGGAAAAACCCACAAGGGGAAGCCCTGTTAGGAGAGAGATTTTTATTTTCAGGAAAATATTACAGCAAAACTCAGAAGTTTTTTCAGACCAACTTATCTCAATCAGATGAAAATTTTCTGCCTCGTTTTCCATGCCAAACAGGAAAAAATCAAACTCATAAATTTTCTGTTATCTGCCTCGATTTTTGTGCTGCTGTATGGATTTGCTTCACTCTTCTGAAACCCCATCTGCTGCAAATAAGAGTCAATCCTGGAGTACCAAGCTCTAGGAGCTTGCTTCAGCCCATACAAGGCTTTCTTCAGCCTGTAAACATGAGAATCTCTCCCATGAATCTCAAAGCCTTGAGGTTGCTCAAAAAAAACCTCCTCCTGTATGATTCCATTGAGAAATGCGGTCTTCACATCCATCTGATGGATCTTCCAACCCATTTCCATAGCAATGGAAATCAATGCCATGATCGAAGTATAAAGAGCAACTGGCGCAAAGGTCTCATCATAATACACTCCCTCAACCTGTGAAAACCCTTGCGCCACAAACTGAGCCTTGTACTTCTCCACACTACTATCTGCAACATGTTTTAGCCTGTAAACCCAATGAGAAGTCACTACTGACTTCCCCTCAGGTCTTGAAACTCTCCCAAACATCGTTCTTCATGATGGAATGGTACTCATCCATCATGGCATCTCACCAAACATGATGCTGGGAGGCCTCTTCAAAAGTAGAAGGCTCTAAATCACGAAGATTAGCCACTAATGCCATGCCCAATTTGTCTGGCATCTGAATAGTCCTCACTGGCTCCCTGGGTGTCCCAAACTCCTGTGCTTCCTTCAAGGTGTCTTAAAGCCACTTAGGCTTCTTCTTCCCTGAAGGCTGCTCCCACACTAGTTTGTCCTCATCTGATGAACTACCAAAGGTAGAAATCCCAGTAACCTGTGAATGAGAAGCCGATGTACCAACAACTGGTGAACTCTGTGATCCTGAAGCTCTGTATGGTGAACTTGTAACCTGAGACCCAAAACCTGTCCCTGAAGAGCCTACTGGCTGAACCACTGAAACTAGTGAACCTGTGCCTAAACTGTGTAGTCCAGTAACTCCGAAAACCTGTGAACTTGTCTGCTGCACTGATGGTACCTGTGAAGCTACCTGAGGTGCGGGAGCCTGCGACTCTCCCTGCTCTGACTCTCTAGACTTCCCGAAGGCCCGCTCCTCCTCAAATTTCACTTCCCTCACAACAACTTTCCTTTGAGAAGGAAGATAAATACGAAAGGCCTTCGAAATCTCGTCATAGCCCATAGAGATGCCCTTCTCTGGAGCGGGCTCCAACTTTGCCCTCTTCTCAGAAGGGACTTGAGAGTAAGTCAAACAACCAAATATCCGAAAATGGCTAACCTTAGGCTTCGTTCCTGTGAAACTCTCCTTAGGTGTCATGTTCCCCACGACACGATGGGGACTCCTGTTTTGAAGATAAACAACTGTACTGCATGCCTCTGCCCAAAGGTAGAAAGGAAGTGACTGGTCATGTAACATAGCTCTAGCTTCTCCAACAATAGACCTATTCTTCCTTTCTGCCACTCCATTATGCTCTGGAGTGTATGGAATCATCAACTTCCTTCGAATGCCCTCTTGTCTGCAATATCCATCAAACTCCTTGGAGGTATACTCACCCCCATTATCCGATCTGAGAGCCCGTATCTTCCTCCCTGTTTGGTTCTCCACAAGAGCTTTGAACTCTTAGAACCTCTGCAAGACCTCCTTAGTTTTCTCGCTCTTCAGGCAGTAGATCCTCCTGGCCTTAATATCTTTCTTGTTGAAGGCAGCCAATGCTACCTCATCGGTAGAAGTGGGAATAACAATAGGCTTAGTTGTAGTGTTTTTGACTTCCTCATCCCACAACTCATTTTCCTCCACCACAAGCAATATCTAGCTTTCCATGGGACAAAATTCCCAGCCCCATCAAGCCTATCCTCCACCCTAAGTCCAGTAGCCATTATCTCTGCTAAGTTCAAGTTTCAACAAAATGCTGCTTACTATCAAAAGAAATTTTCTGAGTTCTGGAAATTACTTTCTGTCGGCAAAAAAATAATTTTCTGCCCAACCTTGCTCTGATACCATGAAAGTTTTTCTCAGTTTTCAGCCACCGGTTTAAATGTCAAAATTTTCTCTGTTTAATGCCTAACCCAGATTTAATAAAAGCTGGAAATTTCTCAATATTTCAGATTGATAAAAACACTACTGAAACTCACATTTACTGACAGAAAATAAAATAATAAATGCACACCATAAATTTTAGACTTCGAGATTTTTGGCAAACCTGCACGGGAAAAACTCACAAGGGCAAAACCTGTCAGGAGAGAGATTTTTAATTTCAAGAAAATATTACAGAAAAACTTGGAAAATTTTTCAAACCAACTTATCTCAACTGGATGAAAATTTTCTGCCTCGTTTTTCGTGCCAAACTGGAAAAAATCAAACTTAGAAATTTTATGTTATCTGCCTTGATTTCCGTGCTGTTGTACGAACTGTATGAACAGATCATACGAACTGACTGCACCAACCTCGAAATCCATGCCCAAGATTTTTTCCTCGAAAATTGTGCCCAAAAATATGCCTTGAAAATCGTGCTTGCTATACTGAAAACCATACCGTACGGACTGTACGGAACAACAATAAATGTTGTTGTCCTCTCGATTTTCGTGCCCTCTCTTGCTGCTGTCCTTTCCTCGAAATACGTGCCAAGAGAAAAAAACTTCTTGTTGCTGGTGTTTTCTCTTTCTCAGAAAAAATGGCTCAGCTCTCTCCTTCACTCTCTTTCTCAAAAAGTGAATGTGATTTACCTTTCCTTGCCTTTTTGGTGAAAACCCTAGGGTTCTTTTAATCCAATGGTTGAGATTAGATGAGATGAGTGGATGAGATTAAAAGGTCATTAAATCTCATTTAAAATTAATTTCACTAACCTCACTTAAATTTTTCCAAAAAGTGACTTTATTCTCTAAAGTCATTAAATGCTCATCTCAATTCATTTAATGCAAGGGTCACTTTATTTCCCCCTTTTAAGTGACCAAAGCTAAAGTCACATAGGGGAACACTTTCCTAGGTACAAAAATCAACATCCTCTCTCATTCATGAGGAAGACATCTAGTAAATATGGGAGTGGGACTGCAATTCAGCCAGCAAGAAAGAGGCCAACTTCAAGTGGTGGTCCAATGGACATTGTCTTTCAACAAGAAAATTGAGAGGAGGTTGATCTTATAATTGTTTTTATTTTCTATCTCAAATTCATTTCATTTAACGTTGCATGGTGTCCTTTGTTTATTGAGTTGTGTCGAGCTTTAGTTGAACAAGCTCAACTAGGTATGTGCTTCCCAGTTCAGAGGAGCTTAGATCCACATTGTTGGTTAAGGCAAAGGAGGTGGATAAAATCCTAGAACCTATTAAAGCATCATGGTCCTCATATAGTTTCAGTAATGTTTTTATTGGATGGATGGATGTAGCATGCCATCGACTTGCCAATTTCATGGTGTCGTTGCATAATGGATTAGTCTTCTTGGAAGATACAAGGATTCACAAATGTGGATGAGATGTTCATTAAAGTTATTGAAGTTGTACGATGTAGGTGTTGATTTTGTCTACAAATTATAATATATAATGCACATGTTTGCAAGGTTGCAGCCATGCTTGTGGATGCTAAATATCCACAAACATTTTGGACTCTCTGCATTGTTCATTCTTTGAATTTAGCACTTAAATCCATAGTTTTAAAAATCGGAATCGGACTCGGAATCGATCGAGGGTCAACTCGGAATCGGAATCGGAATCGGTAATGAATCGGTCATAAATCGGCCGATTTGAATTTAATGAATCGGTTTGCTAAAAAATACATCAAATATTTAAATTTTAAAGAAAAACAACATTTTCAAGATTATAATCCATGATTCCTAGGCATTGAAGACAAAATAACCAAAATCTACTCATGTATATAGTATATTGAAGACTTTCCAAGTGTCAATCACTAAGAGGAACAATCATCTAATTGACTTGCCATAGAAGAAAGAATATACTTCCTAGGGTAGCAAATTGTGTGCACCGAGATTCAGGGCAACCAGTTCAACTTACCACTGTCACAAACTAGACATTTTCATGATCATATAGCAGGTTAAAATCTTTCAGGTATCAAGTTTAAAGTTGGATAGTACATAAGCCTTGATATTTTAATTCTTTAATTGATATTTCAATTGATAGGCCTTGATATATTAATTGATGGTACACAGGCCTTGGTGAAGGGCATTAAGAAGTTTGACTGATAGTGGTATCTTTGTCCATATGGAATGAACTTGGAGTTAGAAAGACAGCTACATGTTTTCTATGAATCCAAGACTATATTCAAAATTTAGTCTGTAGCTTTTTGTAGCAGAACCAAAACTACATGCAGTTGAGTTGTAATAATTTTTCTGGCTAAGCCTGCACATAATATTTTGAAAGTACACAAAAGAATTAAAATATCAAGGCCTCTGTATTAAGTTGGATGGTACATACCAAAGAAAGAAATTATATACAATAACAAAATTGTATTGTACAGAAGTTATCAAAATCTATATGAACCTGACAAGTAGCTAGACACATGGTCAAAGTAGAGACAGAGAATGGCACAGGCAATCTATGTCTAAACCCCAAATCTAAAATTACAGAACCAAAAATGCAGTACATACTATCATCTTGGTAACATGTAGCTAAAGTCTAGTGTTGGGAGAAGCCCATATAGATTGTCACCAGCGTCATATGCTCGGGCTATGCCCATGAGTATATACTATCAACCATCAAGTAGCATGGGTTCACTCACTAGTAACTACCATCACATTAAATGGCAATGTATTGAACTTCAGAAAGCACCACAGTTGCAATGAATTGACACTGCCGCCCTTCTTGTACTTATCAGCACCATAATTTCAGTGATTACATTTTGTAACCTATTGGTTGAAGAAATTAACAAAACCACTGCAAGTACATAACAGCTGCATTTGATGTCAGTTTCATAGAAAGCCATTACTAATGCTCATTACATTGTTTGGTTTGACAAGTGTGAGCATCGATATCAATAAAAGGGACACAATATCACATAAGCAGGAGATGCTGTAAAAAGGAGGAACACGAGAAAGAGTTGGACATAACCAATGAATATTGGCTGGATGCTGCCTGGGATGACCCTCGAGTCCGATTCCAATTTCCATGTTGACACTGTACTAACCGGACCGGTCAGAGGCTAACTCGGCCAGTTGGACCGGTTAGTTACCGAACCAGACCGGTTTGGTTACCAACCGGCCGGTTCGGTAACTAACCGGTCCCCGATCTGGTTTACCAACCGGTTTGACCCGGTTTGGTAAACCAGATCGGTGAACCGGCCGGTTCTGGTTCCAATTTTTCCGGTTTTTAAAACTATGCTTAAATCTATTGCTTTGGATGTAACATGGATGGGATGTCTTATTGATGATGCATGCTATATCCACAATTTTGTATAGAACCACATCAATGCCCTCACAATCTATAAAGAGTACACATCTATCATTGTTGAAGATTGCAAGTACTCGGTTTGCCTCCTCATTCATCATGCTTAAGAGATTGAGTGAGGTCAAGACTACTCTTGGGGCTATGGTTATTGCAGAGTTTTGGTTTTTTTAGAGAAAGATGGATCAAATTGCTTCAAAAAAAGATCAAGGGTATAGTTTTTGTTGATGATGATTGGTGGGAGAGGGTAGATCTTAGCATTAAGATCATGGACCCTATCATCTCTTTGTTGTGGTTTGTAGACACAAACCAACCCATCTTAGGAGATGTTTAGTGGGATGGGATTCTGTGATTGAGTTAGTGAAGACTGCTATTGTATAGAATGAGTGCCTTGATTATTGGACATCAATAGATATGTTGTTCACCACCATATAGGATATTGTTCTCAGGGGGTAGGATAAGAATTGCACTCCTTTCAGTTGCTCAGTTCACTTATTGAATCTTGAGTACTACAATTTAACTAGCTCAATGGTGGACCTTCACGCAGATTCCCTCCTCACATCAATGGGGAGATTTCATAGGGGAGGAAGCAAGCATTAAGAAGGATATATCAGGACAAAACATTTGTTGATGAGGTGCAAGAGGGATTCATAGAGTTTTCCACTGGCACGGGAAGATTTGGAGGCTATGATGTGCTGGGAGATAGGGGGGTTAAGAAGCCTTATGCTTAGTGGGAAACTCACGGGGCAACATGCCCTATTCTACATCAGTTTGCCATGAGCCTCCTCTTTCTGGTTATTGCATCCTTCTGCTCTGAGAATAATTGCAGCACATATGATAATTTGTACAATCTGAAGAGGAGCGGGCTTGAGTAGTCTAGACTCTAGAGTAGATACAACAGTGTAACCTCTGTAAAATTTATAGGCAGAGGGAGGAATGGTTGAACGAAAGACAAAGATGTGGGATGTGTTTCTTGATGAATATGGGTTTGGATAATAGTGTTGCGTTGGCATTAGCCAATTCAGATCTTAATGAACCAGTGTTAGAGCCGGTCACTTTTGACGATTGTGATCCTCTTGGGGGGTCATCATCCACATTGATAGATGCAGATCTTGGATTGGATATAGAGGCGGAGGATGGAGGATAGAACAGTGGCAGTGGTGATGATTTTGGTGTATCTGACATGGAGGACTATTGATAGTGACAAGCTATGAGATTCTTCCATCTACGGTTCTAGTATGTACCCTATTGGCAGTCATACCTATAGTGATAGTAATTTGGTATCTATGTAATACATTTTGATTTTGATGTCTTAATGAGAAAAACTGCAGTTTATGGTTTTAAATTCTAAACTTCTTGTTTATGGCATATGTGTTTTGAATATTCCAATTTCTTGTGTGTTTGATAGTCATTGATGTAGTAACTAGTTGTAAACTTGTGTCAAGATTTTTGGTTTCTAAAAAAATTAGATATTTATGTCTATTTCATTTTGGCATATATATATATATATATATATATATATGCCCATGGGGCTATTTTAGAAAAGATAAAGACTCCATGCCCAAAGAGCTTACAAATTCAAAAAGGAAGCAATTATATAGCTTAAGGCTAGACATTGGAAAGCAAATATCAAAGGCCAGTTGGCCATAATGGAGACAGTTATAAAGATTAAGCAGCAGCAACAGATCCCATATTTGGAGGAGAGTCACTGTCATCAGGGTTTGGTCCCCATTTTCTAACTTGTGGTTCATCGACTGGTGGGGAAGGATCTTATCCATTGCCATTCTGCTGCTCAGGTTCCTTCTCCATCAAAATGGCCAGGTCAAGCCAAGGGAACTTGTCATTCTCAGGCTGAAGAGGAGGCAGCTAACTCTGGTGCTCTTGGCTTTAATGTTTATTGTGTATTTTATCAAGAGGCCTGCTGCCAGATCTGTGAGAGTGACCCAAACCAGGCGGGGAATAAAGCTCTAGGGGCCTTGTTTCATCATGCATGGTGCTAACCCAGAAGAAAGAGGAGCTGTGATAAAATCTATGTCTATTTTCTTGTTAAATTTCAATTCTTTGATGTGTTTATAGTTTTCCAAGGTTTTATAGAGTTGTTGCCAAGTGGCTAGTTGACTCTTATACTTTGGCCTGCTTATTATATGTTGCATGAAATTGCTTCATGGGTTAGATAATTGATTTCAGTGCTGGACAGTAATACTCATGGATGGTTGAAGGATTCCTGTGATTTTAGAATTTTCATTTCAGTATGTGAGTAGGTTGTAAATTGTCGCTAATGTTGGTGTAAATTCTTGCAACTACTAATGATATTACTACTATATGCTACTTCGGTGCTTACCATTACCAAAGATATTTTGTTCTCTACTTCAATACTTGGCTTATTGTTTGAAAATGTTCGTGGTATTGTTTATTTTGATGACATGGTAGAAGATGTTATTGTTTGTGGTGAAAGGTTCTTAACATTATGGTACAATTTGTGTTTCTGTTGCAGACAAGGAATAATGCCATTGCATGGAATCCAAGAGAACCTATGAATTTTACTGCAGTATGTGTTCCTCATTCTAACTGATTTGAATTTTATGAGATTTCTACTATTTGTTTTGGTATAATTATTTCTTCCTGGCAGTTATTAAAATTTGTTAAGTACTCAGTGCACATGTACTTTTTTAGTATCTTGTTCAGAGTTCACCTCATTGTATAGGACGATGACTTTTTAATTATCATCAAACTTTAGATAGATCAAAAAGTAATGCTGCAAAATGATTTTTCATGTTAGTAAAATAGGCGGTCTAATTTCTGAGGAGCAAAACCTAAACAGTTTTAATGCTACAGTGTAAGTTTCTTGTCTTGTGCTAGGATCACCATAGTTTGATTCTTTTTAACTGCAGGCAAATGAAGATTGCAACTGCTATAGCTATGATATGAGGAGAATGAATATTTCAACTTGTGTGCACCAAGATCATGTTTCTGCTGTGTGAGTGTTCAGAATGACTGTTTCCTTGCTGCAGTTTTATGTTATTTATAAGTTTGGTTATTTAAACATTCTCCTTTTTTTGTAGGATGGATATTGACTATTCTCCATCTGGTCGGGAGTTTGTTACTGGATCTTATGATAGAACAGTAATTTCCTTGCACATGACATGCAGTATCTCTCTTTCTCTAGAAGCACAACAAAATTAGTCAAGTTTATGCCATGCAGATATTTATGTGAAAATGTATTACAAGTAATTATCGTCTAACATCTGCAATAATGTCTTCCACAGGTGAGAATATTCCCCTTTAATGCAGGTCACAGCAGAGAAATCTACCATACTAAACGAATGCAAAGGTCATTATACAAAACAGTTTCCTGTTATTTTTTTGTCACTTTTTTTATCATTAGACATGCCTTCTTTATAGTTTAAATTAGTGAGCTCTGTACTGTATTTTGAGGCCATTAGAGAGGAGCCCAGAATGTTCCCAACTAATTTGGATTCCAGATACTGAAGTTTGCTAATATTCAATACGTAAGGTTGGTAGCCTTATTCATACTGGGGCTAAAGAAGGACAGTCTCTGTGAGGATGAACCCTACTGTCCAGTGCTTTATTAACAGGGCATCTCTGCCCATCATCCAAGAACTTCCTTTAAAGGCCATGACACTGTCTCTGGGATCTTAAAGCACCAAGAAAATTTGGTCTAAAATGTGACTGTTGAACTTTACAGTCCTTTATCCACTCTGCTATTGTTTCTGCTGAAGGACAAATAGCAATGATCTGGCTTGATGATGAGAACTGGGGTTTCTGAAACTTGGAACAATCCATTTTCTTGAGCGGGTGGGGCAAATTTTCACCCACCCTTCTTTTTCAATAACTAGGTCAGAATCTCATTGGGAGAAAGCCGAGGGAAAACCTTCTTATTCCTTGGATGCCATTCTTTCTACTCTGGCAGTTCTAAGGCCAACCAGCAGGAGATGAACTTGTTCTCCGCACGAGGACACCCTTCAACAACTTGGCCTGAATCTACGAAGAGAAAAAATAGAGGTACAAACTTAAAAATACTCCTTCATAGAGGAAGCCCACAGAAAACCAGAATGCCAAAGCCACCTACATAACTGAAATCCAGATAAGAGGACTAGCCATGGCTTCTTAGGTCTGAAACCTGTTTCCTCCATTGAGAGCCCCAGACATTTCCATCCATTCTTTATGGTCCTTGGTATATAATATAACATCAATTGAAGTTTCATGTATGTGTTCAATTGTTTCCATATTGTAAGTGCTACAAGCATTTTCTGGAAATGTAATGGCCCATTCCTATCTCCTTTTAATGCTTGGGCAGTTTAAGTATTTGTGCAGTAATTGTAAGGTAGATTTTACAGTTACTAAGTGAAGTCAGTACAGGTCTATTGGAGCAAAGGAAAACATGAAGTCTTCTGAAAACTTTTTGAAATATTTGTCTTTTTAATGCTGACTTTTGGTTTGCTATTTCAATTGCCTATAAAATTTGAAATGTCTGAGTTTAACATTGTTTTTGTCTTATCTATGGCTGCATTGGTATAAATAGGCAAGGATTATAATGCTTCATTTTGAAAGTGAATATCTAGCCTAAACACCCGTGAATTTCATTTGCTTGGATTTTGCAGGGTGTTTTGTGTGAAATTTAGCGGTGATGCAACTTATGTTCTCTCAGGAAGTGATGACACTAATATTCGCCTGTGGAAAGCTAAAGCATCAGAGCAGTTAGGAGTGGTAGGCATCTTACCATTACTTTTTGTCAACTTATTGTCTGTTCTAGATTTGTTTTATGTGTCTTTATTGGAAATCACACATTTTCAGTCTCCCAGGAAAACTCACTGTCAGACTTGTTCTTATTTGTTTCAAAAGACTACACTGAAAGGCATTCTTGTACTGGGCATTGGAGATACCCGAAGACAGTGTAAAAACTAATTAGAGTAATAGCAGACATACAGTCTGAAAACTGGTCAAGAAGGCTGAAGTTGACGATCACAAAATATATTGAATAATTTTGAATATTTGAATAGATTAAAGAGGAAGAAGTTTTAGAAAATGTTAAATAACATATTTGTTATAGAAATATTCTAAATCAAAGATATCGAAAAGGAAATAAATGTTTGTTGAGCAGAAAGGCAAAAGGTTCCAAGGGACTGCAAGTAGAGTATCTAATGTATCAGTTACATATGGAATTGCTTATTAAGTTTTGCTTAACTTTGCCTTTACTTAAGGATTTCCTAAGAAATGGATGAAAAGATTAAGTTATAGGAATGCACCAATAAGCTGTAGGCTAAGGGACGAGTGGGTTTAGAGCAGGGCATTTAGTAATAAATAACATAATCACACTTATGGTTTGTGTTGATGAATGGAGAGAAGAAATAGAGCCAAATTACATGCACTAGTAAAATGGTAAACCTTATAAAAAATATGGGCAAAGATGGATAGACTATTTTGGATCGAAAGAATAAAATTATAAATGCGGAGGTCATACTCAAATCGGCATGCTAGTTCTCAAGGACTTTCTTTGAGATTTGCATTAGTTGATCAAGACTGTTTGTGGCATTGCAAGGGCTTCAAGCTAGGGATCTTTACCATCGTTTTCTTATTCTATGCAGTTAATACAGTGTTGCTTGCCTGAATCACGTAGGACATGACCAAATGACTCGCTTATTTACCATTTCAGTAGCAATCATGAATGATTGTGACCATAGGCAAAAGGACAACATGCCCGTTGATTCAATACAATTTTAATACCTTGAGATCCCTCACAACAATTGAACCCTAGAGGAGTGAATGCAGTACAAGTTTTTTGTGATGTGCATCTTTTAGGTGGAAGCATTTCATACTATATGGTGCATAGAGAACCAACGAAAAATGGTTGGAGAGCATATTTTGGAATCGGAAAGCAGTTTAGACCTGTAAATATCTAGGTATGGTCAAGGAAGATACTTTTAGTCAACATCCTCATTTTGTTTGACGCTATTATGTGGAAACGTTGGTGAAGTAGCATCTCACAACAAATTGGAAAAATAATCAGATTTAAATGTGCTCTACCCTGAAATCTGAGTTAAAGCAGTTGTCTTACGTATAAAAGCAGGCATGATCATGATAAAACTAAAACACATTTTTTCTCACAAAGGACAGTAGTAAGTGAAGGAAGAATACCAGTGGTACCATTAGTAAAGAGCACAAAATGCCACAGGTTATAACAGGGCTGGGCTAGGTATACCTCAAAATAGCTGTTTAAATGGTAGAGATAAAATTTCCCAATGCATTTCTTAAGTATCATAAAAAACTAAAACAATTAACACATTATGGACGTCTGAGGCAAACAAAGAGAAGAAAACTGTCATGCTATATGACCTTTAGTAATCCAAGTATAGAACCATAAATTTGTTTGGAATCTGTTATTATCTGGAAAGAAGAAAGAATATTAACAAAGGATAAGTAGACATAATATTGGTAGAGGAACTGACGGAAAGAGTGCACATGCAAAGTATGTAGCCAGAATCTTATACATAATGAACTGAGTCCCTAAGATACCGGACATGTTGATTTAGGGCCAAGTGTCCTGTGTCATCGTATCCGACATGGACACTATGAGGACACGTGTTGGACTGTGGGGACACAGTCCTAACACGTGTCCAACACTGTCAAGATCGTGTCCCAACCTGCACAGGCAGTGTTTCGAAAACAGGACACATTTTCTGGCCCATATCCCCATCTCTGCTTCGCCCAAATTCTGTGCTACACCTTCAACATCCTCCCATGACCCTCTATTATAGTTCACAGAACTTGCCACATGTTAATGAATCTCAAAACTTGGTTCACAGAACCTTATGATCAATATCAGAGCTTCTTACCTGAAGATTTCGAGATGTTCTGCACATAAATGCCCACTACCACAACTTTGATTCCTCAACCATTTTTAACAGAGCAGATGCAAAATATTCTAGATGAGAATAGTATTCCTTAGGGTTTGAGCATCTTGAGCTAGCGCTTATCTCTGTATCTGATCAGCAGCTCTCCAAGAAGCAATTAGACCAACTTTTCATGAACTCACAGCAAATAACCTTAAGCAACAGTCATGAGCAAAGCAAATTTGTTTCAGATTTGATTTTATATGTTCTCAATAACCACAGCCTATTTTTCCAAGTATATTTATTTACTTCATTCACCTTTGAATGTTGAAGGAGGCAATGTCGTCTCTGCTTAAGGTACAAGCTAGGAGGGTGCTGAACTGGGGAGAAATTTTATGACTAGTCCATCATTGACATATGCATTTTGATTTGTGAATGTGTAGTGTATTGATTCTAATTTCTATTGAATATTTGTAAATGTTCTAGTATTTAAACAAAATTTGGATCTATATATATATATATATATATAAAACGTGTCCTGTGTCCTGGTGTCAGGTGACTTAGGAACTGACATTATAATTTATTATCTTGCTCAGGACGACATTTGATGCAGTAACGAGCATCAGATGTGACCAACTCAATTCAACTTGGAAATTTCATAGTGGGAAATTCTAAGCCACAATTTTTTTTGTTGGAACTGATTAATCAAACTTGAATAGATTAGAATGCATGCGAAGAAAAAGCCGAGGAGATGTTGTGACTCTAGGATACCTTGAACCTTATGAAGTTCTGATATGGCATAGTTGAAGTTGCGACCTCTCAGTGAAAATGTTTTCCGTGTTTTCCATTTATTATTATTATTATTGTTTCTCGAAATTCATTTTTGTAACCAAGGTTGGACATTTTGACATCATGAAATTGGACCTGCAGCTTCTCCCCAGAGAGCGTAAAAGGCACGATTATCTAGATGCTGTAAAGGAACGGTTTAAGCATCTTCCAGAAATTAAACGCATTGAGAGGTATGTTGCTAGATACAATAGATCTTATGTCATAGCTTGTTCTAAAAGGGTTATTACTAACAAGTAATTGACTTGACAGACATCGACACCTACCGAAGCCTATATACAAAGCAGCCCTTCTACGGCATACTGTAAATACGGCAGCAAAGAGGAAAGAGGATCGTAAGAGAGCGCACAGTCGTCCTGGATCTGTGGTCACTGCTCCTCTTCGGAAACGGCGAATTATAGCTGAATTGGAGTGAACATCCAATTCTTGCACACCATTTCAATGCAAGTTATACCATGTATTCAACATTATGTTGTTGGGCATTTGTTATTTCTTTTAAATATTGCCAACTAACCCTCTATCAGTTTAGTGTAATTTTATGTCTGGATCTGTGGTCGCTGCTCCTCTTCAGAAACGGCGAACTGTAGCAGAATTGGAGTGAACATCCAATTCTAGAACAACATTTCAATGCAAGTTATACCATGTATTCAACATTTATGTTATTGAGCATTCGTTATTGCTTTTAAATCTTGCTAGCTAACCCTCCATCAGTTTAGTGTAATTTTATGTCTGGATTTGTGATCACTGCTCCTCTTCGGAAACTGCGAATTGTCGCAGAATTGGAGTGAACATCCAATTCTACCACAACATTTCAATGCAAGTTATTTCATTCAACATCATGTTATTGGGCATTCGTTATTGCTGTTAAATATTGCCAGCTAACCCTCCATCAGTTTAGTATAATTTTATTTCTGGATCTGTGGTCACTGCCCTTCAGAAGCGGCGAATTGTAGCAGAATTGGAGAGAACATCCAATTCTAGCACACTATTTCAATGCAAGTTATACCATGTATTCAATATTATGTTATTGGGCATTCGTTATTGCTTTTAAATATTGCCAATTCCATCAGTTTAGTGTAATTTTATGTACCTTAAAGTCTAGTAGCATAACATTTTAATTTGTTTGGCATATCAAGAAGTTACTGACACTGTAAATAAAAAAGAAAAAAAAAATTGAAGCTTCATAAAAATCATGGAAATTGATTCTCTGATAGCAATGCGAATCATTCCCTCTCTTTTTGTTATTGAAATGGTGAAGTCATCGCGTTTTTCAAATTTGTTTTGAGGCAGCATTACCATAACTCTCTGGAAGGTCGCATGCCCTGTTCACGCTTAGGGGAAGACACATGGGTTGAAATAATGAAATCAAATTATCGTTCTCAAAGAAAAAGGAGGGCAGGCACACAGTTGCTCGCTAGATGTGTATATGCATTTATTTGTTTGTCCTGCATGAATGAAGTGCTTCATTGTGATTTTTTGTCCTTCAAGCTGTCAGTGGTAATAGCTCATGTACTTTTGTTTCTGCTGAAGAAAGGCACGGTGGAGTTGAGTAATGG
Source organism: Pseudotsuga menziesii (assembly GCA_001517045.1). NCBI lineage: Eukaryota > Viridiplantae > Streptophyta > Pinopsida > Pinales > Pinaceae > Pseudotsuga > Pseudotsuga menziesii. Next base: position 625,510 of record LPNX010467623.1, on the reverse strand, counting down.
ACAGTTTGATGCAGTGTTCCACCAAACGTTTCGAGGATGTGGGAGGATCTCGGGACACGTGGAGACACTATCATTTAAATAGTACAATTAGAATTATTATAAAAAAAGAAATGTGAGTCATTATAAGTTATGCTTAATTAATATATGCCTGGTTCTTTACATTTATACGCTATAGGAACTTTACCAATATCATCAATGTGAATGTAAACATTTGACTGCTATTTTCTATAGTTAAATTTGATTGGTTTAACTTTCGCATAAAAGGAATGGAAAAAAATAATGTTTTTTTTTGTTTTCATTGAAAACACGCTTCTCTTCCATGATACACACGTGGAATATGTTAGAAAATTCTTGTCCTCATTTTATGCCTTCATTTTATGGCTTTGTATTTTATTTGTTCCTAGAAATCAACATAAACCTCCTTAATGTGCTCATACAAGTGTGTTCTATTGCCATATCTAAGTAACCATACGGGGAGTTGTGAGCTTATTGACTCGCATATATTCTACGTTGTTCTATTTGAAGCCGTTCAACCAGAGCATCCTGTATACCATGAGGGAGTAAGTTGTTATGCTGAAGCTGCTATCTTATCTGAGAGTTTAGATCCGGGTTGGATAGACAAACCACTCATTGCTCGGTTTCTCTGGGGATTATACAACTTGCATAGAAGATTCCGGTGCATATATTCTATTCTGGGGTTGTTGGATTATACCACTTGCAGATTGAATTGGGGTTTTTCGCCATATATCTGATAAATATCTCTACATGTGAGCATGGACACAATATAAACCTCCTTAATGTGCTCATACTAGTGTGTTCTAGTTGAGCATGGACACAATATAGGGTTTTAGAGGGTTATATAGATAAGGAAACGAAAATAACTTTTCTTGCCAACAAAATGAAAAAGGATAGGTGCTTTTTTAAGTTTTCATAGACAGTATGCTTTCCATCATAGAAATGGAGTTGGGGTTTGTTGGAAAATCCTTGCCTATATCTTTTTGAAAGTTGCTTGTACTTAAAAATCCCTACTTAAACCTCCTTAATGTGCTCACACAAAAGCTAGGGTTTTAGAGGGTTATATAGTGAGGAAAAAACAAATTGAAGGTGGTGGGGCCCTAACCTTATATATATATATATATATATATATGGAATTTATCATGTTTCCCCATTGGGTGCATACAAGATTATCCCAAGTGTGAAGAGTGTCCCATTTTTGCAATGACAAGTCCTCGAGCACCATTGATGGTAATGGAAGAAAATTCTTTGATGAGGTCTCAGACCTTAGGGAGCATGGGAAATGTAGGGATGTATCCCTACCCTTGGGACCAATCCTTGTGGAACATGGATTTAATGTATGGTTAAATAAGTTTCTCAACTAATGGTTGATTTTATTTTATCTTATGTTGGATTAGTTTGCAAATCATATGGTACAATGACTTGACTAGTGTGCATACATTTAGATTGATTGATGGAGAGACTTTCAGTAATCAATTAAAAAAAGTCCTTCAGCACTATACTTTGCATAATAAACTAAAAAGTTAATCATTCAAAAAGTCAACCTTGCTAATAGTGAGTTTTATTGTCCTTCATAGATAAACAAGATGAATAGAGGAAGTATTGAAACCAAGTGAAAAATTAAAATATTTTTAACAATCATTCAATTTAATTGTAAATAAATTTTGACTAAGTCACGACTTAGATACAATTATTTAGTACACAAATTAATTCTCCGAGCATTTGTAAAAGTTTCATATATATCTTAATGAAAATATTCCATCTCAAATGATAATAAAGCTCGATGAAAAAATATTAACTACAGTAAATATCAGTTATTCCCATCAAATTTGTTGAACCATAGAGGGGGTATCAAACTCTGATAAACAAAGAAATTAATAGAATATCTTCTCTTATTTTTTGCATTAAAGTTAAAATTTATTTTTTATTCGTCAAATTTGATGAAGTATAGAGAGAATATCAAACTCTAATAAACAAAGCATTTAATATAATATAATCTTTTTAGTTTTTGCATTAAAATTATAATTTGTTTTTTACTCAGCATTACAAGGTGTAGTTATAAGATAAATGAGCACAATTAGATGAGTCAATTTATGGTATGCGATCATAGAGGTTATTGGTTTTCATGGGGACCCTAAACAAACATGGGGCAGCTAAAAGCTAACCAATCAACATACATTTAGTGGAATGCTCTTCTAATGTAAGGGTTTGGCATTTGACCATATGCTAGGTTCAAGAGAATGTATTCAGTTTGTACAGGGATTTGGAAACACTTTTGTTTGATATCTTTGAAGGCACGAACTCAAACTCTCCATATTCCATAGGATGGTACTCTAGCCTACTAACATGATGATAGGATTCCATGGGATTTTAAACTTTAGACATTTTCCTTGTACGATCAATGCCTTTAATTTGCCTTAATGAGATCTATACATTACATGCAAAAGATGTTAAATATTCTATAAGATGTCTTAAAATAGTCACGGGAAAAGAAAATAATACTTAAATTTAGGCAATAAAACATCAACCAATTGCCAATGTATAATGTGTCACTATGATTGTTAATGTGGTATTTGTGCCTTATTATGTGTTTTTTTTAACAGTAAAGCTTATTGTGATATTTGTCCCAATGGAAATGCTTGAGATCCTTTTCTAAGCCTTGAGAGGCCAAATTAGAAGGTACCCAACATGATGAATAATAAAAATGAGTCACCCATTATTTTTTCTGCAAATCTGAAAGTTCAATGCATTCACCAAAGATGGGGTGAATCATTTATCAATTTTCTTTTCAACCCTTTGCTCCACCACTTCCTGTATGTCATTGGGAGAAGGATTTAAAAAAGAATGCCAAGACATTTAAATCTTTGGCCCATATGAAGTAATGACCAATTTTGAGTTGCCAGCTACCTTGGAGTTGGTTGTTGTCTTTGTCTATAACACAATTGTATGCCTTTGAATCTATTGGGATGAATCCAAACAAAAAGTATCTAAACACTCCACCATGTTGTCCCAAGAGACTGGTCCTTTGTAGTGGTCGAAAGAAACCAACAAAGTTTTGCAGAGGGCCTTTGTGTATACAATTATAAGGACCGACAAATTCCCATGTAGATTTGTATAACTTGCATGGTAAGCCATCACTCCTGGGTGTTTTATTAGTTGACATTCCAAGTAGGAAACAATCAACACAATTTAAGAGAAAGCTTTATCAAATGTCTACTTTGTTCCTCTATAATCTTCATTAGGACAACATTGAGGCAATGTTGCATGGATGGCTCTCTTTCCTTTGTGAGGTTTGGGATTGAAAAACCACTGAATAATGAGCTACACATTCTTATTTAACCAATGCCTAGTTATGACTAGACCATTCTCAGTCTAGAGAACATACAATTTTTCATTGATGTTTTTAATAGCCAAGGGCTTTGTAAGCCTATCTCTTTTCCTAAGCTAGTGCAAACAAGAACGAATTTATGCATCTCAAGCTCATAATATTCCGTCCAATCTCATAATATGGTACTACTAAGTTGTTTGTGCTTCTTTCTTTTTCTTCATCACAGGCACTTAATGGAAAGGCTTTAGAAACATCTACAAGTTCCTCTTGTGCAGCCTAGTTTTTGTTGTTGTCCACAGCCCCACAAAAAGGCTACAATTTAAGCAATCACATCCTTCTGCTAGGTATTCCACCCTTCTTCCTCATAAGCTCTAGGGAAAAGAATCTATACAATTTTGATGTAGGCATGACAATCAAGAATCTTAAATGAGAAACATTCATGATATAGTGCATTATATTCAAGCACATCTCCCACACCAACAAGAGATTATATACCAAATGGGATGATTACCAAGCACAGTGACTAGGCCATCAACATGCATCTGCTAACCACTAGAGGAGTAAAAAAGAAAGAGTTATACTTTGACAACAAGTATTCACTCTTACCCCATACAAAAATTATTCCATGTAAACCACAACCCATAATATCCATGATTTCAATATTTGATTGGGTTATAAATAAAGAAGACATGGTTGGCTTGCGGGATCTGCTTGGACAAAGAGATCGACCTAGATTAACAATGAAATTGGATAGACTAAATTTGAAAGATCATGAAGCACCAACTCATGAAACATCATCCCACAAGATTACTACTTGGGCAAATAAGACTCTCTGCCATATATGCACATTTTTCCTTCCGTATATTCGCATATAAGGAAGAGAGCTTCTGTAAATGCACTTTTTGCCTTATGTATATGCGCATTTACGGAAGGAAAAATGCGTCCTCCTATCCATCCCTTGATCGATCAACGATAAAGCCAAAAGGGATCCTGGAATATGTTGTAATCTCTGTAGACTCTTCTTCATTCTCCCAAATCTTTTTGGTGTACTCTTTTCCCTCACCACTCGCACCTCCTTCTTAAAGTCATTGTTTGGCCTTTAAACCTATCTAGAATTACTTTCATCAATCGACATCCTCAAGCAACATCCCTTCATTATCCTTTTGTTTTTAACCATATGGAAATTTGCATATATTAGTCAAAGGGCTTATGGAAATGCATCAAGCATCTAATGCCAAAAGGAAACTCTCTCCAGTGTCAATACAAGTATAAATAATGTCCAAGTCCAAACTTCAACCATCAAGCTTCAACAAGATCCAAATTAATCTTAATGTAGTCTTTGTTTCCCACTCAACAACTGCATCAACCATTTGAGGGGAAATTAGACAATCCGCCCAACTTTCCCATCAATATGATTCAATTATGTGAATTTAGCACAACCAAATCATAGATAAAGCTATAGTGGTCATAATTCAAAGCCAAAAATAAGTACTTTACCTTTTAAACATATAGTAATATCCACCTCACCAATCGAAGACAAGATTTGGTAGAGAACAAAATTTTGACCAAGGTCATATGACGCCCAAACATTCCTTAGGATGAATTTTATTAGGAACCCTCTATCTCGTGCATATCCTTATTAACTACAATGCGATGGAGATCATCAAAGGATTTCAAGATTACAATTGCTTTGCATGAGATAAACCAAACATCCAAAGTGATAAGGCATGGTAATTTGAGTAGGGCCATCAGTGAAGTCCACTACCTTGGAGTCAAGAAACAGTGGAGGAGAGCAATCATGGTGATTTCACCTATTTTACTGAGGTCTAGAAGCTTATCAGATCACCAACTAATTTTCCACAGTACCCATTAGCATGTGTCCATCCTCCCTCAATAACATTATTAAATAGGGACCAACTTGATTATGTGGGTTCATGTGACTAGAGATTCCTACAAATCAACTTGTTCCATTAACCCTAAAACAATGGTCTAGAAGTTGGCACAAAAAACAAGTGTTCAAAAAGCTGATGTAGTGTACATACTAACATATCATCTTTTCCCTAATCCCAATGAGCACAAATTCTGTAAGGAATTTTGACATATTGATCTTAGGATAACTCTGTCACGTCCCCTCTCGTCCGAGAGGACGCGACTGCACGACACTGCTGCTATCATTTAAACGAGGATCTCAGCCCCATGAACATAAACAAGAAATTTCATTGAAAATAAAAACATACACAGAAGCATAATGCATGCAATCTACAGCGGAAGAAAAATACATTCATTCAAGCATTCATCATGTTCATCATAATTCATTAAAACAATACAGTTGTAGAGGTGAATACACAAGAAATACTTATCTTGAAAAGAAGCTTCCTGCAACCAGCTATGTCGTTGCAACGTTCCACCCAACCATAGGCCAATGTGTTCATCAATATCTCAGCAGCACTGCAACCCCCGAGCTGGGCATGATTCCCACAAGGAATAAGGGAACTACAACAAGCTCACACATAGCCAAGGACATATCAAAATTCAACCAAGCCAAAACTACATTTGGGTTTATCAAGTTGATAAGGAGGTGGAAGGTTGAATTGCTAAGCTAGTGGGATTAACCACAGAGCTATGGACACCTACACAAGATATGGCTTGGCTTTCCCAAAACCTACACTCCCAACACAAGGAAACATCCCCTTCTCTGCTACATAGTCCCTCAGGATATGCCTTCCCTTTCATTGCTTTTCAAGGTGTTCAAGAAAGAATAACCAATCCCTCTTGATCTCTCTGTGGGGTTCCTTTCTACATTAGGTTTATCAAGCTAATTCTTCCCTCTTCCACTCCAAACCGATTTCGACCACAACACATGATGCACACACATAAAATACAAGTTTTGGGTCTTAGGAAAAACGTCTTGGGAGCCAAAAGCGAAAATGGCAGATGGGTAAAACAACCCTTTGATAGCAATTTGATTTCCAGAAACGTTTATGTGCTTCACGTGGGAAAAATGACCTCAACAAACACCCAAAAATTGTGGGTCTCTTCTACCATACATTGTGCAACCAAAAACGGGTTTTCCCAGCCAGGTAATGAGGAAACAATAGCAAAAAGATCAAGGAAAGAGCCCAACCACTAAGCATTGCCAAATCAACTTCCCATCCATGGGGAAAAATGAAGAAAACTGCCAAAACGTGAATGAGAAATACACAGGAGCTCCAAAAACGTGAGGAAGAGGAGGACGTGAATGCATAATGGAGTGGGCAAATGTTTTGGGGATTTTTACTTGCCGAAGAAGTCAAAACACGATTTTCAAAAACTGATGGCTTTTCAAATTCAAATTTGATTGCCATACTCTTCTCATCCCCATGCATTAACTAACTCAACCACTTCTAGAAGAAATACATGATTGGGCACAAAAGACAAAATGGGTAGTTGACAATTTTATGGGTTCTCCCTTTGACATTTGGATTTACCATATTGGCTCAAGGGTTTGAATTATTGAAAATCATGCCCCCATCTCTTTAATGTTGCATTGACATAGCTGGTTGTTGGTATTTTTAATTAAATTGCATATTTACATGATGTCTAAAATATATTGTGCCATCGGCTAGCACGATAACCATCAGCATCGATTTTAATTGTCAAAACATAAACACTAAATCGACGATGGGGCCTTTGCCTTTAGCTCCACACCATGATTAAATACAATATTTACATCATATACATTTTAATGCAAACAGGGTCAAAACCGGGGTGTTACAAACTCTATGTTGGATCCTAGGGTTAATAACCTATCATGTTTATAATAAACCAATTCTTCTATGGGAACAAAATACATTTTAAGAATGGCCATACTTGAATAGGGATACTAAGGGACTTTACCCACACTAAGAAAGGAAACTAGGTTTAATCATTAATGGAGAACCCTTCCAATTAAATGAAGAAACCCACTAAGGTATTTTTACATATCCATGGGCCAATTAGGAGGGATTCCAAGACATGAAAGACATGAATTTTCTCAACAAATTAAAATGGAAAAAGCCCTTGGTCAAGTTATAGATTTGGACACAATGCCATCCATGTGGCTCTTACATATCCATGGGCCAATTAGGAGGGATTCCAAGACATGAAAGACATGACTTTTCTCAACAAATTAAAATGGAAAAAGCCCTTGGTCAAGTTATAGATTTGGACACAATGCCATCCATGTGGCTCTTAGACCTCCTTAACCAAGTTTATTATGATAATATTATGTTAGGGAAAACACCTTGAAATATTAGGACATGGTTTCCCTTTAAGGGAATGCCAAACACATGCATACATTACATTGATATGAGTAGGAATATCATTGGTATTAGAGTTGGATTTAGCTTATGATAGAGATTCATAGCTAATTTTGGGTGAACCTTTGGAAGTACTTGAAATATTAGGACATGGTTTCCCTTTAAGGGAATGCCAAACACATGCATACATTACATTGATATGAGTAGGAATATCATTGGTATTAGAGTTGGATTTAGCTTATGATAGAGATTCATAGCGAATTTTGGGTGAGCCTTTGGAAGTACCATCACCACTATTGTCAATTCTCTTTGTGATATCTTAAATTAGTAGTGTTTTCATTAGGAGGGTCTCTCATATTCGACACCTCCGTTACTCATTTGGGGTCTTTTTTCACTGTTGAAATGACACTTTAAATGATGCAAACCAACCTTTTATGAAATTGAAGTTGTTGATTACCATCATCCGTAAACGTTGTTAAGACGTTTTAAGACAGTTTATTCCATTGTTATCAGAACATGCTAAATGTCATTTACAGTGTTTTTTTTTAATATTCTGAAATGTTGGTTTCACAACATTTGAACTACTTGGTTAGCAATGTTAGTAGCATTGTCTTGACATCATGGGTTATTGTTATATATTGGATTTATAGTTTGATGCAATGATGCACATATTGTCTATCAAACGAATCAATGAAAAGGAAAAATCATATATTTATAGTGTGAATCCAAACTACACATATATCATCACTATAGATATAAATTATCATGCATACACCAATAGATCAATGTTATATTAAAAAACACTATAAAATTATATATAGTAGAATAATAAATTCCTTTTAAGATGTTGGGGCTAAGTGTTATTCCTAATTGAGCAAGGATCATGGATGTTGGAATTATTTAGGTGATACTCCATGTGAAGAACACAATTATCTACTAGGTGCAATATCTTTGAAAGAGTTTGATGTATGGAAGATGTGTACACTTTTTCGATTGTGTTGTTTTTAATTTAGTGTTTTTCCTTCAATTAAAGAAAAAATATTTGGTGTCCCTTATTCTATGCTAGAGAGCATCATTCATTATTATGTTAAGCGATAAATTTATTGATATTTTTAGATATAATTTTACAAATTTGTTTTATGTACCGAGTTTTGAAAAGATCACAACTATGATTAAATGCTTTTAATTTATGTTTAGAGACATTAATAGTGGTGTGGTTTAGTTTGATAGACCTATTTCTATAATTCAATAAATAATTAATATGGTTACATAATTCTCGAATATTGGTCTAAATGGTATCAAATAATTTGCAAGATAAAAGTACCAATGTGATGTAGGAAAGGGAACGAGAAATTGGAGAGGGTGTACATGAAAAATATGACATTATGTACGAAAAATAGGGGCATTGACATCATAGAAAATTTTAGAGTATTTATTAATCATATAAAGGAGAATGGGTAAGTAATGAGACTCTTTTAATCCAAGGGATTAACTCATTTTGTTGTTGTCAATTTTGTTAGATATATGACTAAATCTATGTCAATAAACACTTGGTTCAAATTTCCTTAAATTGAAATCCACCTAGTAAAATCAAAGTCCCTTTTCCTTATTCCAAGGAGGGAATAAACAAGACCAAAAACTATTGTCACATGAGTTAGATAGGAAAGACAATGATCCAAAAACCATAAGAAACAAGTGGGGTTGCTTAGCAGCAAGTTCCTTCCTTTAGTATTTGTTTTCTATAGACTATGGTATTTGGTTTGTATAAGCGATGTTAAATTGACAAGCTAAATGAGTTGTTCCAATGCTTACTAGTCATAGCTAAATGTGCAAATATTTGATAAGGTTTGAGAAGTGCCAATGATTATTAATTTTAGTAAAATTTGTTACAGTAAGGCTAAAATAGCTTACAAGATTAGCAGCGTTGCGCATTGCTCTCTCAAGGATCTATTATGGTTTTGTTACTTGGGGGTTAATATATAAAGAATAGGTTTGCATAGTCGTGGATGGTTCATCTAGCACGACTAGTCTTTCTCAAAATTAAGTTGTTGTCATAAGAAGACTAACTAAACTGGTCCAAATGATACTTTAAAGATACCCTCCATATCTAATTGAAAATAAAACATTGATATTTCTCAAAATTGGGTTTATTTGTATCAAAATCAAGAGTGATTAGAATCATAATAGGCTCGTGGGATTGGCAAAGTTTAACTTGGCTTTTAGAGTTTAGTTCAATTTTCTCTCTCATTAGAATCATAGAAGGCTTGTGGTATTGATAGACGGTTATAGGATATAACTACTATGATACTGCTATCCATGGGCTCTTTACTTTGTAGACTAAACAAGTGCCTCTTTTTCTCTGTGTTCAGTCTGTAAAGTAAGAGATTGAAGATGAATGGCAGTTTTAGCAACTAGTTATTCTTAGTAATACCCAAAGACTTGGTCAGAGAGCTTGATAAATATGACCGGTCAAATCGAACCATATAGCCACGCTTAGGAAGAAGCATGCATGACCAAGTAGTGTTAGTGTCTAATATACTTTGTCGTAGTCAAATACTTTTTGGAAATGTACTTGACTTCATGGTATGTATCGTACAATATATTATGCTGACGTGTGTCTTCATTTTCCAACCCTTGATCATATTCACCACCTAGTTACATGAGCTCTCTTTTGAGTTGTCCCTCTTGGTTGTTAGGAGGATCGAATTTACCAATCTTCTTTAGTGGCATGGAACTTCCACTATGATTCCCCCCTATAAGATCGCTTCTAAGTATATTACAAACACCATACCTAGTTTCTTTGCAAAATGTTTAGCATGGTTGCAACCTTGTAAATGTATTTGATTCCCTTTCCTTTGGTGCATATCCTTTGCTTTTGACTATTGCTATCTATAGGGTATTTTTCCACTAAACATTTATCCAAGGTTTAGCATGATTGCAACCTTGTAAATGCATTTGATTCCCTTTCCTTGGTGCATATCCTTTGCTTTTGACTATTTCTATCTATAGGGTATTTTTCCATTAAGTTATTGCGTGAGACGCCCATTCTACATCCCAGGAGGGGGATGTGTAACTCCTTCCGCGCTTATAATGGGCTTATAATCGGCTCAAATAAAAATCAATATAACAAATAATTGATTGACTTGATAATATAAAATAAGGCTTGATAATCGAATTAATTTTTGAGTATATATATAATAAAATAAACCAAACATTTATCAAATTAATCAAAGAACTCTTTAAAAAAAATTCGAAACAGAGAAAGAACCATAGGATTTCAGCTATTCGTGTCTGGGTTTTTGTGAAGAAAAATTTAACATCCGATTGTATTCGAGAGCTTCCAAGCACACATTGTTTTATATTCTTATAGTGTCAACCAAAATATTGTTTTATATTTTACATTGTTGTTTTATATTCTTATACTATAAATAAGAATATTGTTTTATACTTTACATTGTTGTTTTCATGAGCACCTACCAGTTTGGAAAGAAGTTTGACGAAATTATTCATGCCTATGATTTCCCAACCAGCCCACCTATTTTGGACCATCATGCAAGTTTGCATTTTCTAAATGATGTGTCCTTGCTTTGCATGGTAACCAAAGACAAGGCAATTTTTTTTTGTGTAAATAAGATGCTTAGGTGGTTACATAGGATTTTTTATTACACATAACCTTTTTATATCATGCTTAGGGTAGGAAAATAAGATCTTTAGCATTTACTTTCTACATTTCCATTTTGTACTTAGGTATAATAAAACTTTTCTTTCATTAAAGATGAATGGTTCATTTGGATTTTATATAAAGCTTGTGCTACTGAGGTTTTCTTGTCAAGTTGAAATGTTTTTACAGGTTATATTTCTAAACTTGTTTATCATTGTATTAACATCATTCCAATACGAAATGTGAACACGGTTTTACTTCTTTGAAAACGCTTCCCATTCCAATTTATTTTTACTTCTTTGAAAATGCTTCACATTCCAATTTATAGACAATTGATAAATTATTGATGAATGGTGAGAATTCCATCATATTTTTATAAATAATAACTAAAACTGATTTTATCGATCTAACCTTGTCTAGTAATGCACATTCACTCTACACACTGAATATCAAACTTTGATTTTTTGTGGTTAATTTAAGGGTGTTTGGGTAGACACACACATTTGTTAGATTTTTAACATTTAAGCTATATGATCTTAGGATCTTATCTGAGAGAATAACAAGCACAACAATCAATCACAAGAGGCAATGAACACAAAGATTTTCCTCGGGGAAACCATAAAGGAGAAAACCCCACAAGTTCCTCAGAGATAGAATCAACACCAAAAGTAAAACCCAAAGACAGTAAGATGATCTCCTGACAACAGTAGTCTCTCTCTCTCTTGTCCCAACTTCTTTTCTCTCTCTCGGTTATGCGCTACAACTGAGTGTGAGTGAATGTGTATGAATGTGTGTTAAATAGAGAGGCTCCCTCTCTATTTATACTAATTCCCAACTTGACAATAACTCACTATGGCTGACTTCTCTAGGAGATTCTAATAACCCTAGGGCCCCACAACTGCGGGCACTTTAACCCTTGATCAATAAGGAGGGTTATACTCTATGACTTTAGATGACTTGTTTACATTATTGAATCTCTCGATCGAAACATTGGGGCATGACATGACTCAATTACATTACAGATACTTCCTGGAATGAACATCGAGGTACAATACATAAGATATATAATTGAATACATTCTGAAGTTACAAATACATCAACAACATTCACTCCCGAAGATACCTCCATAGTTGCTTGTTGTATATGTGGAACCTAAGGTTTGACGTTCGTTACTAGGAATGTGGAACCTGAAATCTGTAATGTGGGTTTTTATTATAAAACTCAGATCCTATCTCTTATAAGTTTAAACCTCTATCGATAATGTGTGTGTTGATACCTCTGTATGCGTGTTGATTATAAAACTCAGTCTCGATCCCTTATACATTTAACCTATGTATGCGCTTGCCTTTTTTATGATCTGTAATGTGTGTTTTTGTATGCATTTCATGTCTGCATTTTGATAAATGATTTCATTTCTAAGTCAGCGTTGATAGATCTGAGTCCATATTGATAGACAGAGTCTGCATTTAATCTTAATCTACAGATCTAGAATGATTAGCACACCTAAAATAGTGTTGTTATATAGTGTTGCTACAGATGTAGAATGATTAGCACACGTAAAATAGTGTTGTTATAACCTGTACTACAAAGCATATCGATGTCGGTGCATGGCATTGCTTGAGTTTATTTCTAGAATATCGTATATCAATCATGGGTGCATGGCATTGCTTGAGTTTATTTCTATTAATGTTAGAAAAGTTTATATTATAATTAATGTTAATGCACCATTGCTTGGGTTTATTTGACCTGAACCGTAAAGCTATTTCTATTAAAGTTAGAAAAGTTTATTATAATTAATGTTATATTTTAACATTTGAGAGCCTTTGAGGTACATAGTGTTATAATGTTTTATATTTTACATGGTTGTTTATATAGCTGTGAAATAATCAAATTTCTAATAAAATGCCTTATATGTTTTAGAAAATATCTCCGTTTATAGTGATACCAAGTTAAGGCCTATGAAAATATTTTAATAATTTTAATTTTTTTTGGAAAAAATAAATAGCTTCAAAGTAAAAAAAAATTCAATAAAATGTTGAAAATGTTCTAGAAAATATCCCAAGTACATGCAAAGTTAAAAGTTAGCTTAAACATTAAAAAAAATAGCTTCAAAGTCAAAATTGTTGAACTCCTTCCAAAGTTAATATGCTTGCAAATGAGAGGACCCGGTGTAAACATGTTGTAAATGTGTTTTGATATAAACAAGGGCTGCGAACAGCAAAGTCCCTGCCTTTGAAAGAAAATTGGAAGCATAAAAATAAAATACATATAAAACAACAATCATACATGTTTATGTGACAGTCATAGGATTTGAAGTACAAGACATGTTACTAGGTCATATGTTGTTTGTAACCAACTAGATTTGAAGTCCAAGATTTTCTAAATCTTTTAAAAATTTGTCCAAATATATTCATTATAAAAATGAATTTTCCTCAGCTGACATAGAAAAGACAGATCAGTTCACATATGTTCTTTTCGTCATTCTGCCCATCTTCCATTCTGACAGAAAACTGTTAAAATTTTGTTTGTAAAAACTAGTCTCAAATTATAATTTCAATTTTATCCATTTCATAATGCAATTTCATATTATAATGATCATTCTAAAGTCATTGCAATAAATAAAAGCCACAATTTCAAAGACTACAAAAAGTGGTTTTAGCCATATTTTCTAGCAAGATTCAAGGAGAGATGCCTAGTGCAAGTGACCCCATGATACATCTGTTATTTCGTCAGAGGTTTACAATACTTTTCAGTGAATTGAATTGATAGGTTTTGAATAACTGGGTGTGAATCTCCGTACATGTTTTAATAACAGGATAAATTGTTTTCTATTTTAGTTCTCCCCCATCACATATTCACAATTGTCCATGATTCCAACAAAACTGGAAGAGAAGGGAGTAAGTACTTAACTAAATTAAATGAATATCAGGAAGATAGATCAAAGTTAATGCCCAAGGAATATACAATGAAGTCTGATTGAGTCGATAAAGTGAATCAACAATGAGGGGCATCTTCTCTTGGTCTTGGATGCACTGTGACTGATAAGGTGGATGGGAACTATACATGAGATCAAGGTGGATAGGAACTATACATGAGATCCCTTAACACTGCAAAAATAGTGGGAATCTTATTTTTTTCCAATAACCACATCAAACCCCATTAATTCACAATCTTTGGTGTACATCCTTTTGGTCTTGTCTCAATAATGCTCATCCTTGCCTCGAGTGCCCTTGACCTACAAAACAATGTGAACTTTCTGTGTAATCTAAAAAGACAACGCAACAAATCTTGAAGTTGAATATCAAACATATCTCTGAAAAAAAGATACCAAGAATGAACCTCTAGTCATTGAGATTTGAACCTCTAAGAATAGTTTTTTGTACTACTATAAAATTACCTTTTGCAGAGCCTTGACACACTTTGTGCATCCTTAGTAAGAAGGGGTGGTGTGGTTGCTCTCCAGGGGTTGGGCTCGAGTTGCAAGGGGTGGTGTGGTTGCTCTCCAGGGGTTGGGCAAGTTGCAGAGAGGGGCACATGTGCATTGTGGTGGGTGGAGATATTGAAGGAATTATTCAAATAATAGTAGCAATAAACAAACATATTTGTATAATCATGTGGTAATCATATACAACAAGATTTTGAAAAATCATGCCACAAATAATTGATGAGATTTGTTTCTAAAACAAAGTATGGGATTTGTTTCCAATCTGAAGGGTGAGATTTGTTTTCAATAGTAAGTTTGAGATTTGTTTCCAATAAGAATATGGAACAAAATTAGGTAAAAAGCAAAAAACTAAAACTTTAAGGATGAGATTTGTTTTCAAAAGGAAGTTTGAGATTTGTTTCCAATAGGAATATGGAACAAAATTAAGTAAAAAGCAAAAATGAAGCTTTTCTTAACTTATGGAAGTTTGCATGCATTTTATTTAGTTTCCCTCTATTTATTTAATCTTTATTTTTATGGTATAGCACCAATAAACTTTTGAAGAAATTCTAATAAATAATTAAAATATAAAAAAATATGGAACCTTGAACATGGAACAAAATTTGAGATTTGTTTCCAATAAAAATATGGTACAAAATTAAATAAAAAACGAAAAATGAAAGTTTGCATGCATTTTATCTTTTTTCCCTCTATTTATTTAATCTTTATTTTTATGGTATAGCACCAATCAACTTCTGAAATTTTTTTAATAGAAATTAAAATAAGTAAGTAAAATATAAAAAATAACTAAAACTAATGATGCACTTTACACATTTCAAAAGATTAGAAATATTTACATAAAATAATAATAAAAATGAAAACAATAATACGGTGATTTATCTTCAATAATGAATATAAATTTATATTTAATGTTGCCACCTTTTAACTATTTATCATTGTATTACTATCATTCCAATACGAAATGCATGAATAGAAATATGATAGTATAGAAATATTAATTATTATAATTTAGGTTAAGAAAGGTTATATTATAATTAATGTTATATTTTAATTAATTTATAAAAAATAATTATAATATAAATTTTTATAAATATTAAAGGAATTATAATTAACATTTTAACATAAAGTTTTTAATTAATTTAATCATATTTACTTAATATTATTATTTGTATTTCAATTTTTAAAAGACTTAAATATTGTTTTTTTAATATGTAAAGGTCTTTTTCTTTGACAAAGGAATTATGTCGACTATTGATAGAGAAACAATTGGGGAAAATGTAAGAGTACAACAATGACAACAAGTTAGAAGAAAAACATTAAATCAAATGGAGCTATTCATTGAAGAAGAGAGAGAAGAGAAGAGGAGACAAAAAAAAATGAGCGCCAAAGATTATGACGACGACGACTAACTGAGGAACAAAGGGGAGAACAACGAAGAAAAAATCGTGAAAGAAAAAGGCTACAACAACAATGAATGAATGATGACCAGAGGGATGAACAAAGAATAAAGGATTTTGAAAGAAAAAGAATGCAATTGCAAGGAATGAATGAAGAACATAAGACTGCTCATAGAAGCCAAAAGCGAGATCATGTAAGAGCACATCGACAAAGACAATTGGAAGGTCTGAGGGAGGTAATGACACAAACAATACCTATTTCTATTAATAATACCAATCACTCAAATTACCAACGAGTAGTGATCGATGATGGTTAATTGCATACATCAAAATCAAATATACCTATGGTTAACTCTGAAGATGAAGTTGTCGCACATAAAATATTTCGTGAAAGAATTGATAAATTAGGTTATATTCAAATGTGTTATGTTTGTGAGGATTCTTATGTTGGGATTCAAGTTATGACTACTAATACAAGGCTGATGTGTACGAGATGTAAAAGTGAGCGTACTCACCATAGATTTTCATCTCAAAACAATATGAATCCGGGTTTGCGACCTTTGGTCCTTGCAAGTCTTACTCAAGTTGAAGAGATGTTGACTGCAAGAGCCAGTCCAGTCTTGCAAGTTATGCATTCAATTGGTGGGAAATACAAAAATAGAGGATACACCATCATTTTTCCATATGAGGTTAAACCTGTTGCCAAAAAATTACCTTGATATATCAAAGATCTGGATTTAATGATTGGCATGCAAAAAAAAGGCTAGCAAGGTTCTAACTATGATTTTGTTGTTAGAAAACAAAACATAATGGATGCGTTACCGTACAAGATTCAAAATGATCCATATTATTGTGATGTTGAAGTTGATTTTCGAGCCATGGAAGAGTTGTCGGAAAATGCAACAGATATTTCACAAATGATAAATTTTGTTATATTACTAGATATGGATAATGACATGGACTTTGAGATGTTGAAAGGGGTCCCGGGTCATGACGATATCTTAGAAGTTGTTGACACAACATTATTTGCTTCAAGGCCTCCAAATGCACATATGGAAATTGAACTTATTCGAGCTTGGGAGAATAATCCGAATGGAGAGGCAAACCACCTAGATGATGAATCTATGGATGTAATGAATTGGCCCCCAGTCAGTTCATCTCCCATAAATGAGTATAATGCTGAGGGGTTATTTGATATGGCATTTCCAACATTGTTCCCTAGGGGTGAAGCTGATTGGTTACAACCGCGGATGAGAAATGTGCATCTTCATGAGTATGCAAAACATCTTCTCAAATATCGAGATAACATATTTGGGATGCACCCTCACTTTAGATACTTTTTATGTAATACCATTATGAGACATTGTGTTCAAGCTTCCTCGACAGTTTTTGTAAAGAAAAATATGGTTGATCTACCAACAATAGTTGATGAGTTACGACAAAATTACAAAATATTCCAAGTTCTTGACTAGCTGATAGATTAATGAGGTTTGGGAATGTTCTAAGAGGTACATGTTCATATTAGACCAAGAGTCGTGCAGAGCTATCTGACTTGATTCAACAATATTCTTCACACTGAGTGCAACAGATATGCAATCATGGCTAGATTTGCATAAATTAATGCCCAGTACATGCCCTAAAGATCCAACACAAGCAAGGAAATGGAGACGTCGAAATGTAATTGACAATCCTCATATTGTAGAGAGTTATATGCATTTGATAGAAACAATTTTTCGAGAAGAGGTTTTCTCAAACATTCATAAGGCTATTGATTATTGGTGTCGCTATGAATGGCAACATCGTGGATATCCACATTTGTATGGATTTCTTGGCTAAAATATGCTCCCAATATGGACACATTGAATTGGGATGACCCTCTTCAAGTTAGATTTGCAAAGGAATTTTTCAGTAGGTCTCTGCATGCTTTTAATCCACATAATCAACATGAGACGAATATCTCAATTTGACGAGGAAATGATTATCATCCTTGCTTAAAGGAAACACAACAAATATTTGCATATGATCCAATGAAGGATTATGAAGAACTTCTGAATTGTGTCGAACGAAACATTACCTGTAATGAGAAATCATGCCTTCGAAGAAAGAGTGGAAAGTTAGTGTGTCAATATAAGCCACCTTGGGAGTTATGTCAAACATCAAAACTATATATTTATGAGAACGGAGAAAAAAGATACGAACCACAAAGAGATGATGATAGGTTAAATACACATAATCGAGAAACATTGACGATGTGGCGAGCAAATATAGATTGGAAACCTGTTCTTTCTAAGCATGTGGTCATTAACTACATAGAAAAATACACATCCAAAGCTAAAAAAGGGTTAGATACTTTCCATGATATGTTGATGCATATATCTTCTATTCAGAATCCAAATGAATCAGCAACGCATGCATACATGTCTTTGTCAAGTGATACAATTGTAGACAGGGATATAGGAGCACAGGAGACATGTTACATGCTATTGGAACTTCCGCTTTGTGAATGTAGTCGTCGATTCATGGTTTTGAATGTTGGGATGAAGGTTTTCAAACAGGTGTAATTTGACACAAAGTACGACCATAATGATAATTCTCTTATTGATGCATATACTAAGAGACCTTTGAATATGGAGCACCTTTCATTAATTGAAACTGCAAGATCGTGGTCTTATGACAAATGTCTTTAAGATGAGAAATGGTGAGCCGAATAATTATTCGCTCACACAATGAGTTCACCAAAAGACTTGGTAAATGAGATAATCCATAAGGCAAATATATATTAATGATAAGATAAGAGATGATGTGTTACAAATGGTAGCCTTTCCTTAAATATGGCTTGGGAATTTAATGTTGAGGAGACGCCTCATTTCATATCCTAACTTAGTTAACCTAATTATTAATTATTTAGTTATTATCTTATTTTATGTTCGTTACATTGCCACTCTCTTAGAAAGGCTTTGTCCTCAAAGCCTTCATAATGTTTCTGCCTCATTTTTATAGTGTCGTAGCTGATGAAATATGTCGATACGAACTGCTAAGAGTAGAGCATAACTTCCGCTATGTGGATGAATCAATCCATCCCAAATTGATTTGTTGTGGATTGTTGGCATTACATACTGACCTATCGTTAGGAGCTTTGGTCACATTGGTACCATTAGCTTTCGATAGTTCCCACTTTTTAGGACATCGGTTTTTATGGTTGGGGTGTCGATAAGGAATTTTCACAATGTCCTTTTCCTTTACAATTCTCATCTTGTGAGCATTGATCTAGGTTGGAAGTTGTATTTCGTCCCTTGAGGTTTTAAGGTTTCCTTATGTATCTTTTCCAACTTGTTTTCCAACTGCACATAATCATTTTGAAACTTCTTAATCACTTCTACTTGTGATTTTTTGTCATCTTCAGACTTCTTAAGTTGTACCTTAAGATCTTTGTTATGACTTCTGATGCAATTATTTTCTTCCAGTTTGTCTAGAAGTTTCCCTTCAATGTCTTCTGTAGATTGTTTTGTCTTCCGATTATTTTTCAACTTCTTAATTTTTGTGACTAGTGTTTTGTTATGATTCCTTAATCTGAAAATTTCTTTGGAATTGTTGGATAGTGTTTTATTACTTTTTGCGATCTCCGACTTACAAGTCTTTTTTGAGTCGTCATTTTGTTGTTGAAGAACTTTTATATGTTGTCGATACTGGTCGATCATTGATTCTTGATTTTCTAATTCATGTCGTATATGTGTTAGTTCTTCATCCTTGTCGCTAACGATTTTGTTCAACCGTGTTATTTTCACTTCGTAATCGTTCATTTCTTTCTTTATATCTTGATTTTTCAATCTCTGATTAAAATCGTTTTCCTCTTTTAATTTCTCAATTTGGGCAGACAATTTTTCCATATGATTTTTCTGGTCAAATTTTTTTTGTTCCTTGAGCTTTTTTTGCATCTCATGTATTTTAATTATTACTTCCGAGTTCATATTCGTGTCTCGTAATTCTTCATTGTCTCTTCGATAACGCTTTAACTTGGCTTCTAATTTCTCTATTTGTAGTCGCAAACCAGCTTCCATGGTCTCTGACTTCTTGATGATAGATGGCTATCAATTTCTTGATAAGTCATTCTTTGATTTTGGCTTCTACGACGATATATAGTCTTGATTTCTTGTCTTCTTTTCTTTCACTTCTTCGATGATAAAAGATCTTGCTTTTATTTATTTTTTATACTGTCTTTTTTTTTAAATAATAAATATTAATTATTTAATAAATATTATTATTGTTTTTTATTATAAACTATATAATATTTGTATATAGTTTTTCTTTTTTAAACAAATATTATAATATTGTTTATATTATAATAATTATAATATTTGATTTTTTAAAATATATTATATTACAATATATTGGAATAATATATTATATTATAATTTATAATATATTGTATTGTTTGTTTTTTGTTTTTGGTTGCAGGTCGTGGAGTGGAGGGAGTGAAGGCGTGAGAGGTTGGCGGCTCTGGGGCGATCGCAGGAGTGGCCGTGTGAACTAACAGAGCATGAGCAAGCGATAAGAGTAGGGACACGAAGAGGATGGGCGCAGGAAGACAATGCGCGCGGATGATGCGCGGAGGATGAGAGGAGCTGAGGGTTGCGGTGGTGGTTGGAGAGGTGTGTTGGAGGAGCAAAGGCCGGCGAAGGAAAGGCGTGCGGCTTGCTGGCAGTGATGCGCAGGCAGGAGTGGAGCATGGGGTGGATGAGTTGGCGGTTGGGGGGAAGTGAAGGGAAATGGGAACGATGGAGGGATTGGCCCGTAGGGATGGCGTGCAGGCGGAAGTGAGGGAGGTGTTGCGTGGTGGGAGATGGAGAGAAGGCACTGGGTGGTGGGAAGAGGATGCAGGGAATGGAGCGTGGGAAGGACGTAGGTCAAGGAAGGGGGCAAGGGAGATTGAGAGAGGAGACGGCATGAAGGAATAGGGGAAGAATGTGGGAAGAAGAAATATCAATGGGGATGCAGGTAAGATATGGGGAATGGGGAGTGGATGGCAGAGGAAGGGAAATGCCCAAGAAGATATGGGGATCAACGCACTGGTGTGAGGGATGACGCGGAGGTAGTGAGGGGGTATGTTTGAAGGGAGGGCAGACGCAGAGGTAGAAGATGCGCATGGGGAAAGGGGATTGAAGGGGTGATGTTGAGGGATGCGATGGAGTGGAGTTCAGTGTGGAGGCTGAGCGATGGGGAAAAATGGGGGTGCTGGTGGATGGGGATGCGGAAGGTGCCGAGGATGTGCAGGTGGTGAGAGGAGCTGCGTAGAGGTGAAGGAGATGGGGCAGCGGAAAGATGGAGCGCTGGCTAATGTGGGTGGTAGAATGGTGGATTTTAATTTTTTTTTTCTTTTTTCTTTTTTGTTTTTTAAGAAGGGAAAAAAGGTCAAAACCCTGTAACTCAAGGAAACTTTGATTTTTTTTTTTCAGACAAGGTTTGAATTTGTTGACCACGGGTTAGATCGAGCAACGAGAGCTCTAATACCAAATGAGACGAATAATTATTCGCTCACACATTGAGTTCACCAAAAGACTTGGTAAATGAGATAAGCCATAAGGCAAATATATATTAATGATAAGATAAGAGATGATGTGTTACAAATGGTAGCCTTGCCTTAAATATGGCTTGGGAATTTAATGTTGAGGAGACGCCTCATTTCATATCCTAACTTAGTTAACCTAATTATTAATTATTTACTTATTATCCTATTTTATGTTCGTTACAAATGGTTGCCACAAAATAATGTTGCAATTATGCGAGTGTTTCCTAAGTTTTGCTTAACTCCTACTCACGGAAATGATCGATTTTTGGAGTTTTGTTGGTGTGAAATGGTATTGTACAAGCCATTCCGTGACTATCACAAAGACATAGGTGAGACAACTGATGATATCATACAAAATTGGGAAATTTTCCAATACAACCCTTGGCATGTTGATCGTACTCCAATAACACTAGAGGATCTCCGTGAAAATTAAATTGAAGATGCAGGTGACCTTTTCCCAAATTTGCAGAAAGTCTCTAGAGAGAATGAGTGGGAGATAATTTCAGGGTTGTATAAGAATAAGTTTAAAAATGTCAATGAGTTTGACATGGTTGGATTGAGAGACCATGATGTTTTGGAAAATTGGAATTCTAAGTTTGTGGATGAAGACACACCAAATCATGCTATTAAATTCATATCGCAAAAGAAAAAAGAAAATGCAATCATTACTACATAACGTGTAAATGCTTATTGCTTTGAAAGTTTAGGGGAAAAACAAAGAATGACATTTAATACAATCCTTGACCATTACAAAGGAGGTGGTGATAGAAAACCTCTGTGTATGATTATTCAAGGAACTGTCGGTACAAGAAAGTCTTACCTGATTAGATCTATTAAACACGCCATGGAATTTGATTCTCTTCCTAATAAAAGCCCCTTGTTTCTTTTGGCTCCCACCGATGTTTCAACATTCAACATATCTCCAGCAACAATACACTCTGCAATTCATATACCAATACGAGAGATGATTGATCTACAACGACCGCGTTTGATTACATTACAAGAGGAGATGAGACATGTCAAATACATCCTTATAGATGAGATGAGTTTTAGAGGGAGAAATTTATTAAAAAATATTGATGCTTGCCTTCATCAAGTCTTTCTAGAAAATTCATGTTCCCTTTGGAGGGAGATCGATTATATTAGTTGTTGATTTAGGACAACTACCACCTTTTATGGATAAACCTGCATATGCATGTGAAGGTCATACACTGAGAGTTATGGAAGTTATTCACAAAAGTTGTGACTCTTGATATGGTTTTTAGGCAAGATGGACAAAGCAATGATCAAAAATATTTTCGACACCTTCTAATGAATTTTAGAGATGCAATTAGCATTGTAGAATACTGGAAATTACTAATGACACGTACATATACCTATATGGATGGACCAACAAAGAAATCGTTTGATAAGGCTATACATTTATTTGCAACAAATGAAGATGTCGACAATCACAATAAGCATTGTTTGTGATCCCTAAATTTCCCTGTTGCATGTAGTGTCATTACAAGAGTCAGTAGTAACTACTCAGTTGACATTGATGAGGGAAAATTGGACAGTGAGTTGCTTATTATTGTTGGAGCTACGGTCATGCTTACTTCCAACTTATGGACCAACACAAGACTTGTCAATGGTGCCCTTAGGGTAGTTGAACAAATTTTGTATAATCTTGGATTGTTCCCCCTTGAACCTCCCACATATGTTTTAGTGAGATTTGATAAGTATGAGGGGGTTCCATGGGATGTAGCATTTCCTTAGAATATCCCTATCATACCAATTGAAAGAGGTAAGGCAAGACAAATTCCATTGAGACTTGCTTGGGAATTAACAATCCATAAGTCTCGGGAATTGACAATAGAGAAATCAACTATTAATATTGGTAAGAATGAGAGGCAAGGTCTTACTTTTACTGCAATATGTAGATTAAAAGATTTGGATGATCTTCGATTTCAACCTCCATTTTCATATGATCGATATGAAAAGATGGGAAAGTGTATAGGTGTATCTAATAGAAAAGTTGAAGAAGAAAGATTAAGATCACTTACTCTATAATATATATGTTATTTGGTATCTTTATCATTTCACTTTATTATCATACAACTTCTTAATGACTCAACATTCTTTATGTGTTATTATTCAACTTCTTATTGACATAGATAAATATTTGCATTGTATCACTTTGTTATTATTCATATTATTCATGGTGTTATTTAATATCATGCTAGACATGTTTCCCATGGTGCATTGATGTCAACAATATTTCTTCCTACTCCCCCTTTTCCCCCACTCCCACGACTGCAACCAACATAGATCCATATTAAAGATGGCTCTACCAAGCGCTAAGAGGGATCCAATATCTCAAGGCGCAAACCCTTTTTTATAGTGCAAATGCAGAGGAAGGGTTGGCACCTTGAGAGATTTGATCCCTCTCGGCGCTTGGTAGAGGCATCTTTAATATGGATCTATGTTGGTAATGAGTGAAAGGAAGAGTTTGTAGTTAACCAAAAACTTAAATCAAATTATCCTAAATCTGAACGAGTTAAGCAACATATTGATTCCAAATCAAATTGAAATATGCATGAAAGTGAAAAAGTGAAAATCTAATAAGCCTAGTACTTCATTGGATTTGTTGTCCTTTTTGTAGCCATCTGGATGCCTCCCATTTCCTAGTAGAGGAGGCGATCAAGTAGGTTTGGAGTTTGAATTGAATATTGAAGATCTTCGTGTGAGAAAGGGAAACCTTGGTTCACAAAGTCATGAGATGATTGTTCTAAAGTCTTTGGACTTGTAGTGTTTCTTTGACGCAAGTTTGGTGTTCGCCTGTCGATGATATTTTGGTCGTGTTTTTTTAAAAGCGACATATTTTTGGGGGGTTGGACCCCCTGGGTGTTTTTTTATTCCATGTTCCAATATGTTGATCAATTGATATCTGATCCTTCTATGGACATGTAAGGTTAATAGTGTTAGGGTTTCAGAGCTTACCGAAGTCAGTGACCTTTATTGTTGATGATATTTTAGGAGCCTGAGGCGATATCAGCTACGAATAGAAACTCAAGTTTGAACAAAGCTTGACTTGAATTGGACATCGACATGCAAAAATTTATTAATAATCAACAGGAACAACAGGCTCAGTTGAACGTCTGGCATTTCACATCGCTCAAATAGTCTAAATTTGTTTGACTAAAACATTGATGTTTTGGAGCTGTGGTTTTTTTAATACAAAAAACATTACAAGTTTCCAATTTAGGTGATTAGTGGAGGCCAAATAAGATTTATTACTGAGCTTGGGTTTTGCGCAAAGGGCTTGTTGTGTCATTGGGCATGTAATGCAATGCTCAGCGCCACTACCATTACCTGTTCATTGCCCAGCGTTGTGCTCGCACTCCATCCACGAGCTGCTCGATCTCTTGAACGTCACCATCGACAACAACAATGTAATGTCCCCCCTCTATTTAAGCATACCAAACACTCGCTAACCTACTTAATTCCCATAGGTTCGAGTAGTTACNATTGCATGCATGCAAAAGTAAAGCGGAAACCCTAAAAGTGACATGCAAACCCTAAAAGTTCATGAGATTCTATTTAAGAGGGTAATGAGACCAAAGAAGGTCACTTTATGATTATTATTGATTTGGAGCTCTTGAGTAGTAGCACAGCGTGCGGCCATGACAGTTGGGGTTGAAGACAGTGTCTTCAGCTAACGAGGTTTCGGCAATGCAATATCTGCCCTAGTCTCCTTCAAGATAAACCATTCAGGTTTGTCACGGCATCTATCGTATCCATCCTTATTCAGTGCTTCCATGTGTGCCAGAAGATTATTTGCAGGTGCATCCATACAACTGGGGGGATTTAACTGGGAAACCCTAGGGAATTCACTAGGGGTCTGAATCACCATATCTCTTCCGCATGTGGCCTGCATCCTCACCAACAAGATCACTCTACTGCTTTGAGTGATTATCAGCCATCGGTTTCTCACCTAGAGAAGCTAGTAGCAGAATAGAGAAGAGTGGGGGTGTGAGCATCAGTCAGGTGAATCAATTCGTTAGGGTACCCGGAGAGGTCAAAACTCCTGCATGCTCCGGCCATTCTCTCTGACACGGGCACACCTACACTCCGGCCAACTTTCAGCTGAAACAAACCATCCCTCCACCAAAAACGTCAACCGTAGGTGATTCAGACTGTTGGGGGTACTACGAAGGAAAAAGAGGTTATTTCTTCATCATCTCAGCTTATCTCGCATGCGTATTCTCTCAGGAGCATTTTCAGCCGACTTATCAGTGGTAAGTGTTACAATCTTTCCTACAAACCCTAACCCTAAATTCAGTTATAATTTAGGGCAATTTTGCATGGCAGTTTTGCATGCCCGGCTATTCAGTAATTTTGCATAGAATCATTAGAATGGTATTTGGGATACTACAAACAAGTGCCATTGGTTGGGCGAGGTCGGCAAAAAGGCATGATAAGATGAAAACGTGTCGAGAATTCTGGTAAGCGCATCATAAGTTGGATATTTATGTTTGGACCCAGGTTGTAGTTTGGGTCATTGAAAAAACCTCCAAGATAAGATTGGAGAATTTGTTCGATCCAATATCATTATTACGATCTGCCGAGATACCTGAAAACCCTTAGGTATTTAGAGAAAATATGCAACAAACAAGGTGGAATAGTGTAGTGTTGTTGTGTGGACTTTAAGAAAGATTTCAATGCAATGTTTAGAGACAAACTTTGAAACAGAATGGAAGAGTTGGGTATCCCAGATGGCTATAGAGTGGCAGTCCACAGGATTTATGAAAAGGTTCGAGCTAAAATCAAAACAAGCAAGGGAATGTCCAAATGTTTTGGCAATGATATTGGTGTTAAGCAGGGATTTCCTTTATCCCCCACGTTGTTTGGTTTATATATTGATAAGTTAGAAGCTTGGTTGAGCAAAATAGATGGTGAGGGTGTCCACCTAGCAAGTTATGTGGTGAAGCCACTTTTATATGAGGATGACCTTATTCTAATTTTGCAAATAACACATGGTTTAAGAGAGCACTTAAGGGCCTTAGAATACTTTTGTCACGAGGTCGGGATGCAAGTGAACATTTCCAAAACCAAAACCATGATCTTCTCATTAATTAGAAAAGGCAAACCAACCACCTTCATCTTCGAAGGCAGGACATTGAAGATAGTGAAGGAATACAAACATCTTGGGATTGACTTCCACTATAAGCTCAGTTGAGAGACTTGTAGGGCGAAAAGGGTGCAGGGAGGATGGAAGGCCTCATTCGCACTTCAAAACAGGTGTAGGAAAGCAGAACTTTGGGATTGGAAAACCAAAAAGACCCTTTTTGGTTTGTTAGTCACACCGGTTGTCCTTTATGGCTGTGAAGTCTGGGAAGCAACATGTCAACTTGTAGATGGAGACAACTAGAAAGAATTCAGTAGCAACTAATTACTAGCAATATCAAAGTTAAATCCACAGTACCGTACAAAATACTTTTAGTTGAAGCATGTGTTTTCCCACTGGAGGCAACGGTGATAACCAAGCTAATAAGCTATATAAAGAGGGTTGAAAACATGGATAATCAACACTGGCCCAAGGTAACTATGGAGGAGGAGTTAGGCCGTAGAAAGAAAACTTGGATGAAGCAAAACAAAAAATGGCTAAGCAAGTGGAATATCAAGCTACATGAATGTCCTAACACCAAGAAAGAAATAAAAAAATTAGTGACTGAAAAATTTAGGATTGCCATGTGGACCAATCACAATGGGCGTAAAAAAGACTACTACATAAAAGAGTTTAACCCAAATTGCGATCATGGTGAGAAAACATATTTAGGGGCAGCTATCAAAGGAAAAGAAAAGTTGTTAGTTGCTCAACCGAGGACAGGTTCACATCACCTTAGATGTGAGACGGGTAGGTGGACGGTACCTAAGGAAGTGTGGTAAGAGAGAACTTGCATATTCTGCAATAAGGTGTGGTGGAGACAAAGTGACACTTTGTTATGGATTGTGCAGCCTACGAGGATATCCGCATTCAATATGAAGACAGCTTAAAGGCTGACACATGCACCATCTTTTTGAAGAAGATAAGATCAACCATATTGCAAGTCTTCTAGTCAATATTTACAGCAGAAGATCTGACATGGAAAAGAGTATGGAGAGGAGTTAGGGTTGTGATTCTTTTGGTCCCTTAGGCTGCTCAGCCTCCTGAACGCTATTAAAATCATTCATTCATTCATTCCATGTTGTTGTCTCCCTTTCCAAAAACTTGACATATTTCTCGTTTAATATCCACTCTCTTCCGATCCATTTTTGGTAAGGATTTGTTAAATTTGTTCTTGTTAGGCAAGTGGTCTACCTGTTTTTCATTGTTCATGGCTTGCAATTCAGGGCTTTCCTCCTCATCCAATGTCGATTGAGTTTTCTCGAAGATTTGAACCGTGGAAGATGTATTCATTAAGTAAAATTTATTGTTGAAAATGAGTTCAAGAAAAGGGTGAAAACTCTTACCATTTTGGAATATTTTCAGGGTCTTGGAATCCAAATTTTGGTGCAAGTGCAATGTTACAGATCTCCAAGTATGATGCCACAGTTGGGTTGCTGAAAATAGTCAACTAATATCCATGCATTGCAATTCAATGAGAAAAGTACATTAAAGTTTATCTGTAAATAATTCAAATTGTATGCATTGCAATTCATTGAATAAAATAGTGCATTAAATTTTCTCAATAAATAATTTTTAAGTGTATACATGCAATTCACACACAAGCCACGACCTGCGTGTCTTGTATTCCCACACTGCCAAGACACCATGACATGCAATCATAAAGGAATCAATGCCAACAACACTTTGTCAACAAAAGTGTTGCCACGTAAGTTGTGCCCCTTTAAATAACAAATTCTTTATAGAGCCTACATGTCTTTATGGTCCACTTATTTTGGGTCATGATCCACTTATCTTCACGACCAAGGGACTTTATTAGCTAAATATTATATTTTAGTTAGGGCCTTTTCAATATTTGCTATGACAATATGGTGAACAATTTAGAGGGATAGTTTTCCACAATATCTACATGTAGCCTCATAAAGGAGGTACTACAATTTCTCCTAGAGGACACATAAATTAGAACACTTCACATTAGGTGAATTTTCATAAAGGAGGTAACACAATTTCTCCTAGACGACACATAAATTGGAACACTTCACGTGGAGATATCACAATTTCTCTTTCATGAAACATAAAGTAGAAACTAGCATATTTGAGATTTTTTTATGTTTGGATCACATCTTTAATGCTAGGTGGAAAGAGTAAATTTATATCTTCAATGTTAGGTAGAAGAGTAAATTTATTTATTTTTTAATCATTTAAATTAATTATAATTAATAAAAATTAAGATGAAAAATTCGTTTATATCAAACAAGTCTACTTACATGTATTTTCAAATGGAAATTACTAAAACCAAATTCTATTGAATGATAGTCATTTAGCGTATTAAGTTTTAACTCTTATATTGAAAAATTACTAAAATCTAGTGTTTTTCGTACTAAAACACTAGAAGGAATATATGTATATGTATATGTATATGTTTATGTTAATGTTATTGGTCTTCATAAATGCTCGTTCACATTATTTTTTTACACCTATCAAGAGGTTGTTTAGTAGTGTGTATGATATGCATAATTTAAAAAGAAAGCGTAACTAGTTAATGAAACATAATTATTTTTATATTTATTGTTGAGTTAATTGACTATTTGTGTGGAATTCCAATTACTCATATTCATTGTGATGAGTTGTTCCAATGGAATATCTACGACAATTTACAGAATATCAGAGCAATTTTATTTCGGTGTTTTGGGTAATCACAGGATCCATTGTTCTGTTTTGATCCATAAACTACCATGGATATTCCACTGGAACAGTTTGTCACAACAGATCTTAAACTCATTTATTTTTATTAGCTTATTTCCAAAACATGCTAAATAATGCGATCTGAAAGGAAAACATCTAGAGCAAAATAACACAAGATATACCTTGGGTAAACCCACTAAGGGGGGAAAACCAAGCCAAAAAGTGAGGACTATGCCTTTCTCTTTTCTTCTCCAAATATGCAGTAAAAATATAAGGAAAGTTGTACTATATACGGAGTTACCTATGACTCTGCAACCATAATGGTTATTACAGGATCTCCTACTTCCTTTGGTTTTCTCTACTCTCCACTCCCATGCTATTGCTCAACTATGGAACAACACATAACATAAAAAGAATGGAACCCCCTTCTTTTCCTAGCACCCTGGTATTTAACATAGTCTAATAGCTATCTAGGGTTAGGTTTAGGGTTTCTACATGCCCCAACTCCTTATTAGCATTAGGTTTTTGGACCTTCTAGAATGTTCTTGAAAGTCCACATGTACTAGCTCTGCGTGTGAGAAACGAGAGCAGACGTGGAATCTATGTTAATATTTGAGCAATAGTGAATAACTATGAACTTTAAAAAAATTCTCAATCAATGACTGAACATATGGATCTCATAGACACATCAATCACACAAAGCATTCATCCACATGAGACATGATATACCCTGGGAAAACCCTCCAAATTCGAAGCATGAAAGCCCAACAATTCTTTGAATATAATAGATAGATTTGCAGAGAATGGTTTACAACACATTATCATGTTGCTCGATAAGAGAGAACAACCAAGCAATAGAGAAAAGAACTGCTCAATACAACTATACACAACTTGCCCGGTTCCCAACACTTTAATACTAAGTCAAAACATCGAGCATGTAGAAAATAGCGAATTGATTTCATGTAACTGCTTCTAGGAGCATCATTACTTCGAATTAGCCTTTAGAGAAACATTAACTGGAGCATCACACTCTCTTGATGCAGTCATTAGCGTCCTACTAGCACTAGTTCCAAGTAGTAGCCTTGACTTCTTCTCCATGCACAATACATGCGCTATAACTTCCAAGAATAGATTTATCTGAGTGCTAGTTGTCTTTGAACTTGACTTGATCTTTAACTAAATGCATTCCCACTTAATTTAGGATATTTAACTGAGTGTCATGGTGTTGCACTTTTAGTGTCGTCCATACAACATACTATTATTAATTTTGCATGGATCTCTTTAGTTACCTGATGCATGCTTATTAAAATTGAGGCTTTTAACTGAAGCCTTATTAATTCAAGTTCATTGGAGGTAGACTTAGGCAATCAACTTCTTTCTCTTTTTATATGCTTTATCCCTTTATCATTTTAATATCACTGCATGGTCCACATGTGTTTACATTTAATTATTCATCATATTGTATTATACTCATAAGAATTGTTACCCGTTATTATTATATTATTTTACTTTCGAACAATATAGTCATTACTAAATTAATCCACTATAGGGGTAGTTAATCCCTAAAGGAGACTTAATAGTAATACGTGACCATGGTCTGTAATATATCACATAACAATACTAGACTTGACATAACTCACAAGTCTACAATCTTGATATGACCCACAAGACTCAGTCTTGATATTACTCACAAGACTCGGCTTGATATTAGTCACAAGTTCACTTCCATAACTGGAGGTCCATCTCATAGGGTACCATCTCTGAGAATACTTGACTTGATATTACTCATAAGTCTGACTTGAAATTACTCACAAGTCCGACTTGATATTACTCACAAGTCTATAGTCTTGATATTACTCATAAGACTCAGTACTATCATCTCATCTCAACACGTGAGGATATAGATATAGGACTTAATATGAATCAAAAGTTTGAACTTGATATGACTCAGAAGTATGGAGAATGACTCATGATGTTGTACAATCAACACTCCCTCTTAGCAAGGGAGGAATTCTTTGCTTTACCAGGCATTTTCTACCATACCATTCTTTATCTCATAAGTGTTTGAACTTCGTCACTAACAACAACTTGTCAACACATTTGTTATCTACTCATCAATAGCTATGTATTGAAATTTCACTTTACATGACCATGGCTCCAATGAAGTAAAACTTCATCTCAATGTGTTTTATCACAAAACACACAAGGTTTTCGAAATCTTGATTAAAAACACCTAAGAACAATAGGCTCAAGTCTTTCACCCCAATAGGTAGCTTCCCAAGCTACACTACGCCTTAGCATGTAGTAACTATCCACAATAAACTTTGCTTAGTACTAGATGAAATACACCTTGCTTCTGTGGTACCAATATGTAGTACTCATAGCTAATCTCAAGCTATATAATAGGTTTACCATGTAACAAATACAATAAAGAGCCTATTCTAATGTACCTCAAATGTACTCAAACATATGCTTAGTAAGACGCATAAAACAGGTATGTTAAATACTTCAAGATACCAATTAACTGCTTATACATAGTAGCATCATTTGAATCTAATCTAGAATGTAGTTTCTCTAAACTAGAAACCATGGATTTTACATCCACTATATACAACAACACACATCAAATGTGTAATATCATGCAAAAATAAAATATCATATTTTCTTTCAATCTTCAACATTTTGTTGACTTCTTAGAATCTTATGTTATATGGAGAATTTCTATTTGAGCTTTCCATTTGTTGTGGTGGTCTTCAAGGCCTAATTAGTTTCTTAGTGATTTCATATTCTTCTCTTTATACCGCAGCACCCCAACTACCTCTCCAAGAGGTTTACTGTTCTTTAACTATGTCTTTGCTCATGTGGATTTCTCTACAAAATATCGCATCCCCTAGTTACCTGAGTCATGTACTATGACTAACTAGTTCGGGAACTTTATCTACTGCTTCTTATGAAGACACATCAATACTCCCTCTTCAACTAGAGGAGTCTTTTTGTACTTACACCAAGATTCACACTTGGTAAGAATGTATGTAATCCATCTTGGATATGTATTGATCACCACAAGAGAGATAACTCACTCCTGTCTTACAAAAGATATGACTCACTTCTGTCATATAACTCATTCTTGTCCACTCAAGAGACATAACTCACTCTTGACTTAGAGAAGATATGACTCACTCCTGTCATTTACAAGAAATATAACTCATTCTTAATCTCTTAGCAAGGCTATCTGAATAAGGATTGTGCATGGGCCATTCACTACTATCCATATGACTCAGGATCAATGAGTGATTGTTTTCTCCATATTTCTCATTTGTATATATGTACTAGAGTCGCACTGCTCCTTCCTTCCCTATGTCTCATATATAACTGACTAGTAATTTCATAAAGCTTTACTGATTTACAACATGCTTTATCTGGAGCAACATATGTGATCTCCCTGAATCACTGCACTTACCCAAATTCCATATATCCTTGAAATTTTTATATTATTGTTCGAGACATATCTGAGTACACATACTTTTTTTCTAAGTAGGTACCTCATCACATGCTTTGTTGTACATGTCTATGCACTGACTGCAAAGCATGCATCTGGTCTTGGAATTGACTAGATACATCTCAATTTTCTTGAGATCCTCCAAATGTTTTAGATTTATCTTCGTATGTGTGGCTGTGGACTTACACTCCATCATCCTAAAACTCTTTAGGAACTCTACTGTATATTTTCTTTTAACTGAGGAAAATCTTTGTCTAGTGACTGTCACACCTCTAATCTGAAGAATCATAACAAGATTCTTGAATATTGTTCTCAACTTCTAAATATGAGCATCATGCAGTTCTCCTTTTAATAGTAGGTACATAAACCAGTTTCACTGGTTCTTCAAGAGCTGGTGTGTCACATACCCCAATTTTGTAAAAATTATGTAAATTGTTTTATTATATTCCTGAGACATTATGTTAAATTTAATGCTATGTAGGGATTGATGACTCAGCAGAGTCAACAGAAATGGAGTGTAATTCAGAATATTTTATTATTAATAAATAAATTGTGGAGACAACAGCATGGGAGAGCTGTTAAAAGGAGGTTACTGGTCAAACTGGTGGATGGAACTAGGTGGAAAGGAAAAAGACAAGTGGCAGCATCCTCAAACACTTCCTAAGTTGCAGGTGGCAACTTCCCTATATTTGGGGTCATGATTCCCCAAGAAAGTGGAATCAGATCAGGTGGCTCATTTAATGACAGTTAACCCAAAAAAGACCTAGGCAATCTTTTAAAAGTACTCAATGAAGAGAGTTGAGGCTGCTCAGATATTTTTCTTTTCCAGAGAGAATTCATTCAAGTGAATGTTATTCAGGAAATTCATTGAGGAAGAGGGAAATACAGTAAGGAAGTTGTTCTAAGAGGATTGTTGCAGTAACTTGATTTGATTACAGCTATTGGGCTGAGAGAACTGACTGATAGTTCTGAGTTAATACTGAGTTTGAAGACTGGTATCTGACTTTGTTGCACCTAGTTCCAGCCAGGGAGACCAGAGCAAGCTCGGGGGTCCTGAGGAGTCGTTGTTTGAGTGCTCTCCAGGATTTGGTAGGGAGGAATGGCCTCCCATTGCTGTTGTTGTCCCAGTTCAACAGGTTCTGTCACTTAACTGTTTTGTTTTAATGAATACGAATGGATGAATGTTATGCTGATATTATATGACAGAAGATTTAATTGGTTTGGTAACGTAAATATTTAGTTTAACTGTAATTAAATTTCTGATGATAGATAAAGTACCCTTGTGTTTTTCCACATCTGGGTTTTACTAGACCGTACTCCAGCACAAGGATAAATTTAGAATAATATTAGCAAATGAGATCTCAGAGTAGTTGTTTCTTTATCTATCTTTAGAAAAGATATTTTATTGACTGTGGTATGAATTCTTAGTTATAAACTACTCCCTTGTACTATATTGTGTTTCCAGTAATTTTATATTGTAAATAATAGATAGTAGTTTACAGATAAAAATTATTACTGTTTACTGTTTACTATACAGTGCTTTTCTTTTACATTAGATTATGAATGGATTTTCCAAGTAACCTTTGTTTTAGGGTGGTATTAACCTGTAATAAAGACTGACAGGTTTTATAGACACATAGAAGTAACTAATGTTGTTACTGATAGTAGAAAGTTCTATAAAAGTAAAACAGCCCACTAAGCAGAGTAAAATGAGAGTAGCTGCTGTAAAGATTACTTAATTTTCCATCACTGCAAGCATTCTATTTATTGGAATAAATATTAGTTATAATTACTATCTATTTTATTCACAAGCATTTGTTACTAGCAGAATTCACCGGGAAGGTAATATAACTTCTTTACCTATCACTATTCTATTTATTCAATCTTAACCAAACCTACATATGCTAGTTTTATAATTTTAAGGTGTTAGCAATAAAAGATTTAATTGGTTCACTTACTTTAAGAAAGTAGTTAAAAACTAGAGTATGTCAACAGATATATAGAATAACAAATATAATAATATTTTGAAAATAAAATATATATGTTTATGAATAAACATAGGTTAAGAGTACTAGTTTATATAATAATTTTCAAAAATCCTTTTATATAAGCAAATTAGGTTTTTTTATATTAATAAGAAGCTACAACACACATAAATAAGACAACACTCTTAAATCAAATATTTACTTTATTAGTTTATGTTCTTTTTTTATAACTGCAGTATAAACTAAGCAGGTAGTTTAGGTACTACTTACAGGAATAATATTATTTTAGACTCAGTAATAAGAATTAACAGTAATTGCTATACCTGTAAGAAAGGAAAACACAGCAGGTGTTTGAATTAATCCTTTTAGGGTTTTTAAGTGTTTTATTTATCCTGTATTAAAATTATATTATAATAACCTTAACAGTTTATATGTTAGAAAGAATATATATATATATATATATATATATATATATAAATTCAAGTACAATAATGTACTGACACTAATCTAAGATAAGGACTGAATGTAAATATTATTAAGCTTCAGTAAAAAGAAACTATACAACCTCATAAACAAACAGAGGCATATTATAAATAACAGTATAAATGCAGTAACTAATATGCCACTGCCGAGCTTCAATGATCCTTTGTAATCCATATAACGAAATAAATTTCAGTATTATAACATAAACCAAGACTATTGCAAGAAAATAGTATTAACAACTATGTTATTAATTTAAGGGTAAAAACCCTAACATCCCAAAATATACAAGGTTAAAACATGTAAAGTTTAATTCGACATCTTTGGCTCACGGCCGTATTACATTTTTATACATGAAGGCTTACAGCCTGTACTCTAGTCTAAACATCATAATATTAAAACAAAATTTTACATTCACGGCCGAAGCCGGAGAGCTCTGCAATAGAGCTAGGGTTAAAACCCAACAATGGTTACAGCGAACAAACATTCAAAGTAAATAACCAAAAGCCACGAAGGTTAAACAGGCTGCAACACGACCAGTCCCTCTTTACCCATAAGGGTTTTACATAAGATGAAGGAGCCATGGGGAACCAGGGCTTACCGTGGCCCATGTCGCTGTAACCACGCACTCTTGTTGCAACACAAAAGAGGAGCAGGCCGTACCTGCAAAACCAGCATACAATCAATTGTTATATATTTATTAAACAGCAAAGAAATGTATTGCAGAACTTTTAGTGTTATCTTCTAAAAATAAACAAGATATTTTTCTGTTACCTGGGAAATGGGAAATCACGAGCAGAGATGCAGCGACCAGCCACAAATACGAACGAGGAGACTGCAAATATCTTGCAAGGAAACATCATTCAATACTCTCAAGACACTGACAGTAGGACGACCCTTGAGCCAGAAAAACTGAAGGAAAATGATAAAACTGGCTCAGTCGAAGGTTTGATATTAAAGAATGGAAGCAGCGGCATAGCAAGCAAGAGAACAAGTAACGCAGGCGAGCAAAAAGGACCCTGAAACAGCTTTCACGACGGTGCAATGGGCAGGTTAACCCGAAAGGAGAAACCATTGATAGTCAGAGCCTACACAGGAGAAGTGCAGCCGGATTCCTCTCGCAGAACAAAAAAAAAAATAGAGCCCGAAAGCGAAGGAGAGTATAGAGCTAGGTTTAGAAGTGGTGTATTTAAATACATGAAGGCTTGGCTCACATGCAGCCACGTTACCAAGTTAATAATTCATCCACGGTGGGTAATCTCTCCATAGTTTGGATGAGCGAAATCATGAAGGAACTTTTGGAACAATCATTGGCGATCTCCAAAGTTAAACCATAATCCTAGTTAAGTCAACCTATATTTGGAACACTATCATAATGTTAGATTTGATACGTAACCTTGTTGTGAAACCTCCCATCAAAAGCAAGTTTATTAAATCATGCATTACGTTATATCATATTTGTCACCCTTGTAATCAAATCGAATGATAATACTAGATTGATCTTGGGTACAGCCAACTTTATAACAAGAAACCTTGTAATATGATGTTTTATATTTATTTAAACTTTAAAAAAAAAATAGCACTATAACCAGCAATAACATTGTTTTATTTATAAACTTACAATGTCCAAGGTAAAGATTTAAGAGTTATCTTTATAGTATGACTAACAACTTAAAGTGGCTTAGACTGGTTTATGACCTGTTCATACAGGTGAGTGACTATCTCAACACTCAACCCTGGTAGTCTTGGTAGATTAAGTTGTAACAGTATTATAGGAGAGAAGTATAATACCTATAGTTATGTAGGAATATTATTTTTCACAAGTATTATATCAAATCTTATGTTGTAATTATATAATGTACTAATAGTCGACTTTAAGGAGGTTGTAGATCTAACCATGGTAACTATTGTATTATAATATTAACCTATATGGTTTAGCCATATTCATCTAAGTTTGACATATGCTTACAAAAGGAAAGGGCAGCTAAATATTTTGATGAATGTATCATCTGGAATAGATATTATTTAACTTAAAACTTATCCCATGTAAATGTGAAGTCTTATAAGAGAAGGTTTATCAACGTACTAGTGAGACTTAAAACTTTAAGTTATACCTTCTTTTATTGATTTAAAATAATGTCTAATTGCAGTTGGTTAACCTTCAGACCTAAGTCAAGCTTAAAATGTGTAATTTAGTGGTTTTGAAGATAAGATCTATTTCTTCAGCATGAGTATTTCCTATCGGTCAATAGTTAGAAATTATAGTGAAAAGATGTAAATTCCTTCTTATACATTTTGCAAAGTAATCATTTCTTAAAACATAAACTATTGGGTTTTGTTTTCTATTATGATAATCATCTATAAAAAATCCTGTAGCACTGATAACTTTGATAGTTTTGATAGATATCAAACAATGCAGTAATCATAGATTTTATAAATCTACTTCGTTCTAGAATAAAGATCAAATAATGAAATTACCTCAGTAAAGCACTATCATGAGTTGAGCTACTAATGTCTTCCTGAACTTTGGTTTGCAAACAATCTTGTACTTGAAGACTTCAAAATTCTTTTACTTGCAGCAGCCAATGTTTTACCTGTCATCTGTAAGAACGGAAGGAACTTTATGCATTAACTCAAAAGCTAAGTAAGCCCAGTTCTTTTCATGGTAGCCACACCTTATGTTCGCAAAAAGAGACAAATTAGTAAACTGAAAGAACTATTCCTTATCTAAACATAATTCAACTGATGAATTCAACCAAACAGTTAACATGTAAACTAATTAATGATGAGTTAAAACTGCATTTTATGTTAATGTTTGTAAATTTAAAAATTTTAAATTTTTCAGAATTTTTGGGGTTTTGACATGGTGAATCTAGCTTCTCCCTCTCACTATCAGGATGTGACAATCATAATCTAGGTCCTCCATCATGGAGACTCATGCTCATCTATGTTGGGAGATTCTTCTTGACACATGAATGTAAACAAGATAATTTAACTATTTTTAGGAGTCTTCTTCATCTTCCATAATAGTATTAGGGATTATGTTTTGGATACTTCTCATAGAAACATCGGAACCTCTTAATATGCTCCCAAAAATTTCCCACTTCACAACATCCCACTCTTTCAGGATCAGCCATCAGAATCACTCCCTTTTCAATATTTGTCATTTCCGCTTGTAAACCATAGCATATAGTCATTCCCTACAAGCCAATTTTCCTCAAGTTATTAGCAGTCTTTCATAATCCACTCATGGCAAATAACTTATACAGACATGCAAACATTTTAACCAATGTTTCAATATAACCATATCTCATGAAATTTAATCACATGAATACTTCAATGTATTTGCAATGGTTCACATGGTTATGTACATATATTACCCAATTTTTTAACATAACCTCATTCTAATCTCATAAATAAGTTATGCATTCTCATATTCATATCTCATGAATAATTAAGAAAACTTTATACCCAGATCTAATGAACAATCATGCATCCTTTATAGTCATGAGTTTCACTTTTTACCAATAAAATATAGATTGTATCATATGCTTTTAATCATGTTATCCCATAACATCATTCCTAATACTAGGAATACAGATCTCCAAATTACTATAATGAAAACACATTCAAAACCCCGTAGATTTGATTTATAAAAGCATATAATAAATAAAACATAAAAACTTATCTTTTATTGTTTTATGTCGGCTCCTTGTTGACCTCATCTTCCTTGCATAGAATACCGGAGTCCCTCAGTCTTGATCTTCTTCTTTCACATAAACTTACTGCATCTTTAAGTTGCAAATATGGATCCAGGCATGAGGTAGTGAATCTCTACATGGGGAAATCAGATCCCATGCAGCTTGAAGTGAATTATCTCCTTTAAGAAAAACCTCTTTCGACGTTCATCGTCCTCTTCTTCGAATGGGTTCTGATGTAGGAGAATCCTGCTCTCCATCCAAGTACAAGTCCAATGTTTAGACCGGACCTAAAAGGGGTCTTCATTTTATGAATGAATGGTTCTTTAAATGTAATATTGTAAATATGCTTGATTTACAAGTGTTCTTCTATATGCTTGAATGATGAGTCACTAGGTGAGTAATGAGTCGTGTAACTAAGCCCATGTCAAATGCTAGCATTCGATAAGGGTCAATGATCTCATGATCGAGTCATTGAGATAGGGTTGATTATGTTGCTAAAATTAGGTTTCAGTTACTATGAATTAGGAATCTGTTTCAGTGTATTGAGGATCTGAACCAGAAATGGTTCATGAATTCGATTGTATATATGTATGTGAGCCTTCAAGGAAATAAGGGGGTATCCAAACAATGTAAATTTGGATAAGGGGTAGCCAAACAATGTAAATCTAGATAAAGGGTACCCAAACAATGTAAATCTATCTAGAGGTAGGCCAATCAAGGAGAAATCAGGCCAAGGCAAGATAGTTGGTCAGATTTGTACCATACTAAGAGGATCAGAACGCAGGTTCTGAGATAATTATGAATGTACATATTCCTTGTATTGAATGAAGGAAAGCCTATTTTGGAATATCTGTGTAATTGTAACATCTCTGTCTCAGTGTAAGATTTTATTAGTTGAATGCTTAATTAACCTATGTTGATGGTTGATAGGTCTATGTGTCGTATTCTGAATTTAGGGATTTTGAGCGTGGAAGGTTACATAGATTGTTTGACAAATATCTATGTGTGAAAACACATATGTCATCGATCACTAAGAGGATCAATGCTCCTTTGTAAACATTCTACAGAGGTGAAGTTCAGAATTGAACCAGAAAGAGTTTGAGGAAGTTTGACAAAAATCAATTGATCGATGCTCTTATCAATCGAGATAGAGTTGCAGAGATCATAATTAAGATTTGACGATCCAGATTAAAGGAGAGAAGATGGATTGATGATGTGGAAAGAATTCAAAAAGCGAACCTGCATGGGAGATAAGAAATCCACAAAGTTAAAGTGAAGTTCCGCAAGTGATAGCAGATCGAAGGACTAGATCAAAGCCGTAAGAGATCGACGGTTCTCAGGAATTGTGGAAAGAGACTTGCGGGAGGAAAATTGTGGAATCTCATTTTTGGGAAAAGTGGGAAGGTGCACCGCAACCCACAATCCGATTGCGGAAAGGACCGTTGCAGCCGCATGATTGCGGAAGTTAGTTTTTGGAAAATTGGGAATTGCATACCCACAATCCACAATTGTGGAAAGGAGCTTGTGGAAAGGTTGTCGCAGAAACTAAGTTGCGGAAAGATTGAGTTGCAGAAAGGCTAAGGTTGTGGAAGCAAGCTTGCAGAAAGTTGTCTTGCGGAAGCAATATTCTTGTGGAAAGAAAATTGCAGAATTGAGTTTGTGGAATAAGAGTTGCGGATCGAATTAGTTGAGGTTGATTCAGACACGCCGAAGAAATAGTTGTCCGAGAAGCCAAAATTTAGAGGTTTGCTAAATGTAGAGAAAACTAAATCCTGGGGAGAGTAGTTGGGATATGGTGTTTTGGGATTCCCCTCTGCATCATGTGGAGCAGAAAAAGAATTATGTGTAAAGATAGTAAAGTATAGAAGATTTTGTGTGAAGATAGCAGAGTATAGAAGATTCTGCGTGAAGATTGTTAGAGCTCGTATCAAAGCCATGAGGTAAATCAAATTCCGATTTTCAATTTATGTTAAAGTTGAATACTACTAATTGTTTTGAGAGGGTTGGTCAGGTGAGAGTATTCAAA
The DNA here is from genome assembly GCA_001517045.1 of Pseudotsuga menziesii. NCBI lineage: Eukaryota > Viridiplantae > Streptophyta > Pinopsida > Pinales > Pinaceae > Pseudotsuga > Pseudotsuga menziesii. Next base: position 584,296 of record LPNX010467623.1, on the reverse strand, counting down.
ATTGATTTAAATCAAGAATTGCAGACAAGGGAAATGTTTCAACCAACTATACAAGTGGAAAAGTCTTAAACGTATGGACTAATTGATGTTTTATTTAACTCTAGTTATAATAGTTTGTTGAAACAAATAGTTTGGGTTTGACAGCAGCGATGGAAGCTAGAGGAGATGTATTAAGGATAATTGTATTCTTGATGAAGTGTTTGTAAACTCTTAGAGGAAAGATAAAGCAATGGTAGAACCTAAGGATCCAACAGAGGTTGGACAAGAAGGGAACAAGTTGAATGTTCTTAGAGGAGAAGTGGATCTGCATAAGCCAAAAGGAGAAAAGGAGGTTGCTCAAGAGGTTCTAGTAGAGAAGAACCAATGATACCAAAAGGACAAGCTCAAGGAAAGATAGCTCGCTGAGGTATAGTAGCAGGTATGAAGACTTGCTGAGATTAGGAGGCTTGGGAGTAGTCCGCGAGTGAACAAGATGAAGTTCACAGAAGAAAAGAAGATGGAGATGATGACTACTGGAAGTCATTACAAAGGTTCAAAGAAAAGCCACAATAGAAGCAAAGATGTCAAGGAAAAAGACATCAACAATATGAGTCAAGAGGAGTATACCAGAGAATTAGTTGGCATAGGATTGCAACTTATTCGTTTGGAGGTGCTGCTACAGAAAGAGAACCAGAGGTATGGTTGGATAGTGAGAAAGAAGAAAGTGAGATGGCATTCGCTACAGGTGAAGCTAAAGAAAAATATGTCTTCTAGGTTGAAGGAAGAACTCGGGATAGTTGAGTTTGAGATGGATCTTTTGGTATGTGAAGCAGAACATGGCCCATTGTTGGGAGAAGATGTGAGTGAGGATGCAAAAAATGAGAGACTAGTTGAAAGTCTTTTGTTTTTTGTAAAGAGTACAGATAAACTTATGGAGGAAATAATCGTGACGCCAAATGAGATCAAGAGGTCTTATGTTTTTTAGACTGATGATTTGTTTGTGATTACAAGTTTTGCTGCATATGATAGGCAATCTTTTGAAATTGTCTTCAAATTTGATGAATTCAAATATGATGAAGAAAGTCTCTCAAATGAGGAAAGGTCTGAAGTATTGCAACAAAATGAACTCATTGATGAGTTGCTTGATGGAGGAACACAATCAATTGGAGATGATCTGAAGATGAAGGAAGAAAAATAAATGTGCGAAGACATTTCTATAGGGAAGAATCATAATTACATTATGATGAAGGAAAAAGTTGAAAAACCATCTTGGACTGTTGTAATGAACAAAATATATAAATAAATAAATAAACATTATTAAATATTAATAATTAATAAACTAAATATTTAAAGAAGAGACACCTTGATGAAAGGTTGCCTCTTTACGAGAGGGCACCAAGCATGGGTATTTATACAAGCAAACATTCTCATTGTAATATTATCTCTTATCAAATCATATATTTTTATATTCATGGTTACTCAATTCTAGCTTATTTATGGTGGTTATTTCATTAAAAAAACGATTTTATCATTTCAGTGGTATCAGAGCGAAATTTGATCCTGACCCTTGGTCACCTGATCGTTGGTCAAATTTTGTTGTCGGCAACAACAAAACTTGTGAGGTCCTTGACCAAATCGGGCACCCTTAGCCATTTATAATTTTTAGTGCCAACATTTTAAAAAAAACTGCAAAATTAAAGAAGATATTATTAAAAATAAGAAAATCGTTAAAAACATAAATCCCCAACACCTCATCCTTCCCCTGCCGACTGCGTGCTCCCTCCACTCCTCCCTGTCACTGCCACATCATCCCCCACCCCATAGTCCCTTATACCAACCATGTGCTTCCCTCCACTCCTCCCTGTCACTGCCACGTCATCCCCCACCCCACAGTCCCTTACACCTGCGCGCTGCCTGCTCCATCCTTCACCCAGGCGCTAATTAAAATGACGTGTCAATTTAATAAAATGGAATAACTAAAAGTCAAACGTTGAAACTCAAAAAATTAGTAGATAAGTAATTTGGGAAGGTTAATAAACAAGTTATACCATAACGTACCGTAAAATAAATGAGAGCATGGTTACTTATAAAGTGTATTTAAAAGGTGATTATATATACGACTAGCAACAACCATATTAATAAGATTAATATGTTTGGAATACACCGAGAGGAATATATCACCAGTGAAGTTAATTTAACAATTATATCATATGATTGGAGTTAACCTAATAGCTAATCTAATAGTTATCCAATATAATTGTGATTAGAGTTAAAGTTAAGCTAATAGTTGTAGAATCATTGGATTTAAACTAATAATTGTATTTAATAGTTAATTTAAAAGTTAATATATCAACCATTGCAATTCAATTAAAATTTGTGATTGGAGTTGAAGTTAAGTTAAAGTTCTATCATCATTGGACTTAACCTAATAGTTATAATTTTTTTTCCTAAAGAATGTGTCAATTACTTGTATCTAATAGTTAATCTAACATAAAAACCACTTAAGTTGTGGTTGTTAAGCTCATAGTTGAAGTTAAGCTCATAGTTGTATCATCATGTTGGAGTTAAGCTAATAGTTGTATTTAATAGTTAATATAAATCTATTGTAGTTAGTAAAAGAGCTTCGAGTTATCCTGACTTCTAGCTTCCAAATGGAGTTGGAATAAGCATTATGCACATTAACTGGACTCCCAATTGGTAGGTGGAGCTCGAGTGTCACATCAGTTGCACATTACCATGCCACTAAGTGCAGTTATCACATTAGTTAAGAGGAATTTATTAGGAGTTTATAGGATTTTATTAGGAATTATACCATCACACGAACTGCACTTTACTTCAATTGCCAACTATAAAATGCAGTTTGACTAATTAACTCAACTTCAAGCTACTCGATGGACTTCAACTGTCACATGGACTACACACTACCAACAACCATGCCATTAAGTTCAGTTATCACATGAGCTATTTTTTATTTTTTATAATTGTTTGTAAGGAGTTCGAACGATTAATAGTTAATTTAAAAGTTAATATAAATCTATTGTGGTTAATAAAAGAGCTCTGAGTTATCCTAACTAAGCCTTATGCACATTAACTAAACTCCCAGTTGGTAGGTGGATTTCAAGTGTCACAAGAGTTGCACAATACCATGCTACTAAGTGTAGTTATCACATGAGTTTAGAGGAATTTATTAGGAGTTCGACTCTTACATGACTACACATTAGCTAGACTCCTAGATGCCAAATGCACTTGGACTAAGCCGTAAGTAATTAGAGTTGTAGTTAAGCTAATAATTGTAGAATCATTGGAGTTAACATAATAGTTGCATGTAATAGTTAAGCTAATAGCTATCCAATATAACTTTGATTAGAGTTGAAGTTAAGCTAATAGTTCTAGACACATTTGTGTTAAGCTAATAGTTGTATCTAATAATCGATGGAGTTAAGCTAGTAGTTGTATCTAATAATCGATGGAGTTAAGCTAGTAGTTGTATCTAATAATTGAAAAGTTGAATATTAATTTTAATTTTTAGAACTATCACTAACTCTACTTATCACATGTTAATTAAATTATTTTTTATTTTTTTGAAATTATTAATTATTAATTGTGGACGACACTCATATAATCAATTTGGACAGTACACTTGTCTCATTCTCGTTTAATCTTGGACGACTACGATAGAATCAATCTGGACAGTACACTTGTCTCATTCTCGTCGGTAGATGAAAAGGCATAGCTGGTAGTCCACCCCAAAATTCTTAACATATATACGCCTATCGGCATAACTATCGGCGTAAAAATCATATTTCATATATATCTTACAAGTTTGAAATAATTCAAAAACATATATATTTAAAAGTTTCAAAAAGTATTACAACAAGGTTAAAAAGCTCTAACTTTTACCTTTATCTAAAAAGCATCTAGCGATATTACAATAAAAGTTATAAAAAAGTCCAAAGATATTTGAACTGAATATATATATATATATAAGTTTTTATATAAGGATATGAATTAATGTTAGTCATCAACGAAAGAAATGAAACTTATGGAGTCTTATGGCGAAAAACAAAACAAAAATTCCAAGTAATTTAATAACTTATGTCTCAGTGTTATTTCAAGTAAAAGGAACAATTAGAGGAAAATACATCACTATTTCTATTACTCCCAGTGAACGTAATAATTATATTAATGATGATTTTGTTAATGAGCCTTAGTAATTCCAAAGTCAAAAATAGGTGAAAGGTTAGACTATTGAAATAACAAAGAATATGCAATAAGCAATTTACAATGGAACATTGGAAATTGTAATGGCATCTCACAATTTATAGTTAAATCCTTGTGGAGTAGTGACGGTGACCTAGTTTTGGGATTATCGTGGTTAAGAACATTGGTAACTTTTATCTTAAATGTTGAAAAGAAGTTTACGACATTTCCCTACAATAAGAAGAAAATCACATTGCGGGGCATTAATATGAAGTCAGAATCAGAAGTTGTGTCATATGAAGACTTCGGAGAAATATCAAAGGTGATGTCGCAAGGAGATGAGAAATCACCACAGACGATAGACAGGGATTTTGACAAAGTTATTTCAAGTAAAGAAGAAACATTTCTTGTTTAAGAGATCATAATCAAGAATTACTTCTGCAAATCAAGAAGTAAATAGATAAATTTCAATGCAATCATAAGTTAGAAGAGAATATTCAAGCTCTCCAACAAAAACTACTGGGAAAGGATGAAGAAAATTCCACCATGAAGAAGGTTAATCAAGAACTAGAAGAACAAATCGAGAAGTTAAAAAAAGACAAACAGTCGCAAGACGAAAGGTTCAAGGATATTCAGAATAATAATAATCTATTAGAAAACAAATTAGTTCAAATCTAGAAGGAAACATCTAGACTATCCGGAAAACTAATCGCAGTTGAGGAAGAAGAAGTGGATACAAATTTGGTTCCTATCACAGTTCAAAACAAATTCAGTCTAGCAGAAAAACAAGCAACGAGAACTCCTTACCGACACCCAAACTACAAAAAACATTTTGACCAACGACAGGGTTAAAATGAACATAAACAAAGGGGTTATAGATTCAGAAGCGAAAGAACGCTAAATCTACAGCCTAAGAGAAAAATGAGAAGATTTATCCAACCAAGCCGATCAACAATCACCTTCGATTAAAATAGATCTTGGATAGGCCACATCACAAACAATGCGACATTTTTTCCTTGGAATTTGTAACTTGTATCGTCTCATTTCATCAAGTGTCACAAGTACTAAAATAAATGATTAAAAAAATGACATTACAAGCAAGAAATCAGACGTAAGCCTTGTCTTCCTTAAAGCTTTGAGGACAAATTTTCCCTTAAGGGGAAGACAATGTAATGAATAAAATATATAAATAAATAAATAAACATTATTAAATATTAATATTAATAAACTAAATATTTAATGAAGAGACACCTTGATGAAAGGTTGCATATTTACAAAAAGGCACCCAGCATGGGTATTTATACAAGGAAACATTCTCATTGTAATATTATCTCTTATCAAATCATATATTTTTATATTCATGAATTACTCAATTCTAGCTTGTTTGTGTTGGTTATTTCATTAAAGAAGTGATTTTGTCGTTTCAACTGTAATGAAGTATGAAGAAAAAGAAGATGTGCTTTCCAAAAGCATGACAACATAATATAATTTTGTTGTAGTAAGAGGCGAGATGGTATCATATGAAGATTGTATGCAACGAGTAGCTCATACTGTGGAAGAAATTGATGATGGTGAAAGTTTGATGTTATGTTCAGACCAACACAAAGGGAAGATGCCAGAGAAAATATCATTAGGGACTTCAGAGTCTCATGTTTTTTTAACTGATTTTTGGTGTGTGTTTGCAGGTATTGAAGAAAGTGAAGGTAGACAGAGAAAGAAATCTGTCATGACAAAAGAAGAGACCATATTGTCTCAAAAGGGTGATCAGTACCTAGAGGAACTTATTGTTGCAGAGTTGGATAATGAAGACAAAGAGAAACTTTCTAACCTCAGAAAGTATGATGAAGATTTAGAAATGATGGAAGATTGTTTGATCAATCCAAGGATTGATAAAGATGACTGCTTAATGCTTGGTTGCAGCGTTGGAAAGGAGCATATAGAAGGTCAAAACATTAAAATGTCTTGTGAGCCAGTGGATAGCAGTAGAGAGTCAAGAGAACTGTAGCAGTTTTAGAACAAAAAGATGCAAGTGTACCAACCAAAGGACAAACTAGACATGGAGATTTAAGAATTAAGGATGCTAATGGTGAATGTGTCTCAAAGAAGGAGCATCCTAAATGACCAAAGAAAAATCAACAAAGTTTGGAATCCTGGAATATTGAAGACTGAATATTAGGACCAAGAGGCCATATTTCTTTCTTCCTGGGGAGTCTGATGCAGAAGAATCCTACTCTCCATCCAAGTACAAGTCCAATGTTTAGACCAAACCTAAAAGGGATCTTTATTTTCTGAATGAATGGTTCTTTAAATGTAATACTGTAAATATGCTTGATTTACAAGTGTTCTTCTAGATAGGTGATGAGTCACTAGGTGAGTAATGAGTCATGCAAATGAGTCATGTAACTAATCCCATGTAAAATGGTAGCTTTCGATAAGGATAAAGGCTCTCATGAGAGAGTCATTGAGATAGGTTTGATTATGTTGCTAAAATTAGGTTTCAGTTACTATGGCTTAGGAGTGTGTTTGAGTGTATTGAGGATCTGAACCAAAATTGGTTCATGAATCTGATTGTATATATGTATGTGAGCCTTCGAGGCAATAAGGGGGTATCCAAACAATGTAGATTTGGATAAGCGGTAGCCTAACAATGTAAATTTGACTAAAAGGTACCCAAACAATGTAAATTTGGCTAGAGGTGGCCAATCAAGGAGAAATCAGGCCAAGGCAAGATAGTTGGTCATACTTGTATCAGAATAGGGTATTTTTTAAGGATTCTAATATTATACTTAAGTATAGTATTCTAGGTGATTGTTTTGGATTGAAAAAAACATGTTTATAAATAGATAGGAAAATATTAAATATGAAACATAAAATTAACACTGAAATGTGTAAATTTTGGGGAGTATTGTGATAAAAAAAAACATATTTTATGTAATATAGGCGATATTAGACACTAAAAATGACCAAATAGAGAATTTATTTTTTGAAAAAAACCCAAAAAATAGCCAATTGGCGAAATTTTGCCCCTAAAAAATACCCTGTAACTAGACTAAGAGGATCAGAACGTAGGTTCTGAGATAATTGTGAATGTATAGATTCCTTGTATTGAATGAGGGAAATCCTATTTCGACATATCTCTGTGTAATCATAGATTGTTTGACGGATCTCTGTGTGCGAAAACACATGAACAAATCCTATGTCATCGATCACTGAGAGGATCAATGTTCCTTTGTAAATATTTAGAGAGGTGAAGTTCAGAATTGAACTAGGAAGAGTTCGAGGAAGTTGGACAGAGATTGATTGATTGATTCTCTAATCAATCGGCATAGAGTTGCAGAGATCATAATTAAGATTGGACGATATAGATTAAAGGAGAGAAGATGGATTGAAGATGGGGAAATAATTCAAAAAATGAACCTGCACGAGAGATAAGAGAACTACAAACTTAAAGTGGAGCTATGCGGGTGATAGAATATTGACGGACGAGATCAAAGCCATAAGAGATCGACGGTTCTCAGGAATTGTGGAAAGAGACTTGCGGGAGGAAAATTACGGAAGCCCATTTTTGGGAAAAGTGGAAAGGTGTATCCACAATCTGATTGCGAAAAGGACCGTTGCAGTCGCATGATCGTGGAAGTTAGTTTTTGGAAAAATGGGAATTGCATACCTGTAATCCACAATTGCGGAAAGGAGCTTGGGGAAAGGTTGTTGCGGAAAATCAACTACGGAAAGATTGAGTTGCGAAAAGACTAAGGTTGCATAAGGAATTATCTTGCAAAAAGACAATTGCGGAATAAGAGTTGCAGATCAAATTAGTTGAGGCTGATTGAGACAGGCAGAAGAAACATTTGGATGAGAAGCCAAATTTAGAGGTCTGCTAAATGTAGAGCAAATTAAATCCTAAGGAGAGCAGTTGGGATATGGTGTTTTGGGGTTCCCCTCTGCATTAGGTTCTTAATTATATGAGTCTCTTATTATACAAAAAAATCTATTGGAGAATGATAAGATTCAATCCACAAATCCATGGGTCATTCAAACAATTCATCCAGTTTGGAAAACCGTCCATAACAAAAAGAATTGACAAATTCACCTTCCTGATCGTATCTCCCACATTGTTGTGAATTTTCAAAATCCGCTTGCAAGTAAGCTACATAAGCCCATTTAGGAAGTGTTTTTTCAATGGTTTTGGATAATTCCTCACTGTTTGATTGAAAATACTCCATAAAATTTGTCACTTGGAATAGTGACGAGAATGGTATTGACTTGCTCTGGATTCACCCTCCATTGGATGAAGGCTCCTTAATTACTAAGGTCACCTAGGCATCTAGGTAATGCTCCTCGAGAATTTCAACACCCTTTCCTTCTATATAATGGAAATACCTTCAATATTGCTTTTCAATTGAACGGAAATCAATGTCATGGCTTCTTCAAACTTTTCAAGATCACATAGGATTTTAGTTGCTTGCACAATCTCAGCTCATTCATTCCCTATGCTCTGATAGCATGTTAACATTTGAGTAATGGTGAATAAATGTGAACTTTAAACCTTTTCTCAATCAATAATTGAACGTATGGATCTCATAAAGACATCAATCACACAAAGCATTCATCCACATGAGACAAGATAGACCCTAGGAAAACCTTCCAAATTCAGAGGATGAAAACCCCAACAATTCTTTGAGTATAATAGATAGATTTGCAGAGAATGGTTTAAAACACATTAGTAGATTGCTCGATAAGAGAGAACAACCAAGAAATAGAGAAGAGATCCACTCAATACAAGTGTACACAACTTGCCAAGTGCCCAACATTTTAATAACAAGTCAAAACAATAAGCATGTAGAAAGTAGTGAATTGATTTCACATGACTGCTTCTAGGACCATCATTAACTTTGAATTATACTTTATAGAAACATTAACTGGGAGCATCACACTTTATTCATGCAGTCATTAGCACCCTTCCACAACTAGTTCCAAGTAGTAGCCTTTCCTTCTTCTACATGCACAATACATGCACCATACCTTCCAAGAATAACTTTAACTGAGTGCTAATTTTCTTTGAACTGAACTTAATCTTTAACTGAATGCATGTCCACTTAATTTAGGAGATTTAACTGAGTTTCATGGTGCTTCACTTTTAGTTTTGTCCATACAACATACTATTATTAACTTTGCATGGATCTCTTTAGTTAACTGATGCATGCTTATTACAACTAAGGCTTTTAATTGAAGCCTTATCAATTCAAGTTCGTTGGAGGTATACTTAGGAAATTTGAATTCTTCATATTATCTCTATGATTTATCTCTTTATCATTTTAATATTCATTGCATGGTCCACATGTGTTTACATTTAATTATCCATCATATCATATTATAATCATAAGAATTGTTACTCCTTATGATCATATTATATTAATTTTGAACCATATATTCATTACTAAAGTAATTCATCTCTAGGGGTAACCAATCCCTAAATGAGACTTAATAGTAATATGTGACCATGGTCAGTAATATATTACATAGCAATACTATACTTGATATAACTCACAAGTCTCGACTTGATATAACTCACAAGTCTACAGTCTTGATATGACTCATAAGACTCAGTCTTGATATTACTCACAAGCTCAACTTGATATTACTCACAAGCTCACTTCCATAACTGGAGGTCCATCTCATAGGGTTCCTTGCTCCTTCCTTCTCCAAATATGTAGTTCAAATAAAAAGAAAGTGATACTCTCTATGGAGTTACCTATGAATGTGTAACCATAATGGCTACTACATGATATCCTATTTTCTATGTTCTTCTCTACTATCCACTCCCATGTTGTTGCTCAACTATGGAACAATACATAACATCAAAATAATGGAACCCCCTTCTTTTCCTACCGACCCGATATTCAACATAGCATGATAGTCTACTAGGGTTAGGTTTAGGGTTTTCGCATTCCCCAACTATCGATTAGGGTTATTTTTTTATACATTATAGAATGTTCTTGAAAGTACACACATGACTAGCTCTGAATGTGTGAGAAATGAGAGTTGGCAGGGAAATCTACTCGAGAGTTGGCAGGGAGTCAACTTGTAAGAGACATAAATTTTGCATACAAATCCTATTTGAGGCGATTCTTATACCGTAGGAAAGTTCTTGGAGTGTAGAATCACATCAAGGGGCATTGAACCAAAGATGATAGTTCTAACCCAAAAAACATCATTTAGACCCCCAAACTATCCCCAAAAGGTTATAGACCCCGATTATGCAAAATGAGACATGCTCCTAAAATGGGTTGTACAAGCTAGTTCATCCAATATTTTGAACCCAAAAGCACAAATATAGATGAAAAATTATATATTGATCCCTTTTGGTTCATACTTTCTTAAGATTATATTTGCTTTGAGAATACTTGTTATTTATTGATAAGGCCAACCATGAGAAAGTGGAAGCTCATCTACAACGCCTCATCATATAAATTTCCCTTCCCAATTACTAAAAAAATTAACACATGATACTAAAAATCATAAATATGAAATCAAATAAAAGTGTCAAAACATTTAGAGTTAAAAGTCATGTCAAACCATTTAGAGTTAAAACCATCTACAACTTGCTATGACATATTTTTATTTTGTTCATACATTTTACTCAAATCATGATTTATGAGGTCTATTTGGCTCATTGGTATGTATATTCCTCTTAATAGAGGACAAAACATGTCACGTTGGTATAGCATGTTTTATCTTGGTTAAAAAAAGCAGGGTAAATAGAAACATTATTTATATCATATAAACTTCAAAACTATAGGCATTTTTCTTTGGATTATTAAGTTTACCATTTGATATGAAAAATACCCATTAAAATTTCCATCTCCTAGACTTGTTATTGGGGATCTTATCTCATCAACATTCTTGTGATCAATTGTATTATTACTTCTTGTATCTACCAAATCAATCATTTATAAGTGAAATATTATTTTGCAATAATTAATCAAAATTCAATTATCATTATTCTAGCCTTAATTTTTCATAGATATGATACATCTGTATGCAACTTACCTACAAAATTTTCAACATGGTGATCATGGCTTCCCTCATTACCCCCATTGCGACCCTCATCACCACCCATGAGATCCTCTTTGTTTATGTAATCCTCACCAACACCATCATTTCTTGTTTTCACTAAATTGTTAGACCCTAACCCTCATTCATTATCATTGCATTAATTATTGTTATCTCAACCTATTACTAATCAAGTATAGCCTTCTTTTTTTCATGTATACACATTAAGGAAACTCATTTGAATTGTAATTTTTTATTTTGCATCGAATATATTCTCAAGGAGGTTTTCTATTCAATATCTCTTTCACTTGATTAAGGTGTGGCATTACTGAATTGTGTCTTTTTTCATGCTTATTTTTCTATTTGGTTCATAACATTTGCTATCAAAGTGAAATATCCTCTATTTGGCTCTTTCAAATGATCCATCTTACCATTTTTGCTAACTTTTTTGGATAACTGAATTTGCATGGAAAATTTAGGGTTTATAAAGGAAATAGAGAAGTATATTGAGTAAACATTTTAGAATCTGGTTCATCATAATTTTGAAGATATAGGGTGTACAATTTAGGGTTTTGTCTACTCAAACTAGACTTGAAAAGGTAGTTTCTGTTAAAAAAAGGCATATAAAAATATTAATAGGTAACATTGAAGAAATATTTGTGTTAGTAGAAAGAGGATTGATTGAGTTATTACATGTACAATTTCACATCTTGAATTCTAAGAAGTACATATTTTCATGCCATACAAGTTAGTAAGTTCTAGTGAATCCACCATAAATTTCTCGTGGAAGGTCCAAATTGCATGGAATTAGTGGGAGTTGAAATGGACATATCAAAGAAGATATCGTAAAAAAAATTAGAGACAAAGGTTTAGATCAAGAAGTTTTTTAACACATTAAACTTTGTCCAATAGAATAAAACCCAAGTTGTGGTTTTACAGGGGCTTTAAGGAGACCTTAATTTATTTTCCTTTTATTTTATAGTAAATATATATTGGCATGTGTACTGACATCTATAAACATATATATATGTATCATTCGGTAGACAAATTGTGGTCATGAAACATACATGCAGATAATATTGGGGGGGGGTCATCACAAGATGCCCTTGTACACCTCTATCAATAATCAACAAGTAATACTATATTAAACATAACATATTTATGGGTTTTGATATTCCATGTACCCTAGGGAATATTCAAATATCCATGGGAATATTTAATACCATACTTGAATTTATTTTCAACCATTTCTATTTATAATACATTGATCATAACACTTAGGGATCACTTTTGCATATTTGGGAATCAAATAGTACAATTAATGGTACGATCCATCATGATTAGTCAGTCTAGAACTATAGAGAACTAATGGTATGATACTTCAAACAACTATAGAGATTGACACTTCCTTACCCATAATATTCTTGCAAAGGCCAATGAAGGTTCATACTTAACGCAAGAAGAAAATGAAGATGTGGCATTTGAGGTGTCCAAGTTAGATGAGAAAATTGCAATCATGGGAACCATAATGGAAAATAAGTTTCATACCCTAAATATGGCAAGTAAAGTAGATATCATATCAAATATGGAAAACAAATATGATCTCCAAGCGATGGTAACCAAATATCATTTCAAAGAGAACCTCAAATATATGAAGGAGGATATTATAAAGGATCTAACAAGCTTTCTTATCTAAATGATATTCCTCAAGAAGAGGAAACATATGACAAGATGATTGAGTCCCATACACACATGGAGAACATTTTAACACATTAGACATCAAAAGGATTGAGTACCAGACATCCAATCATTCATCACTCTCAAATAAAATCCATCATGGTTTTAACTGATGACCAAGGAACTCCTTCATTCCCAATATCAATATGACAAATTTTGACGATAATGATCCCACAACATGGAGATTCCTAATGGAGTAAATATTTGATTTAGACAAAATAACAATTGCATCCTTATATTTAGAACCTGATTAGTGTGTGTGGTATTGATGTGTCTTTGTGAATGACAATAGGACTCTATTGTATCTTGGTCCATTTGTATGGATGGATTGATATTATATTATATTATAGAGATAGTATAATAAATACATTATTTAATTTATTTACAAATTTAAGGAAAATAGGTCTACATAACACATTCCACAATTTCAAAATTTGGGTCTTAGAATGAAGGACCTTTCACAAGATAAATTGTTGGATTTATGTATGGCTATTTTAAATGAGAGAATTCAACATAAGGTGAAACTCTTTGAGCCTAAACCCTTGGGTACTTATTTCAATGTAGAAAATATATTTTTAATAAAAATATGGATATGAAAAGGGTCACCATTGACACCTACACAGAGTGTAATGTCCCATCCCTAACCTTATTCAACCTACAAGGTTGACACCTCAACAGTTGGATGAAAAAAAAATAAAGGGGTATGTTTCAATTGTCACAATAAATACAATAAGATGCGTAAATGTAGTGACGAGAAACTATCTCCCATGGATTATGAAAAGGAAGATGAATAAGAGTTAGAACATTCTCAAGATACATAACCAAAATACATTACTCCAACCATATCGTGTCATGATTTCATTGGAATTAGCACTCAAACTCTCGATAAGGAAGGATGTATCAAGAAAAATATGCAACAATGTTGGTTTCTTGTGTTAGTACCCATAATTTAATTGTCTCCAAAGGATTCATACTTCTTACTTGGTTTATATGTAGAGCACTATAGTCTCAAGCAACAATTAGAAAAATGCACTATAAATTATCCATTTAAGTTCCATAGTATTAAGCTCTCTATGGGGGATTATTTATTGGAAATCCCAATGATTAAAATCCAAATGGTTGGTGTTGATGTGGTCTTAGGAATCCAATGGTTGAAAATTTTTGGAAGAGTGCTTATGAATTTTCAAGAACATTCCATGAGTTTTTCCTTAGAAGGTAAGGACATTTAAGTCATAGGTATGTTGAATTTATACTTATACTGAGGGGGGGGTGAATCAGTATAAGATACATTTTCTCACTTTAAATATTCATCACTTATTAAATAAAATTCAAAACAATAAAGACACACAAACTCAAATCACAATACACATAATTTAACGTGAAATCCGTTTCTAGAGAAAACCACAAAAGCTTATCTTTATAAATTCATGTAGGAACCAACCTACTGTTACAATGTTTGTAGGCACCAACCTACTAGATATTCCAATCCCATAAAATGAGACCCAACTCAACAATATGTAGGAACCAACCTACTGGAGACATTAATCTCCTAAACTAAGCCCCAGCCCAGTAATATGTAGGTATCAATGTATTGGAGACACCATTCTCCTCAATTGAGCACCAACTTAGTAATTTCTAGGCACCAACCTATCGAAGAACTAGGTAGAATACTACTGACCTAATCAGCTCAAAGATAACTTAATAATCAACTTCAATATGCTACACAATTCGCTTCATATCATATCCATAATATGTTTTTGATATGCTTCATCGTATTCCTATGATCTGCTTCATAATCTACCTCTGATATAATTCATAATATTCCTCTTATCTATTTCATAATATTCCTCTGATCTACTTCATAATATGCCTTTGATCCACTTTGTAATCTTCCTATGACCTGCTTCATAAACTGACTCTGATCTACTTCATACTATACCGAAACCCTTACTTCAATACGAAATATCTATAAAAATCTACTTCAAGATCTATACTTCATCTTCTCCAAGGCTCACTATTTGAAGCATCCTATAACTAAAGTTATAGATAAAATGCTAATGACATGTTTGAAGTTGATTTTAGGATCATTTGAAAACCCTAACTTACTAAGGTCATATCTCCAAAAATATAATGAAAAAAGAATATTAAAATCATACCACAAGTTTTGCAAGATCTCTACTTCATCCTCTCCAAGGTTCACTCTTTGAAGCTTCCTTGAACAAAAGTTATAGTGAAAATTACAAACTGGCCTATTTAAAGTTGATTTTGGGATCATTCTAAAACCTTAACTTCCAAAGGTCATATCTATGAAAAAAAGCGAACCAAAATATGAAACTCATACCATAGGTTTTTAAAATCTCTACTTAATCCAATCCAAGGGTCACTATCTTAAGCTTCCTAAAAAACTTTATAGCAAAAATTCCAAACTGACTTATTTTAAGTTGATTTTAGGATCATTCATAAACCTTAGATTCCAAAGGTCATATCTCCAAATATATAGTGAACCAGAATTTGAAATGCATACCATAGATTCTTCAAGATATCTACTTAACCTCCTTCAAGGTTCACTATCTGAAGCTTCTTATAACAAAACCGTATAGCGAAAATTTCAAACTTACCTATTTAAAGTTGATTTTGGGATCATTCAGAAACCCTGACGTCCCAAGGTAATATCTCTGAAAATGTATCAAACCAGCATCTTCAACTCATACAACATATTCTTCAATATATCTACTTAATCTCCTCCAAGGATCACTATTGAAAGTTTCCTATAAAAAAATGTATAGTGAAAATTCCAAACTAACATGTTTAAGTTGATTTCAGGATCATTCAGAAACCCTACATTCCCAAGGTCATATATCCTAAAATATAGTAAACCAACGTTTTAAACTTAAACCAAAGGTACTTCAATATTGCCAAGATGACATGAAAATATCCCCTTTTGGTATGGTACTGAATATTTATTTATCCTCTACTTGAAATGTTGCAACCCTTTCACTAGTGTGCCTCTTCTATAAGATCTGAATGTCTTGTATGAGTGAGTGAAAATGAGGAAGTGCTCCTCTTATTTATACTTTTCTTAAGTCATTTTTTTCTCTAACATAATATTGGTCAATATCTTGGCAAGGTCATCCAAAATTCTATCTAGGTTGAATTTACAAATTCTTTCATATCTCCTCATTCATATGGAATTAGAGAGAGTTCCATATACCATTGGAAAGGTATCGAAATGATTTTCCAACCATATATCCTATACTCCAATTTGAGATAAGTATATAGAGTAAAACTTCCTCTATATTCCATATATGTGCATGTTTTTTTAAGCGAGGACAAGTACAAATACATATAAATGATGCATCAAAAAGAAGGAAAGTTGGAATTTTTTTTGTTGGTTTGCATAAATATAATGGGAGATGGTAGTTTCATAAAATCCTATCACCTTAACTAAGGAATCGAATTCTAATTGCAACTATATTTCTTCTTTACATCCACCAATTCAATTTAACAAAAAGGAAAAAAACACATATTTGTGTACATTTAACAAGTCAATTTGAAAGAAACCATAGGAAATTTTTTTCATCATTATAGAAAAGTTTGAAACCAATATACGACACAAAATCATTGGAAACAATTATGTAGATATTCTAGTGAACAATTCTTAAAGTCACTAGACTATGACTACTATACTATGTTACGAATGTCGATCTGAAGCCAAAGAAAGATTCACAAAATAACTACAGATTATTGTTTGGGGATTTTTTTAACACAGAAACGATTATATTAAGTAATAGTGGTTTAACCACTGGAAGAGCCACAAAAATCAGTACTTTCGTAGTTTTGGCAACACCATAAAGTCTTAGTACAGAGGTGCCCTTGAGAAAGCAGCAAATTCAGCCCAAGTGAGACCGACATACAGATAGTTTTACGTATACTCTAGAGCAGTATTACTAACAGCGACATATATAAACAGAAACAGTAAAATATAAGTGGGTAGGGAATACAGTATTCCAAAAATGAAATGCGAACAGAGACTATGAGTGCGTGCCGACGAATCCTTCAGGACGAGCAGATGAACCGGAACTTCCTTGCATTTCCAGCCTAGATACCTTCAACTCCATCCTTTCCTCCTTGAGTTCCATCTCTTCCAGGAACCTAATAAAAACTTGCTCAGTCTTCGAAATCCCGACTTCAAACTCTTTCCGCAGATGAATTAAGTCTTGATCTACATTCTCCAGCCTGTGACCACCTTCGATATCCATGTAGTGGACTAGTTGGTCCATTTTTTTCAACTTCTTCTTCAACGTCCATAATTCCTCATCCAAGTTCCTGTCCAGGGAGGACGCAGAGGATTCGGGGGAGGATTCCATGGAGACAATAATCATTAGCCGATGCCCAGAACCACCAAGAGCTCGAGCTTCACAGACTAACCAACGGTGAGAAATTAGCAGCCATCTTCCACCTTTAATAGTTCCAGGGTTGAGCCTTAGCATCATGCGAACTGATGCAGTAGTACAAGGCAATCTCATGGCTTGAATGGTGACAGTGAGTGAAATTAGTGCAAGGAGAGGAGAGTACAGAATGATGCAACCTTCCATGGAGTAGCATTAATCCAAGCGTGACAGAAATAAATTCCCACTAAAACTATTCATACCTCTACGCGCCTTCACGTGTCCACCTTGTGCCACCACATGCCATAGAACATGGCAGCCGTCAACTCCACCCTTCAGCCCCTTGTGGATCAAGGCCAGGTAGTATGGGTGCCCAATGAGTTTAAGGAATAGGGCTCCAGGAGATGTTTCCATTGGAATCAAGGATCACTCTGGCCAATGAGGTGGCTGCATTGGCAGCTAAATCCACCTGGACATTGTTTTCCCTTAGAACATGAAAGGCATCAAAATTTTGAAAGGATAATCTAAGACTATGGATTCTTTTGACCATCTGTTGGATCTTAACGTCTTCAGGGAGATTACTCACATTTAGGGTTTGGATGACGAGTCGAGAGTCCTTGATCACTACAATGTCCTTTAATCCTTGATTTTTAGCCAACTTCAAACCCTGCCAAAGAGCAAGTGCTTCTACCATATTATTTGATTTGATTCCCAATCCCCGAGAGAAGGATAATACCTAGTTTCCATCCAAGGAAAATATTACCCAGCCCCCCTGCCTCCCTAGATTATTTTTTGGGGATTTTAATAGTTTCTTGTTTTATAATATGCGAACTAAAGTTATCAAACTACTCTATGCTTTTCTATTTTCTAATTTGGTATTCGACATGTTCATATAATATTTCGTCAAAAACAAGGAATATGGATTCCACTTATAGATGATTAGGTGAGAAAGAGTTGAATAGGTTAGTGGAATAATTCAAATTAAATCAGGTTAGATTCCATTAGCCAATTCCACCCTCCATCCTAAATTTACACTTTTCAAATTGAAAGAAAGTGGAGACAATTAATATCACAAATAACTAGCATACCCCCAAAGTGGGGGAAATGAAACACTGACAAGAAATTTGGTATGTCTAAAATGAATGAAGGTGTTATTTAAGGGTTGTTCCTCTGCAAGTTTCATCATCTATTGACGGCTTATGAGGATCATCCTCGTGTCGTCAAAAAGTTGATTTCCATCTGTTTAGGTGCGAATTTCTTTAGATGTCTCTGTGGAAATTAGGCAAACAAGATCCACAAAAGAAATAATGATAATGGTTGCTTATTTTGGGATGTATTCATCTTGAAACTCCACCTACATATCCTTACTCTAATTTGAGCAAAGATGATCATGATCTTGTTGGTGATTTAGGGGTGTGAAGAGGAATTTTAAGCTTATGTCGCTCCTCTAAGTTGAAACTCACGTTGTGCAATCATTGTTAAGTCAATGGCTGGCGATATTGGTACCAACTTTGCGGGAAATGTTTTGAGCAATGTTTTTTTCTACCTTTGGAACAAAGTTAAGGAAAAAAAGAAAATGATCATTTGTTTGCCTCAGGATTTCACCCAAATGGAAGAAGAAGTTGGAGCTTTGGACAATGATATACGTGATATAAATGAGGAGCTCCATCGAAAGCAGTGGCCTGCTAAAATAAGGGTGTAGACTTTGCTAGATAAGGTGGGCAGTTTAAAAGAATGTCATGAGAGGATTGTCACCGAATACGAGACTTATCAACAACACAAAATATGTCTCAGTTGTTGTACTAATTGTGTCTGCCGCTATAGAATGGGAAAACATACTAGAGATTGTAGATGGACTACTTCTCAACTCCAGTCAGAAAGGACTCACCCTGATTTTCCTTTCATCAGGGGAGTATGGGGATCCTACTCCATGCCAGCAGATACTGATTCAGGACCACGATTCTTGTCTTGTTGTAGACACAAAATGATCTATAAATACATATCTTCTTGAGATCTTGTTGACCGATTAAGATAACAAGATTAGAAGAATAAGAATACTTGGTATTATTCTTGGCATGGGAGGAGTTGGTAAGACATCGCTGCTTGACACCATCAATGATATCCAAAAGGTACGAAATTCATTTTAGCTCATCATTATGGTAATTGTCTCCAAAAACAATATCTTAGATTTGCAAAATTGCATTGCCTTAAATTGAAGTTAACTTCTAAAGAAGTCACATATTCCATAACGGGAAGTTCTCGTATATCACTGCATCCACCTACATTAAGTGTCTGGATCTTTGTGAGCTTCCCTAACCCTTGTATGATCTCTAGCTTCTTGGAATGCCAAAAACTCAACGTCTCCAAAGAAGTCAAATGTTCCACACTAAGCAGCTCTTGTATCTCGCTCATATTTGATAGACCACGCATGTCTTGTTGATCACACATGTCAACGTTTTGAATCAGTTTTAAATTAATTCATTTGATCAGGCCTAAGAGAATGCTATCAACTCTGGTCCATAAATTATTAGTATTTTTAAATTATATTGAATTGACAAGTATAAGAAGATAATGGGCGTGGTTTCCATAGAAATCCATTGAAATCCCAGCATAGTAGGACTCCTTTTCAAAATTTAATAAAAAAAACTCAGTGAGAGTTTGCACTTCAGGAAACACTTGCTAGCAAATTGATTTGTCATTTTTAAATTTATTTAAAAAACTCAGTGTTGAACGTTGCACTTCTGGAAACACTTCCCAACAAATTGATTTTTACATTTTAGGGAACGCTTTGGGGGTAAATCTCCCGCTTAGAAGTCACCTTACTTATATCATGGATCAGAATCAGCGATCCTTTTAAGAATGGTATTTTTATAAATGAAAGTAATTTAAACATACCTGTGGTCCTTTTAACCTTGCTAAGCATGTAATAATTCTGTCATTGATGAAGACTCCTAAATCCATTTTATATCTATCCATGATACGCTATGTCGTACTCACAAGCTCCAGATGATTTTCTACCTTTCCCATGATATGTACTCGCACATGGATGAAAGCAATGTGGTTTCCCCAAGGTTCTTTAGTGTTTGGTTTCAATATCTCATCTATGCTCTGCAGAAATTTAAGTTGTGAGTAGATATCTGGAAGTTAGGGAAGAAAAATTCATACAAAATCAATAAACCCATTTTGAAAAGCTATGGGTCAAATTATTAATGCATAACCAATAGCTTATTGAACTCTAAGCGTCAATAAATGAAATACTGATTGATATTCATTTCAATTTGTTTTCTTCAATTATGAACTTATGTCATTCCACGCTAATAAGTAAAGCTCTATTTTGACATAGGGGTGATCAAATAATGAAATATAAGTATCTTGAGCTATGTTGCAGATTTCATTTTTTGCAAAAATATTTACAAGTATTTTGAGTTGTGTTGCAAAGTTCATCTTTGGCAAAAATATTTACACCATTGCATGCTCAGTTCTTAGTTATAATTGATTTTTTGTTTTCCTTTTGTTATATTTTTTTCTAGCTGAATATATTTGTATGTTGAATTGAACAGGTATCCTCAAGACAAGTTTGGTCACATATGGACATCATATTTTCCATCATATTATCAAATTTCGATTGAGTCTGGTTTTGTAAAGAATGTAAGTTCGCAGCAGCATATTTCAACAGATAATACCATAAACCGTCCTCCAGATGTTGTGATGCAAACGGGATGGGTTGTGGGCACGCCGCCTGATTTTCAATTCTCTTGGCTTTGGTCATTTTATAGGAAGAAAACATTACTCTTGGTATACTTTGCAGATTTGGAGATGCTAAGTGTGTCTAGGTCCATGGCTAAAAAAATTCTAAAATCATTACTTTGGTGCAAAATTATTTCGCAGTTGGAATAACATTCCTATCGAATATAACATATTATTTTACATTTGACGCCACGAACTTCATGAGTCGGACTATACTCAATGCTTTGGAGTGCTACTCTCCAATCGATACAGATTAGACAACATATTCGCAAGACAATAAAACTCTCAATGCAAGGTGTAAATTAGATTGAAATTTGGGCCTCTTGCAAGTTCCACTTTATCTCCAATCCAAGATTCAAGTTCCGACTTGAGTAAGAAGATGGAAAAACCTTTAGTGATGGGAGCCATTACAAGCTACACGTTTAATCAAAGCAAAGAAATGGTAAAAGTTGAAATATAATGCACACTCTTGTCAGGTCACATAAAGGAGGGATAGTGGGAGAGAACGATGAGGCAAAAGTTATCTATAAATAAATAACACTTCAAGTTGAAGAAGACATCTATCCAAGTCATCCTTCTTACCATTCATGCTACCGATGCACTTCATAAAAATGGGTGAAACGATGAATAAGATTCGTTATGGCAAACGGGCTGGTTGGATAGCACCAATCGCCATGTTCTTACAAATATGGATACGACAATTTCTATTTAAGCCCATTAATTTTTTTTTAGAATTATTGATACCAAGGAACCTAGCCAATATATTATAGTGTATGAATGTTTATGATATCTAGAGAAGGCTTAGAAAAAAAAATATTTTTCTAAATTCCAAGTTCTAGGCCTTATGAACTAATATATATATTACATTGTGCTATACAATTTAAATGTTTAATTTGCAATTTTTTGTATGAATGTCCATCTGAAATATAAAGAAGTGGAAAACAAAAAAAAAACTAATTTATAGATTCCACGATGACACATAGTATCCACATTATGCAATAGAATCTAAATGTTTAGTTTGCATTTTTTTTACATCAAGGAAAGCAACAAAAAGATATCGTCCTATGAATGCACATTTGAAATCGAAGAAGATTGTAAAAAATAATTAGAGAAAATTGTTTACATATTGCAAAGATTGATCTAGCTAAACTATCTAAACTATAGTTGCCACACAAGTTGATGACAAAGTTTTCTCTTTTGTAATACATGTGTCAGAAATTCTCTTTGAAAAACATTTTTTTCTATGCAATGAATTGTTCATGGGAAAACATATCATACCTGGTTATTGTAATTATGTTCAAGCTATTTTTTTTTGTGTAACCACCATCAATCTCTATGGAAATATGCATTGTTGTTTAAGAGACAAAGCACTTGCCATGTTTTGGTTTCTAAGACTGGAGCCCTAGGAAAACTATGTCAGTGTTATGTGTTAGGATTTGATAGCTACATAATTAGGATCACTAAAATAAATACAAAGCACAGAAACAAAACAATGTGGAGCTCGTTTAACCATGATGATAAAAGATCATCTCCCAACTATAGACAAAATAATGTTTCCCTCAAGCTCACCCCTCCAATAAAGAAGAATTGTTTAGAGATAAAAGTACATCTAGATCGTAGTAGCATAAACCCCAAGAGGTGAACTTGTGTTACAATGCTCAAGTTACATTGTCCAAATGAGGAGAGGCACCCCTTATTTATGTTAATTTCTAAGTGACTTTTTACCTGGGGTCAATTTAACTTATTCACTGGGGTCGGCTTATGTTTTGCAATAATAAAGAAATTTTTTATTATAGTATTTCTTTGGTTGACCTATGTGAGGTGATGCCTCATGCAGCTACTACAACAACAATCCCTTTTATCCATGGAGGCATCATCAGTATCATCAACTAAAATGGATCCGGATATCAACAGTACATCACGACTATCTTAAACATCTCTATGGAAGGGCCTCCAATACAATCTCATTTCATCGAGAAGTGTCTATAAGTCTATGTGCGTCAACTCAATTTAGTTCAATGGATAACATGCACTACTCTACAACTCTTCCTAGTACATCAGGAAGTCATATGTGCATCTGCTCAACCCGGTTCATCAGGGAAGCATGCACCAAGTCAACATACTTCAGCTCAACCTAGTTCGTCGAGGAACATGCATGTACTCAGTGCGCATCAACACAACCCAAAGATCTCACTAGGACTATCACTGTTAGTGAGACTATGCCACATCATGGCCTACAATCTCATAACATCCATTAGGACTACAATTAAATGAGGGCTCGCAAGGGCCATAACTTTATGTGAGACTTTCATCATATATGTATGGGCTACAACCCATAAATATCCCAACCATAAATTTTGTTGGCTATCAACACAGAACAAGGATTCTATATGTCACAACTTGACTCAATCTATATTCGTACAACAACCAACCCTTTTTCAAGCTAGATGTAGCACTACAAAGCCAACACTTTTTCATATTGGATGTAATCACATACCTCTTCCTGCAAAGCCATCCTTGTTTCATGTTGGGTATGAACACCACACTCTTTTATAGAGCCAAGTCTGTTTCATGTTGGATGTGAAGACCACATATTTCTTCTGGCAAAGCCAACCTTGTTTCATGTTGGATATGACAACAGGCTCATACAGAACCAACACTGTGATTATCACTGTATCTCTAGGATGAGTCTTGGATAATCACACATATTCCTTGGAGAGACCTTGACTATTACCTCATTTCTAAGATGAGTCTCTGATAGTCCTCAGAGGTCTTGACTAAGCACATAGTCATCGAAGACCTTGACTATTACTCCATCCCCAGGATGAGTCTCAAATAGTCATCGAAAGTCTTGACTATGTCTCTACTCATGTGGGCATACAGAATCATGTACCATGACTTACCAACATCAAGGTTATGTATAACATAACTTACTAGTCTCCAAGACAAGTATTCTGGCATGACTTACTGAATGAGCTATAGATCCATGTACCATGACTTACTGGCATCAGAGCTATGTCTAACATAACTTACTATTGTTTGAGCCAGGTATCACTGCATGGCTCACAGGTGTCCACCCATAACTCAGGAGTTCATATAGAATTACCCTAGACCTAGTGGAATTACGCCTAAATTCCATATTTTTCAGCTTCTAGGGGGACATATACGAGCAAACCAACGGAGTCGAAATGGGATCCACACTGCCACCCATTGTAGCAAACATTTATATGGAATAATTTGAACAGATGATGATATATAGTGGAATTATGCCTAAATTCCACATTTTTTAGCTTCTAGGGGGACATATACAAACAAACCAATGAAATAGAAATGGGATCCCCACTGTCACCCATTGTAGCAAACATTTATATGGAATACTTTGAACACATCATGATAGATAGAATGTTCATTTTCTGTTCAAAGAATTCCATATAAATGTTTGCTACAATGGGTGATAGTGGGGATCCCATTTCTACTCCGTTGGTTTGCTTGTATATGTCCCCCTAGAAGCTGAAAAATGTGGACTTTAGAGATAATTCCACAAGGTATGATCTCTCTCTATTTATAGGTCTTCTTATTACTTTCATGGCATCCTTCACTGCAATCTTTGTGTGTAGGGATACGACATCAAAACTATCCAAAAGATCTGCTTCCTTCATCTTTGTTTTCTTAATATTACCAATGAACTGTGAGGAATCCTTGATGAATGATTGTGTGTCAGACAATAGGTTTGATATCTTCTGCAATAATATTTGTAAGACCATGTGAGGGTGAACCAATCATGTTGACAATTGGTCTAATATGACAACTTTTTTTATGTATTTTAGGACTCCCATAGATGCTTGGGATAATAACATTCTTAGGGATAATTTTCTTCTTAACACTTTCATCCAGTGAAGAGCTTTGGATACCCTTCATAATTTATCTCATAACTCTCTGGATAGGGTCTTTATCCAATTTTATGTAGTTTCCACTTAGTGTGAGATGTTCGATCATATTCTTGTGGTATTCTTGAGTGTCCATGATGACAGTTGCATTCCCTTTATCTGCTTTTAAGATCAAGATATTTTTGTTCTTCCTAAGCTTCCTCAGCACAATCAATTCTTCCATGCTTATGTCTTTCTTTGGTGGTTTTTCCTTCCTTGGAGAAAAAGAACAGTCTTGCCTTATGTCCTCGACTACGACTTCAGCGAGAGAAGCAACAACATCCTCCATGCAGCAAATGATGTCCTCATTTGGAATGGTGCTTGGTGCTACAACAAAATTTGCACCACAATTAAGAAATTTTAAAAAGACATCGTCAAATTCAGTTCTCGACATGTTGACCACATTTGTATTAACTCCAGTGGTGTGTGTGTCTTCTAGACAATGCATATGCAAACAAGCAAACTTAGCATACTGCTTTTTGGATGTATTAATAAAAATAAGGTTAACCTTTAACATGAGACAAGCTGTAATGTTCATCCATAGATCATGCCTCATGATGTTAGCATGTTTCAAATGAAGTCGAAAGCACTCAATTGATAGGGAGTTCAAGAGACTCCTAGTGTTTCTTATCTCATGTTTCAGTAGCGATTCACTTGCTTTCCGAAAAATCTCAGTGTTCTTTCCTTTTTTTAAATTATGACTGATCCTTACACATCTAGGAACGATAACATTATCTCTGCATCT
Organism: Pseudotsuga menziesii; assembly: GCA_001517045.1. Taxonomy (NCBI): domain Eukaryota; kingdom Viridiplantae; phylum Streptophyta; class Pinopsida; order Pinales; family Pinaceae; genus Pseudotsuga; species Pseudotsuga menziesii. The sequence goes on along the minus strand of LPNX010467623.1, from coordinate 558,521 downwards.
TTTTAATAATGCAAGGTATGCTAGATGGCTTGGGATTATAGTTCTCTTTCTTTCATATAGTCGTATCTCATTAAGCTTTTCCCTACCATACAGGTATAAGATTATCTTCTTTATTCTTTCACAAGTATTCATTTTTATAAGAGTTGGAAACTCTGTCATAGTTATTTGGTCTCAACGTTTCGGACTAACTAGTTCATCCCATCATCAGGAGGAGGAGATAATTTTTTAGTTCTCACATTTCATATCATATTTTCCATCTTATTATTAATATAGATTGCACCTATTATTTTAAAACAGATTGTCACGCCGGCCTTCTAGTTGAATCTTTTTTTATCTTTTTTATTTATTTTAATTCTATTTATGATAGGTTCCCATTATGTTCTTAATTTCCATCCATCATCTTTGTTTATATTGTTAGGGTTTTTTTTCAATAGCTCCTCAAACTCGTATCTTTCAATATTAATGATTGTTTTGGCATTCTCCAAATGAATGTGATGTTTTGAGTTATTGAAATGCTTAGCTAGAGCGGAATCCTTTATATGGGTGTCAACACTATGTTCCTTTGGTCTAGTTTGGATTGAATAGCCAATATCACCAATATATACCTTTCCATAGTCACATGGAATGGAATAAACTCCTTTGTGTTTCTTTGGATAAGTTTTATTCCATCACTTCTTAATTATTTTTAATACATTACTTCTTAACTCTTCATGGATATACAATACCGGTGGTAGATTATATACAATATTTTTTTGGTCATTGTAAACCCATAGAAGGAAGTTATTATCTTCAGAGTAGCCCGAGTCTAGTTTTTGAGATAGAATATTGAGAAAAATATATGGGTGTTGGAGACAAGTATAATATGGGAAAGTGTGTGTCAAAGCATAAGTCCACCATTGACTGCATACCCTAAATACCTTATGGTTAGACACTGGTACTCAAGTTATCACATCACTCATCAAAATGTCATCACAGAGGCAAAATATGGTTGATGTTATTACTGTCTCATCACCCTCCTTGTTCATCATCTCTAGTTGAATTAGCTACATAGAATCATCATCTTCACCAACAGAGCCTCGCTTGCTATCCTCTTGATTTCTATATGCATCATTTAGTTCATCGGTATCTTCTTCTACTTGTGTATCAAGAAGGCCAAAACAACTGATAGGAGGAGTACAAACATGCTCAATATAATCATTTGGATCGGCATCGTCATTGTCTTAGTCAGAGTAGTTGTTTAATTGAGATTGAGAAGAGGCCATCATTTTTCCCTACTCACCAAGATCCTTCGTGAGCATGCAGCCAGACATAATAGATTATTCTTTGAATTTTTTTACTTTCTTTATAATAGTTTCTTCTTTTTCATTTTTACTCTCTTTTAAATGGATGTTTGGACATTTTTGGAAAGTGACATCTTTTCATTATTCCATCTATAGTTTTTGAAATATCTCCCATTATCTTTTCTTTAAGTTTTCTCATTTATTCAACTAAGTTCTCATGGTTGGAAGACATTTGTATGAATGAGTAGATGATGAATACCCACAAAATATGGGCTCATATCATTTGGTATGAAAACTATTTTGAAACCCACAATGTTTCATAAATGATATATATTAAATGATGATGTACAATACAATGCTTATATAGGCAGTTTAACAACTCTTCATTGAAGGGTTATGTCTTTTAAGTAGGTAATTTAACAATTATTATTATTATTATTATTATTATTGTCATCATCATTAACTATATTCATTACAATGCTGGTAGAAATGGACCAATTAGAAAAGAAAAAAAGCAAGAATCCTAGCTTGTTAGGAGGCAAAGTGGAAAAAGAAGAGGAGATCTCTTTGGCAGTTGTTCAACAATACTCAGAGCTTCTCACAGATCCAAAAAAAGAATATCAACGACATCTTCTCACCTACCCATTCATTCAACAGATGGGTTGACCCAATACAGGCAGATAAACTTATGACTGAAGTCACAAAGGAGGAGGTTCAAAAGGTTCTCATCTCCTTTCAACATGGCAAATCACCTAGGCTGGATGGCTGAAATGTTGACTTATACCTTGGCTTTTGGGACTTGATCAGATATGATATCATTGTTGTAGTCAAAGAATCAAGATCTTCATGTATGCTCCATCCCCCATTTAACTCCATCAAGGTTGAAATATATTAGCTAACATAGGTTATATTAGCTAACATCCTGAAATATGCACATCCTTCAAGGTTGAACCACTACAAACGTATCGCCCTTTGCAACTAAGTATATAAGATAATCTCTAATTCTATAGCTGCGTGTATCAAGCCTATCCTCTCTTATTGTATTTCCACAAACCAATTTGGTTTTTTAGACCATAGGAACATTCATGATGCTATAGGGTTGGCTTAGGAAACCATCCACACCATCAATACATATTCCATTCCTATTTGCATGCTAAATATTAATCTTATCAAATCTTTCAACAATTCCAGCTGGTTATACCTATGTCTAATCCTATGTCAAGCGGGTTTTCATTGTTCATTTATAAACTAGATTGAATTTTGCACAAAAGGAGTATCTTATGAAGTCTTAATCAATGGCTCTATGTGGCCATTTTTCCATTCATCCAAAGGATTGTGCCAGGGGTGTTCACTATCCCCTCTCCTTTTCCTTGTCATTATTAAGACTCTGAGAATACATATCTCTCATGAAAGGTCTATGGAATATTCATGGGGTAAACATAACCAAGGATTTTTCTTAATCACATATTCTATTTGTAGATGATACATTCATCTTTGGCAGGGCTTCTATCATGGAAACAAATTGTTGGAACTAATATTAATCATTTTCTTGTCCTCAACTAGTATGGAGGTAAGCCCGAGGAAGTATACTATATTATTCTTCAATATCTCTAATCTCCTCAAGCAAATTATACTATAGCACCTCCCATATGCCACTGAAGAAGCTTATGATTCTTACTTCAAGTACTTAGGGTTTCTCCTCAAAGTGAATGACTACAAAACCAAGAATTAGTTATGCAATGTTGAAAATATAATAAAAGGTTAGGCACATGGTACCATGGATGGATTTCATTGGCAGGGATAGTCACACTGGTAAAAATCATCATCAAAGTCGTTCTAGTCTATTGGATGGCTCTAGATTTCATTCCTAAATTGATCATCTCCTCCATACGGAAGATATGCACATAGTATATTTGGTCAAGGAACAAGGAAGAAAAATCCCATCCCCTTTGTAGGTGGTATATCTTATGCGAACCCAAATATAATGGTGGTTAGAGAGTCAAATCTTTGTCACTCTTCTCACAAGCGATGGCATCAAAGAGCTTATGGAGGCTCATCAACTTGGAAGTTTTATGGTAGACATGCATATGGAAAAAATACATACATCCTCTTACAATTATCAATTGGATATGTATTAAAACTCTGAGACATATGGGTGCTTCCCTATTTTGGAGGGCAGTGAAAAATTCTTATAATCTAATTTGTAGCCATTTTGAATGGAAACCTGGGAATGGCGAAGACATAAAACTAGGAGTGTACCCAATAGTCAGCTTGGATAGGTAAGACCTTTTTTTTGTAAGTAAGAAATATATTATATTAACATAAACAAGGATTACAGTTCTTCAAATACAGCCTCACCGCACATAGCAGGTGATCCTTAAGTCTCAAAACCTTCTTACAACCAAAATCCTTGTATCCCCTCATGCCAAACCCCCCATGAAACCGTAATCCTCATACCTCTCACAACTTTAAACACAAAAAAACCCATATAACCAGATTAGCAGACAAAAACTTATCAAACCCAAAATTGCTTCTTCTACATAACATAAATACAAAGCTAATTTAATCATCAGGCAACAAAAAAGAAACCCAAACCCGGTGATAAAAAACCTCAAGGTCCTGAAACATTTCCATGGTAAATCCCAGCATGATCTAGCAACAAATTACCTGCCAATGATTCAGAAGGCATCGGTACCTAAATCCCCAGCACAGTCAAGATGGCATCAACCTTCTAGTTCAGTTGGTTGGTTTCCACATGGTGCTCCTTCCAAAACTGAATAGGGATCTTGTCACCCTCCCATTTTTGCATTCTTTCCCATAGCATATCACTCATCATGTTTTTCATTAGCCAAAAGAGGGAAACCATTCACTCATACAATCCAAGACAAGCAGCATACTTCCTAGGTCCATAACTCGATCCTCCACCACCTTGGTCTCTAGCTTCAGGCACTCATAATCAAGATATTCCTAAAAAATTGCATTAACTGGTTTCATTTGTCCTTGAATTTCCATTGGGATCCCCAACCTGAAATACTTGGCTTCCCACGAATCCCATTTCCAAGAATGTGTAATGTTACGGCTAAGTTCCAGGGGATTATCCCTAGTATCCTTTCACTCATTCTCCCTACTGCTCCTCGCACCTTTTTTCACATCTCTATTCTTAGACACAGACACTGGAAACTCTCTATTCACACATAATGCCCCAACTGCATGCACAAAGAGGAACTGGTATGATAATGAGAATGGCCACCTTTGCACTGCCTAAATAGTAGTTTTCCATTTCATGCGATGATCATGGTTCTACTACCAATGCGGTCATCCACCCAAGGCATTGTCCTTATCAAAACATTATCAAATTGCTTCATGGATCCATCATCCCCTATACTTATTTCTTCTCCTATGGACGAGCGTGCCCATATTACTCCGATCCAACTTCCATTTGTTTCTTTTAAAGGTTTATGTCCTTTCCTCCATATAGCTCATCCATTACCGTGATCATTTTCTCAACCACATCGCCCCCCAATGGGCCTGCTACTATCTACTCATGTTAAGTACATCTTGACATGACATATCTTGTGCCATCTGAGCTTCACATCGTGCCCGAAGTGTCTCATCATCTAAATCCTCCTAGATGTCGCTCATGATTGTCCAACCTGTTTACGTGTCGTTTTTACCTAACGTGTCGGCCATCCTATTGCCATCTCTTCTGACATGGATAGAGGTGAGGGCCCTTTTGTCTTGAAGTAGTCTAGCTAAGCATTCCAACCTATACTCCAATCTCCAATTTATAAAAACCTAGGAACATGGGATTCCATTCTAAATACACACCGCCATGGCTAAGACCACTTTCAAGTATCCTTTCACTATCAATGGAAACCAATCTTCACTTTGAGCCACTATCAGTCCATGGATCATCCTTTCAAGCTCTACTGCATTGTGCATGTCCAATACTTCCCCATTATAAGTTCCTCATTCTTCTAGTGTGATCTCTAATCATTCCTCCAAAACCCATAGCCCCTGGATTCCCCTTGGACGCTACATTAAAGTTAATGCAACCCAGGGAGTCGACCAATGGTTGGGTATTAATGCAATGAGTTGTTGGGATTTATCCATATTGTGGCATTGTAGAGGGCCCATAATCCCCCAGACATGTAGAATAAGGGATTCGTCCCCCTAGGATTTCCAATGCTTCTCCTCTCAGGATCCTAAGCGTATGGTTTCTATCATCTCTGCTTGAATTGTAAACCAAACCCTGTCATTAGAAGTATAATTCCCTTTTGATGTCTGCGCATTTCTTTCTTTCGATGTCTCCCATACCATAAATCTGGGGAAGATTTTCAATAATCAATTTATTATGGGGTTCTCAAAAGGGTCCTTCTGTCAATTGGGGATTGTGATATCCGGCCTCCTTCTTATTCTAATGGAGCACTGAAAGGAGGAAGCCCCTCTATTCCACAATAAAGTGGAAAAGGAACAAGTATCCAAGAGGTGGTTCAAGGTTTCCTCGACATTTTGGCATAGGAAGCACTGATAAGGTCCACTAAACCCTCTTCTCATAAGAATTTATCCAGTCAAAATTATTTGTTTAAAGATAAGCCACACGAATGTAGAAACTTTTGGCCACAAATTGGGTTCCCATAAGTTCTTCCACATCGAATCTAGTGAGGACCAGTTAAACCCCCCCAAAGTATCATATGCCTCCTTAATTGAGAAGGTTCCCTTAGGTTTCAAATCCCATATCAACCTATCCTCTCCCACTCGATCTCTAATGCGCCTACCTTGAAGGGAGTCCAAAATTACCACCACTTTCTCTTTTGGCCTTGGCCTCTCCCACCAGCCTCTTCAATCCCATTCTCTGAATTTAGCATTCTCATCTGTTATCTCCCAATAATCCTTTACCTTTACTCTCCTATAATATTCACATGTCTTGCAGAGGTGAGGAACATCTAGGGAATCTTAGAGTCTTAACAGTTGTTTCCAAGTGTCATCCCAAAAGAGTGAAGAATAATCCTCCCTAATTTCCCAAAAGTTGTTTTCCTGAACTGGGTCCCTACCTCTGTTTGTTGACTTCTAGATGTGAGGCCCACCCCTGTCCTTTGTATAGCATTAGGTCTCTCATGTCCTAACTAGGGGCATATTTACAATGCAATAACTTTTCCCATGGTTTAAATCCATGGGATACCCATATCCACAAACCTTTGCCCCACAAACCAAATTCATCTTATATGGGTATCGTAACCCCAAACCAACATGAAATCTGGGCTTACATACATTTTTCCAATTAACCAGCGTCCATTTCATGTATTCTCCTACTCCTCTCTAGAGGAATTTCCTCTGAATGGTTTGGATTTCTTTTAAGACTACCTTGGGGGATACCATACTAGAAAAAAGATAAATTGACATGGCCTGAAGAACAGACTTCACCAGCACCAGTCCACTTGCCAAATTTAGGGGGCGATAGGTCAAATTTGATAAACGCTTCCTCATTTTTTCTAGAGGTTCCATCCAAGAACCTTTACAAATGATATACTCCACCATTGGGGCACCAAAATATTTGGATGGGAGATAACTATCCTGAAATCCCAGAATTCTACAAATATTGAGTCTTGTTTCCATGGGATTATTAAAGAAAAATTCCTGGGAATTCATTTCATTCACTTCCAACCCTGATGCCTCTTTGAACTCCTAAAGACACCTCTTAATGGCTCTTGCTTCCTAGACAAATGGATCGCCCATCAACATAGTGTCATCTATGAATTAGTGATGAGTTTGGTTATCTACTAAAGGGCGCACCTTTAATCCATGTATCTCCTGGTTAGCCCACATTTCCTTCATGGATCTTCCCAATGCCTCTGCCACGAGGACAAAGAGAAATGAAGACAGTGGGTCTCCTTGCCTAATCCCCCTTGATGGCCTGATGAGGCCTGACGAGGCCTGATGGGGCCCCATTATCCAAGATACAGAAAAATGTCGATGAAATGAGCTTTATCATCCATCATATATACTCCTATTTAAATCCAAACACTCTCAAGACCTCGCAAATGTATTTCCAATTGAACTTGTCATAGGATTTGGCAATATCAAGTTTCAACATCATTCCAGGCATCTTTGTTGTTTTTAGAGAGTGGATAACCTCATGCACAAGAATGATCCCATCCATAATATAGCGACATTCACAAAACCAGATTGCTCCAGGGATTTTAGTGTTGGAAGAATAGGCTTCAGGTAACTAGCAATCACCTTCGTCATTATCTTATAAATCGAATTGCATAGGGGGATAGGTCGAAACATCCCTTGGGAATCAACACCGTTGATTTTAGGAATAAGAGTGAGGAAAGTGGCATTAAACACTAACAAAATATGTTGTAATATTCTTGACTCCTCTACAATTTTCCACACCTCCTCCTTTACCATATCCCAAAAATTATGGAAAAATTGACAATAAAACCATCAAGCCCCGGGGATTCGTCATCGACCATATTTTATACCATCTACTCCACCTCTGTCATCATGATTGGATTCATTAGAAACTCATTTTGGGCATTAATAACTAGGGAAAGAATATGATGGGTAATGTGTTCAATTTCCCCTCGTATGTCCAAGTTGGGATCCTCCATGATATTTTGAAAGAATTAAGTCAACTCCCCTACTATTTATTCCCTTGTCTCCAGTCATTCCCCATTTTCATTCCTAATTCTAAGGATCATGTTCTAGGTTTTATGTTGAATTGTCGACCGATTAAAGAACTTAGTATTCCTCTCCCCTTCCTTGAGCCAAGTTACCCTAGATTTCTGCTTCCAAATAATTTCTTCTTATCGTTCCCTTTCTAAAAATTTGGTTAGTATACTTGCTTCCTCCTCTTGAATATTAGGGGAGTAGCCTTCCCACATCTCCTGCATTTAGATTCCATAAATTCTCCCCTCCAGGTTTATTTTGTCTACGAAAATGTTTCCAAACTCCTCCTTATTCCATTTCCTTATTTTGCCTTTGAGAGATTTAAGCTTTTGCTAAGATTGATACATGTTCTGGCCACCTCCATCTCCCAACTCCTCCCACCACTGATGCACTTCATTCTTGAAGTCTAGATGGCTTAGCTGGAACTACTAAAAATGAAAAGGATTCTTGAATTGAGAACCCATCCCACTCCACCATAGATAGACCATACAATGATCCAAGCCTGGCGAGGGTAGCACCATGGTTGTGATCTCACTTACGAGATCCATTACTGACTTCAAGACCAAAAATCTATCTAGGCAGGAAGCAATGTGAATGTCCCCTCCTCTCTTGTTATTCCAAGTAACGATTTCGTCACTTAAGATAATATCAATCAGCCCCATATCCTCAATGGCTTCTCTAAAGGGAATACATTTCCCTTACAACCTTCTCCTACCTCCCTTCTTCTCATCCAGTAAGGTGATCATATTAAAATCCCCTCCCATCACCTATTATCTTTCGTCCACCTAGTTATGAACCCTTTTCAATGAATCAATGAAACCACCCTTATTTTGGGGTGAGTGAGGACCATAGACATTGGTCATAACCCCCTCGATTGTAGTTCCTACTACCCAAAACTCCGTTGAAATGGATTTGTGAAGCGCCATGAATCCTGAAAGGGAAACTCTTTCAGGGTCAAACAATATCCCTAGGCCACTAGTGGCCCCTACAACATCTATCCCTACTCCTACACATCCTCACCATGGTTTCCCCCTACCTCTTGAAGGTGAGCTTCAATGCATTTTGTTTCTTGCAAACACATTACCATTGGTTTTTCCTTATGAATATTCTTTCTCAAAATTCATGTTTTTTTAGGTTATTCAACCCCTTACATTCCAAGTTATAATCTTCATTAAAAAATTATAAAAATTACATACCTAAAGCATCCCTAATAGTAGGGTACAGGCTTGATTCAACCAGTTTGAGCCCTACTTTTGCAATATGGATTCGATTCGTTTTTCTCCCTAGTTTCTTCCCTGTTTCCACAAATTTCCTTTTATTATCCTTTTTGGGTCTTGACAAAATCCCTAAAGGTTTCGGTGCTCTTGCGTTTATTATTTCCTCCTATAGCAAGGATACCTTCTCCTAGGGAACAAATCCTTTGTCTTTATCTGTACATGCTTTTTCAATACCCTCTAGATCAAGATCCTTGATTTCCATGTCCTCCCCTTCTTCTACTATTTCCATCCCCTATTGAGTCAAGGCTTGGTCTTATTTATATTCTTTCTCAATTGTTTCTTTGTCAAGAACTTCTGCCCTCGGGCTAGGGTTTCCCTCCTCCTTCGCAGCTGGTTCCTGAGTCACCTCGTTCTCATCCTAGTTCCCTAGTACCGTAAATTTATTAGAGACCATGGGTTTCCTATGCATATCTGAGGATTCTTGTCTTCATCTTCCTCTCTTCCTTGTATGGAGCTTCAAAAACCCTTAGTTATCTGCCTCTTTGATTTGATTAGGTTGAGGAGGAGGGGCATTCTAAGGGTAATCTCTGAAGTGGTGTTCATAGTCATGGAAGCGTCGACAACAGAAAGGGATCTGCTCATAATCCAATGATTGCTTCCAATCCTCATCTTCCCATGTTAAGTTAATGGACTATGGGAGGGATTTTCATAGGTCCATATAGACACATATCTTAGTATACATCATATACCTCTGCATTTTCATTTGTTCTAATCTCTTTATGAAGGACCCTAGGGTATTACCAATATCCTCCAAGATTTCTAGATCCCAATATTACCCCGGCAAGGAATATAGACATATCAATACCAGTGCAATCCTCATATCTTCTTTCTCTAGGAAAAATATCTCCTTCCATGGTCTGAGAAAAAGACCCACGGAGTAGTAAAGATAAGGCCCTCCATCCATCACCTAGTTTCGGTCCTCCAAAATTACGAAACTTATGGTAAAGAAACCTTTGGATCCAAGTTGTAAATTATAGTGCCCCCTTGGTTTCCAAGTAGAATTTATCCACCAGATTCGGGATTTCTTCGATAGCATCATCCCACAAATTTTCCTATCAATGCATGGTCTTTCATGTATTGAATTTAGTCCCTTAAACTCCTAGACCTGATATGCATTGTTGGGATTAGATTCGATCCAGGAAAGCATTGCCCAAGGCGTCGTCCCTCATGATCCAGATGATGGTTTGACCCCAATTTACTCGATTCCTCCCCTCCCATTTCATTCAATGGGATCTGAATGCTTCTTATCTACATTCTTGTTCCAAGATCTCCTAGTGGGGCTTGATCCCCACCCACCGACCTCTCACTAGTACAAAATGAGAAATTAGTGACTAAAAAATGACTAAAATTTGGATATAAATGACAATTTTGAGTTGGTGACTAATAGTAGCTGATTTCCACTATGTTATAGCTCGACTAACTTAGTCGTATTTAACTTAGTCAGTAATTGGTTGACTTATTATTCATTGATTTAGTCATTAATTGCCACAATTAATGACCAAATATATGACTAAATAAACTACTAGATGATAAATCAAGGTAACCTGTTAATTAATGACTAAGCTAAATACGACTAAATGTTAATCGCGCTATAAGATACTAGAAATTAGCTACAAATAGTCATGTATATGCAAATTTTAGTCATTTTTTTAGTCACAAATTTATGATAGGGCACAGAGGAATCAAACCACCAACCTCCTACCTATAAGGTAGGTGCTCTTCCATTGAGCTAACACCCTTTAAGAATTCACTCTCTCACAAGATAACTATGGAATTAGTTGGGGCATATGAATATAGATCATCACATACTAGGGGTCCAACTATATGTGACCATGTAGCTTTTATGTCTTGTAACAACGATAAGCCCTTCTTTAACTTAAGGTAATACAAACAATATTTGATTGCCAAACTCATAGATGGACCAAAAATTTCCAATATATTCTTGGATGCAAGATCATTTGATTCACAAATTGTTAGGTGGAGAACTACTAGAATGTCAAGGAGTACATCACTAAGCCTTGTACCAAAGTATCCACCATTAGAACCAAAAAATGACTTCTAGTGGACCCAGATCCACTGCCTCTAATGTGACATTCAATACCATGAATTTACAAATTATGTTAAACCTCCAAACCAATACGCTGTTAACGATACAAAATATCAATCACCTTATTTCCTCCATGATATAATAAAAGCAACAATTGCAAGAGATTGACTCTTTCTTTCATTCACATACTATCATAAGTGTACTTGTGGGTGATGTGGTTCACACAGTCTTCAACATTCTACTCTTATTTTTACTAATCAATATATGAGCATATGCCACTAATGTACCTGTACTATGAAGGTTTTGTCCCAACTTAGTAGTGATTTAACCCCCATGAAAACATTTTTGGAATTTTTTTATGTTGTATAAACCAATTTCTCCTTGCAAGGAAGATATTTGTTGATCATCACAAACAAACGCAATGTGTACATGAAATTTGAAAAGAATCCTTAGTAACACAAATCGGTTCACATATATGCCCTGCCATTCATACACTAGCGGTAGAAATCCCTCTATTAGAGTTGTGTTAATACATGAGATGTACAAAATCACTATTGGATATGTAGATTACATTACTTTATATAATGAAGATTAATAATTTCCATAGCAGATAAATATTTTTCAATTTATCTGATGAATAGATCAATATTCAACTCAGCATAAGAACGTAAAATGCATCTCCATCATATGTCTAAAACTGAAAGTAATAACATAAACAATATTCCAGAGCCAGGATGAATGATAGGCAATAGTTACCAAATATATATTGTGCCTTCAACCCTGCATTTTCCAATGCATTTGTCCACTTTTGCAATAAACATTAAGTTAACAAATAATGTTTATGATCTCTTTACACTTTAATGAATTCTTCTTTGATGTAATTCTTATCAATTTAGTAAATAAAACTGCAACTTACAAGCACTCAGTTTATTGTGGCAAAAAAGCATGTATATTCTTGTTTCCTGGGTAAGTGTAAACTAACAACAAGGTGCTGCCATCTAACAAAGCTATTAAATTCTATCCCATTTGCTTGAAGAAGGAATTATTGATATTGTTGGAGGATCGAGTTTGACAAACCATCCCCATGACTATCATTAATTTCAACATCTACAACACCCTCTTGGGACTTGAGAAATTGAGATGTATGAAGATGTTGAAGAGTCTTAACCCACAATGTAAAAGTTGTATATCACTCGGAAAAAAACCTAACTAGTACTTTATTCATTTGGAACTACATGTTTAAAAACCAATCAAGTTGCACTTGAGATTTAACTGAACCTAGTAATGAATGGCAATGTTTGGCATTTGATAGTATCAACTACATACAAGCATTGTTGCATGACCCTCTTGTGCAAGATTAATCATTAATATGACTCGATAATGCAAGGAAGATCCAAGAGTGAGACATGAAAGCAATCATTATCAATAAGAAATGTGCCAGCTCTCCCATCCTCTACAAACAAATAAGATGAGTGATGTTATTAGTCGTTTAATGACCTTTGTCTAAGAACACAGATTTCTTGGAAGATAAAGAAAAAGGTCTCTAGGCTCGTAATGAATAAAAGGTCTAGTATCCTTATTTTTCTCGTCAAACATATTCCTTAAACACCAGCTTCCATATTTACAACATATTCATTCGTATCAACAAGACTACTTTATTTTTGTAGACTTGCACAAGGTTGTCCATTATGACAAACAACTGCAACAATAATTGGCATCCAGAGCTACTTCTACTTATAAGCATCTTATAATTACATTATATTCATTCATGTCAATAAGAATATTTTATTTTTCTACACTTGTACAAGCTTGACCATTGTGACAAACAACTGCAACAATAATTTTCATTTGTCACCCAAATCTACTTCTACCTATAAGCAACCCATTAATGTATGAGGACAATGATATGGTTAAATAGACTTTTATATGTCATTACTAAAACAATTTTCTACACTTATTTAAACTCATAATTGTGCATTATATTCTTTCATTGGCCATCCCTCATAATATTTCAAATATGCCATCCAATTGCCCAAGTTTACTTGCTGAAGAAGATTGTTCATTTTGTTTAAAATGGAGATCTATCACTTTCAAATCATAGATTCCAAAATTGTTGGTCAATAAACAGACTACGAGATGCATGTTTCTAATTGAAAGATACTCTGAAGTGCATGAGGATCCCCATAACACAAAAGGTGATATGATTAATTAAAAGAAACATAGGAAGCCTAATCCGAGTGAAAACAAAACTAGTCATAGTTGAGGTGTTTCAAGGAATTTGAGTAAAATGTTAATCTAAATACCTCCATTTATATTTACTAAGTTTCAATGTATATTAATTTTTTTGGTCTAAACACATCCTTGGGAATAGTTTTTGTGTACATGCAGTTCAATACTGTGCATGGTTTTGGTGAAATTTGACGTTTTAACCATTGCATAGCATCAAGGTTCATTGTAATTTTTACTCGAATATATATATATATATTATAATTTCCACTGCTAACTATAGGAATATTAGTTACAATTTGAAGCTTGATCATGTTCCATCTTACTCCACTGATCGAATTTTCTAAACAAAACAAAAACACATGAGCTATAGGAAAAACTAGACACTTGGTTCATAACCACTACACTCTAAAAAAAAAAAAAATGTATATAGCCTAGCAAATGGAGATGATTAAAAACCAGAATTAACCACTTTGTGTTATTAATAGAATATAACAAGAGAACTAATTAGCATTGACATAGTAAGAAATATTACCATTTCTCCATAAAGAGCAGATCTTCAATTAAATAGCTTCTTCCAGGAATGTAAACATTTAAATATCGAATGGAACAAGATCCCCACCCTCAATGATTTGATAGAATTATGAGATGGATTGTACTAAAACAATGTATTGGACGACAATACAATGTACTGTTGTAGGTTATGCCTCATATATTAATATAAAGGATGTTTCCAACTGATCATATATTTGTTGATTTAAACTACTGTAATATACCTCTTTTTTTCCATATAAACATTCTATGGAAAGAGCTCTAAAAGTGTGTTACTGGACTGCTCATAAAATGTGATGAAAACTCATATTTGAAGTGCTTCTCTACTAATTTTTACTGTTGTTTATTGTATGGTATTGATGCTTAAGGAATATTTAATACTGATCTAGGAGTGCACAAGATGCCATCAACCAATCCTCCATATGATTGAATATAGTGTTGTGCAAAAAAGGAGACACTTGTTGATACACAACTCCCCAAAATAATGTCAAAGTATTGTAAAGAATGTGCCTAATTTATAGGTGCATAATGGAGCTATACTCCTTCAATTAGTGAATTGTGCCTTAAGGTGTGAATATGTCAACCAAATATTCCCTAACAATGATATTAGTGGGTTCCATTGTTTCTCAGAACTTAATATAATTCATAGGAAAAAACATATGTTATAGAAACATAGAGATCAATGAATATGCATACACTATTAGTATTTAATAATTAAAGTTGATGAATAACTAGCATGTTCTACGCTTTAAAAACATGAGAAAAAATCTAGCTACAACAATTATAATCTAAGCAAGTGAAAAAATAAATGGTGTAATTAAAGAAATGAAATTGGAACTTCGGTTTTGAACTTTCTCAATATTTATTATGTAAATTTGGGTAAATTGGGCATAGAGATTAATGGATTTCAACATTTTATACTTCCGACATAGAAATGGATGGATATGGATACGTCAGGGTAAATCTATGATGCAGATTAAATTAAGTTGTTCTCTTTATTTTTATGATCGGATTTTAGGACTAGATAGCTGGATTTGACTTAAGAATTTGCATTGTTATTATGTAACAACTAGAACATAACCTACAGAATAAAACATTTATGGGCAAAAAATATTTTGGTTTAATGGACACCAAAACCAGGAATTTTGGTCAAGTTGTTTGAGGTCATCATAATCTTCCATGAAACTATTTCAAAACATTAGCCTCAAACTTATAAGGCTAAACAAGAACTAATATTTGAGAATTTCAAAGCAATATCGTTTGAATCATATTTAACGATATTAATTAGTTTACCATTTGGTGATTAGGTTTTAGTTTGGAGATTATGAACCCATGACAGTATGTATTTGTTATAGCTCAAAATGACACATCTCTGCCTGTGACCACTTTCCCATGATTTCGTCGCATGTTGACACTTCCATGACAGCACTTCATGAAAGTCACTAAAAAAACACCTAAATTGGAGGACCCATATCTTAAGTTCTGTAACTTCGTTTGACCTCATCTCTACACTGTTGGAAATATATTTATGTTAGCTAAAACTTTCCAGAAGACACCAAAGTCTGAAAATGCCCAAAAATACCTTAAAAATGAGTTTTTTGTCTGTACACGACTTGCCCTTAAGGAAACCCGCTTACGTACGCGAGTTGCTCTCTATAATACCCGCGTACGTACGCAAGTTGCTATGTATACGCAACTTTCTATACTAGCAACCCAAGTGTTATTTTCGTGTACGCAACTGTTGTATTCAGCAACCCGCGTACGCATCTTAAAAATGTCAAAAAACATGCCTTTTGAATTTTGGGTAGTTTGGGTAGTTATACAACTGACTCCTTCAGTTGTAATTACTTTGTCTTCGCCCCTAACTCTTATTTAAGCATATAAATAGAGGTAGGGAGGTCCATGAGAGGAGACTTGAATTTTTGCATTGTTATGCTGGAGGATTTGGAGCTCTCTTTGCCCACACCTTTTCCCTGGCGTTCATCCCCTTGTGTTGCAGAGCTTGGAGTCTGAGTTTTTTGGAGAAGAGAAGCAGCAGAACCGGATCAAAGTTTCGTGAGGTGCCGAACTTGAAGAGAAGGTATACTTGTACTTGTTTTCAAGATTAATAAAGATGTGATGTCCTTCTTCTTCCCAAATCATTGTTCAATGTATGATTGAATCTCTGTTTATGATCATATTATGATGTTAGTCAGATCATTATTCCATGTTTATTTGATTATCATTGCTTTATATGTGGTCATATTGGTTTGAGGAAGGTATAATTCATTTTGCAGGTCTCTTGAAGCAAGAGGAGCAAGAAGAGGATTGAAGAGAAAGCTTGGACCAGCCTTCAGTTTATCAGGTGTGGACCTTTCTTATCTCTAAATCTTGCTTATATATGCTTGTTGAACATTGTGCATCTCTCTTTCAACCCCAGTATGTTGATGGCCTCTTAAACCCTAGCCATAGGATACTTTCCTTTACAACAGTATTGCATGCTCTAATTCCTATATACAGGAGTCCTTGGTTATCTTAGGAAATGGAGGGATGCTAGTGACGTTAAAGAAAGTTCATGAAATAATATTAGACAAGAGTTTCAATAATCAAATTTCTTCTTGGGTTTCATCAATTGAAATAAGGATGTACCAACTGCCTAGCAACAAATCATAGTAGCATAGAAATAATGACAAACAAGATTTATGTATTCGATATATTTTTGAAGAAAACCATCTTATACAATTTATAATTGCAAAGATAAACTAACCATATCTAACTAACTATAGATAGCTAACCATAGCTAATTGCGCTAGTCTACCTATTCTTGCCAACTTAATCCCGCTACACAAAAGGTAAAATTATATACAATTTTAGGTCATAAAACAACATAAGATTCAATTGGATGCATGTACTTGTGGTTGGGGCATGAAGGAAAATCCTTATAAAACATCACAAACATGTGACACTATGCAAAGGCCACTGCAATCATCTCTCCGCTATTTTCATGAAAGATATCATACTTGTTTTTCCTTCCAACTGCAAGCTCTTCCTTCTGTTGTTGCTTCCATATCTTACCCTTTCCTAGAAGATCCATTTGGAGGTCCAACTGCATAGCCTGACAGCTATAAACTAGACTTGTTTCTCTTGGACCATGCCAAGTCTTCTCTTTTGTGGTTGAATTGTAATAATATATTTTCCCTATTTGCAACCATTGATGAATTCAATGACCAACAAAAGAAACCATTAATAAAAGAGAAACACAATTTGTAATCAAGAAAAAATCAAAAGAATGAAACAAAACTGAAGGTGAATTCAAAGACAACAACAACCAAAAAACAATGAATAAAAGAGAAACATGATATGTAATCAAGAAAAACAAATAGAAGCCACATTATGGACAGGAAATTATTTTATTTTGGAAAACTCCCACAAATCGCAGCATTGGATATTTACCAAACTTCATCATATTCCAAGTAAGAAAGTAATCTTCCTTTTTAATCTGTATGTGCCTGTCAATTTACAAGAAAAACGAGAATGTTGGAGCTCATCGGCAACCTTTCTCGATGCAAACTCATTTTCAAATATAATAATTGCCAGAGATTTAAATATAATTTTGAATGCAAAATAAAAAGCAGGCGGTGTCTATGGGAGAGATCCCATGCTGAATTGGGTAGATAACTTCATACTAGCATGGGAGCTGATTGATTTCAAACCCAAAAGAGGAAAGTTTACATGGTCAAATAACAGACTAGGAGCAGCTAACATTTATGCTAGATTAGACCATTTTTTGGTACAGAGCTCCTTGCTGGTAGATAAAATAGTCATCTCCTCTAGTATCTTGTTGAACATCACCTTAAACCATAAACCGATTTTATTACAGATTGAAGATGAAGAGGAACTTGGTCCCATTCCATTTAGATTCATTCCATTGTGGAAAGATAGAGATGGATTCATGAGCACTGCCACTTTGGCTTGGGAAACTCCAGTTGTCGGATCTCCAAATTATTTCTGGGAGAGGAAGCTTATAAATACCAAAGTTGCGCTAAAGAATTGGGTAAAAATTACTCAAAAAAATCCAACCAATGAAAAGAAAGAGGCCCTTCAAAAATTGGAAAAAATACAATTGGAAATGGAAGAAATAGAAATAACTCCAACTTTACTAGAAAAAGAGCAAAAAGCCCAGTTCATTTCTTTCCAGGCCTTCAAGCGAGAAGAAGAATATTGGAGACTAAAATCTCGAAGTACTTGGCTGAAAGCTGGCGATAGGAATACCTCATTCTTTCACAAGCAATGTAGAGTTAGAATTTCTCAAAATCATATCTCAAAAATTTACTCCCAATCTGGTGAAGTGGTGAAAGGAATTTATCAAATCAAACATCTGGCTGAAATTCATTTTCAGAACCTCTACAAGGAAGATGGCTCCTCCAATCCTGATCTTACTTTTGATTTTTTGGACAACATTCCCAGCTTGGTGAGTGAGGCAGAAAATGATGAGCTAATGAATCCTTTTATGGAGCAAGAAATTATTGACGTTATTTGGTCCATGGAGCTGGATAAAGCTCCTAGACCTGATCGGTTCTCCTTTCACTTTTAACGAATATGTTGGTTAGTAATTAGGAAAGATCTCCTTTGAATGATAAAAGCTTTACAGATTAAAGCCAAGTGGGGGGTTGCACAAATTCCACCTTTCTTGCATTAATTAATTCCTAAAGAAGCCAATCCTTCTTCCTTTGATAGATTTAGACCTATTTCCCTTTGCAATGCGTCCTATAAAATCTTTCCTAAACTACAAGCAAATAGACTTAAACCTTTGCTTGAGAAGCTGATTTCTCCTCTTCAAGGAGGGTTTTTAAAAGGGAGACATATTATGGATAATGTTATAAAATTTCAGGAAGCTATGCATTCTAGCTTTCTTCGGAAGGAGAAGGGCATGCTCATCAAACTTGATATGGAAAATGCCTTTGACAGGGTAAAGCAATCTTTTCTTTTCTCTATTCTTCATTCTTTTGGATTTAGTTCTGGTTTTTTTAATTTGATAAAAGCATGCATTCACAATCCTTGGATAGTGCTATTAGTAAATGGCAGACCAACAAAATTCTTTCAAGCTTCCATGGGTCTCTGACAAGGTTGTCCTTTGTCGCCATTTTTGTACATTCTTATGGCCGACTCAATAAGCAGGAAGCTATCACCAGGAAAAAATGATGGTATCATTCAGGGCATATCTACAGTAATAGGAGTCGAAACTATCAACCACGCCCTCTTTACAGATGACACCTTGCTCTTGGGAGGGGCATCCTTAAAAATGGTAAGAGCTTTCTTTGAAATTATGCATCGTTTTTGTATTATTTCAGGGGCTCTCATCAATAACCGTAAGAGTGCAGTATACGGATGGAATGTTGATCAATCAAAAGTTGATAAAATATGTCAGATCTTGGGCTTTGAAGGATATGCTTCCTGGGACAAGGTCAAATATTTGGGTCTACCATTACCTTTGGGGAAAAACAATCCCTCTCTCTGGCTGGAAATTATCAGTAAGATTAAAGCAAAGATTGTTTCATGGGGAGGACATTGGCTTTCAAAGGCAGGAAAGGTCACTCTGATTAAGTCAGTACTCTCATCTCTTCCTATATACCAATCCTCTTTACTTTCGGCGCTAAAAGCTATTATGAATTAGATTTCAAAATTACTTAGAGACTTCTTATGGAGAGGTGGGAAAGGAAACCAACACCGTATGCATTTAGTTAATTGGGAAACAATAAAAAGACCATTTCTCAAAGGAGGAATACAAATCAAAGATCTAGGAATGTCCAACATAGCAATGGGAGGTGTTAGGTCATGTTTTTGTTTTATATCTTTTAATGATTTTATTTATGTTTTGAAGCTTGGTTTTTATTCTTATAAAATTTTGTTGATTGACATAGTTTGAATTTTTCCCTTTAGATTTTATGTTATTTGATTTCTTAGTTTATTTTTACAAGTTTTGGTTTGATTTCATGATCAAGGGCTTATATAAGGCTTATATGGATTAAAAAGTCTAAAAAATAGCATAAAAGTTTAATTGAGACTCCTAAACCAAGTTTAAACCCTTATCATTAGCATAATTTTTGAAAATCATTAACCTGAATTTTCTTGTAGCGCAAGCCAGAAAAAGTTACACAGAGGCACTACAAGAAAGTCGCGCAAAGTTAAAAATCCTCTTTCAATGTTGCGGAGGTATAGTTCTTTAAAGCGCCGATGAGATAGTTCATAACGATTCCGATCGCCAATCGTGAAGCCAATGGTCTAAAGTCCTGCGCAAATTTAAAATCATCTTTCAATGTTGTGGAGATTCAATGGTCTAATGCGCCAGTAGCACAATGGTTTAAAGTGTTGACACTGCGGCAGCTTAGTTCTTTAAAGCACCGACAAGATAGTTGATAGAGCTTCCGATCGCCGATCAGGAAGACTATGGTCAAAATGCCACGCAAGTTTAAAATCATCTTTCAACGTTGTGGAAAGCTAATGGTCTAAAGTCATTTTTTAAATGTTGCGGAGATTTAGTTCTTTAAAATGCCAACACTGCAGCAGCATAGTGGATTGAAGTTTCGATGCATTAGAGATTACTACTCTCGATCGACGACAGGTTAGAAATGGGAAGTGTTGATTCGTTCGGTCTTGAACCTCCGATCGCCGATGCTGAGAAGGATTAATTGTTAATAATGGGAGATGTTGTTACCATGGGAACATTCAAATGATAATCACTTTGACAAGTGGAATATAATCATGAAAGTGAATCATGGAGGTTTCTTGCAAAACTGATGAAATAATGATGGCAGATCATAATGAAACAAAGGCGTCTCAAATCATGTCGTTTCTTGAAGTCCATGAAGAGAAGGTGGAGATCGTGGCGGAAAATTAGTTCTTAGAAAGCGAAATTTTGAATTAGAGCAAAAGTTAGGGCTTTCAGGAGCATTTGTCTGGAGTACTCAAAACGGTCAGAGAAGATTGGATGCATGCAGTTCGACACCTGACAGATAGAATAATAGGATTCCAGCAGCTGGATTATTTGTTGTAATAGTTTAAAAGATGGTCAGAGTGTGGTATTTATAGAAGTTGTTTGACAATGAAAAAGAGTGGAAATACCAATAGGGCAGAACCCTCATACTTAAGTTGGGTGAAAAACTTTCCAGATTGCGCACAGTTGTTTGCAGAAGCAGGATGGTTAGTGTTCTTCAAGAAGATTGAAGGTTATCATGCAGAGGTTTCTTACAAGTTTGCTCATGGTTTAGATAAGGATGTAGTGTCTTTTGACACTTTGAAATTCAAATTAACTAGGGAGTTACTATCAGAAGCAACAGGGATTCTGGATGGGGGAGAATTTTGGTTCAAAAAGGTGCCTTTCACTTTTGATGCTAATAGATATTTACTTCTAGGTGTAGTAGCAGACTGGAGAAAAGGTGCTCCCATTCAAAACTTTAAACCTGAGTGGATTGAACCAATCAAAATTCTACAAAGTTATGTCACCTGTTAGGGGAGACTTGCCTTTGTGTTTAAATATCATTTTAGATTCCTTCAACATCTCAGTCATGAATCTAAAATGAATCTTCCTTTCTTCTTTTTGAAAAGCTTACAGAAGATGTCATGTGGGGTGAGAGAACACCAGGACTATACAAAACAATCAGTTTTTCACCATGGGCTCATAAAACTCATCATAAGTACTGTATTGCAGAAAAGAGAAAAGACATGGGAGCATTTCTTATTTTGGTCAGGTTTCAAGATTGAGTAGGAGGAACAATCTCAAAAACGACAAGTAGACAAGGGTCAAACTTTGATTAAGAAGCTTAGAAAAAAGGTCATAGTCAAAGATGAAGAAACTAATAAACCATGAGAAGCTTCGAATAAGGAAAATGAAAATATTGAGCTTAGACAGCGAGTTAATGTTGAGGAAAGCAAAGTTCTATAGTCAGAGATGAAGGAAGCTGAGCCAGTTGAAGAAGTTTTACCTGCAGAACCATATCAAGATGTAATGGAGGAGGTTAAGGAACAGAAGCAAAGCCCCATTACAGTACTGTCAGAAGAGGATAAAAAATAATTGTCTGATGAGGCTGGAGTTCTAGTTACTAATGAAGCTAATGTTTGTGTTAAGCAAGAAATTCACACTCATTGTGATGAGGAAACAGTTTCCAGAAAGAAAAGAATGAAGGTTGTTGAATTTGCCTCAATAACTCATCAAGGAAAGGTTCTAAAGAGGTTGTGAGAGGTTGGAGCAGTCTGGATACCTAAGACAAGGCCGAAGAAACTTAGGTTAAACATGAAGAAGCTACTGAATCCCAAATTGGCTAAAGAAAGGGTTATAGTAATAAAAGATTCATCATCTCAAGAGAAATTGGATGATAGTGAAAATGACAATAAAGAAATTATGAACAGTAAAAAACCAATAGTAACAAAAGATAAATCTATCTTCACTGATACTAAGATTTCTGATATTTTCCTGGAGTTTCGAAATCAGATGATTCAAGAACAACAGAAAAATGAGGTAAAGAGTTCTTGTTTAGAGAAAACAGAGATAGTTGAAGATGAAGTTCACTACAATACTGAAACTAAAGAACATCCAGAGATTCATGTGACCTCCATAGAGCTTATGAAGGAGGATGAAGAAATCTATAAGAAACTGAAAATCCCATCGACACCAGAAGGGATGCAAACAATCTCAGGAGACAAATGTACTGATTCTGATAAGGAAAACTTGCAAAGAAGCATTAAGCAATACAAATATCAAGTTGAATATATGCATGAAAAAAATGATGGATTAGTTACTGCAAACAGGAGACTTAGAGAAGACTTCGAAGAGGTTAACAGTCATTACCAGGAATTAATTGTAGTTTCTAGGGAAGCTCTTAAAAGGAAAAGGCAAACAAAGAATCAGTTCACACAGCTAAAGCAGACTATCCAGGTGCTGACTCAGCAGAACAAGGAGCTAACAAGGAGGGTTGGAGACTTGGAGGCAGATCATTTGAAAGCTAGAAGGAAAGCACAGGTTTTAGAGGGGATTCCTTTACTCGCTGAAGCAGCTAAAGACTTGTAAAGTTAGTTAAGAGAGTCAGTTATTAGTTAAGTTTGGAAAGTCATTTTATTTTTGTATAATGATAGTTTAGATTGAACTATTCGATTGATAGCCTAAAAGCAGTTAGGGTTCAGTTATTCAACTAATTTTGAAGGAATAGGATAAATGTAAGTCTGAAAGAAGACAAATGGTTCGATTTTTTTGCTGGCAAGGGGAGGCTATCAGGCTGTGTTTATGAGCTAAGTAAAATACTCTTATGTGTTTTTGATGACTGAACTATGAAATATATGCACTATATGCCCTTCATATTATTGACTAGTTTCATTTCTAATTTGTGTTAATTACTCAGTTGGTATATTCATTTCCTGTTTAATGTTTTTATGCTTGAAATGCTTGCTAATTGTGGGTGAAATTCAGTACTCTGTTTACGCTGTTGGATTATGGTTTATATGTTATGCATCTCAGTCATTTAAATGCTCATGATTTAGTGTTTTCTTTGGTCTTATGAATTTTTTCCCTCTTGTGTTCAAACTGTTCAACCAAAACCTTATAAAACCCTATTTTACTTTATTGTGATTTTTTGAGATTGTGTTGGCTTGTTCTTTCGTAGTACGGGAACAATTTCTGGCACTATCATCTTTGCCGTCGTTGCCGGGGACGAAGTTGAAAACCTATTTTCCCTGGGATACTTATCATTTCACTGGTTTTGAGAGGTGAACTTAAACCAGCAAATCTTAAAGACTACTTTTCACCAGTTTCTCACAGTGACTACTAAGAGAGTTGGAACAACAAACAGACCTAGTTAACCTTTACAGCTGGGTGTTTTAGACCCACAACATATATTGAAAATAGCTAGGAAGATCAGAAGGTCTCAGTCATCACCAGCCCTATGTAACCCTGATCAATTAGATATTTCATCACCTTTATCTGTTTTGAAGGGAGAAGAACAAAATTCACTTTGGTTGAAGCCTATAATTCCTTTGAGTAATTTTCAAGTTTTCACTGATCCTCAATCCTTCAAGAAAGCAAAGACAACATCTCCTGGAAAAATTCCTCTATTTCATCTCAAAGTTGGTAAAACTCCATTTCAGCCAAGTTCCAGTCAAGTCTTTCCATCACCAAAACCACTCAACTTAAAGATGGCAGCCCAAAATCAGCCATTAGATATGATGGACCGAATGGTTGCAGCTAGGTATGCACATTTAGTTTTTCCTTAGCATTTGAATGCACTTCCTGGAGGTGATTACCAGAAATACCTGCCTAGGTTTAATGGACAAGATGAAACCACAGCTGAGGAGCATTGGGAAGCTTTTCTCGGCTATGTTGATAATCAGAATATTGAGGCCAAGGATGTATGGATGAGGATGTTTGTACAGAGACTTGATGGAGATGTCAGAAAATGGTTCAGGGAGTTGCCTGCAAATTCTATCACTATCATAGAAGAGCTTTAGGACCCTTTCATGAGACAATGGGGTGACACCAAGGATCATACATATTACATAACTGAGTTTGGAGCCCTTAGGAGAAAGAAGGATGAAACCATAGCTGATTTTTCAAAGAGATTCAATAAAATGTATGGCAGAATTCCTGCAAAGATAAACCTTCAGAAACATCTGCAAAACTCACATATGCCAATGCTTTTGATCATGAATTTTCCCTACTTCTAAGAGAAAGAAGACCTATTACTTTACTGAACATGCAGGATGCAGCATTAGAAGTGGAGTCTAATATATTAGCTTCTAATAGATTGAAGGGAAATGCAGCTCAGCAGATCTATGACAGGAAGGGTAAGAAAGAGGCAGCTCCAGGGGTTTCAACATCCCACTCTGCAAAAAGTAAAATTGATGAGATGGCCAAGCTAGTTAAGATCCTGACTACAAAATTAAACAAGTTGGAACTACAGAAGAATTCAAACAAACCTGTTCAAGAAGATGAGAGAAACCCTAATAATCAAAAACCAATTCAGAAGACAGTTTGCACCTTGTTTCATACCTAGAGAAAGAAGAAACAATGATATACATCGAGAAAGGAGAGAAACTGAGGATCAAAGAGTACCACGCCCACTTCAGAATAATGTTGTTGATGAAGAAGAAATTGAAGAGGAAGTGTTCTTTGAGGATACAGACCAGGATATGAATTATTTTGGAGAGCAGTTAACTGAGGGTTTTGTCACTAAAGAAGAGTTTTTAAACTCAAAATATTATGATGCTGATATGTTTGAAACAGAAAATGATTTAAATCTTGAAGTGACTACTGTAACTACTAATACATACTAGACTAAACCAAAGACAACTTTAAATTTGAGGTCAAGTCCAAAACAAGTAGTTCAGAATCCAAAGAAAAAGGTAGTTGTACCTCCTAAACAGCAGTCTGATCCTATGTTAGAGAAAAAACAAACTCAAGATAAACAAAAGAAGAATGTGGAAGTTGAAGAGATAAATAAAATTGTGCATAATTTTAACCTGGAAAATGAATTAGGCAAAATCAAGATCCCTATGCCATTTACTGAGTTAATGAAGAATCCATCTTACAAAAATTCAGTTCTGAAAATGATTGGTTCAGCAAATAGTCAACCTCTCTCTCATACAGTGAATTTACAAGAAGAAACCCCTAAAATATTTATTGGATCAGCTCTGGCAGAAAAAACTGAAAATGAAGCAGGTGCATCACCTCTGTTTTACATCACACTCACTATTCATGAACATATGATACATAACTGTCTTTTGGATTCAGGAGCATCACACAACCTAATGCCAAAGGTTGTCATGGAGGCTCTAGGTTTAAGTATAACAAAACCCTTTCATGATTTGTATGTTTTTGATTCACGAGCTGTAAAATGTTTAGGAGTGATTAAAGATATGGTTGTCAGTTTGGCTCAGGTACCAATGAAGAGTGTGATTATGGATGTGGTAGTAGCTGACATTACACCTAAATTTGGACAGCTCCTCTCTAAATCTTGGGCAAAGAAGGTTGGTGGGACTCTACAAATGGATTTAACATATGCCACTATTCCTGTATTTGGAGGAGAAAACAGAAGGTTATACAGAGAGTTACAATTTGCCTATGTTGTGACAGATGACAAGAACCCTACAAATCATCCCTTCTACGCTATTGACAAGGATTTGGGTACTTGTATGTTGCATTTTAGTGATGATGATAATACTGCTGGTTTGTTACAGGTTGAAAAAGAAAAGCCAGTAAAATGCACAAGAGAACAAGAAGATGAACTTCGGAAATTATACTTTAATGGATCATCTTGTAAGGAAGGTGCTGGAGCAGGGGTTCTTTTAATATCTCCTGGTGGTGAAACAGTAAGGTTAATGTATAAATTGGAATTTATTACCACCAATAATACTGTAGAATATGAAGCTTTGTTGTTGGGTTTGAAAGCTGCAAAATATTTAGGCATTCAACAGATTTCTGTATATGGCGACTCCGAGTTGGTTGTTCAGCAGGTGAAGAACAACTATCAAGTGAAACAAGATTTGATGAAAGTGTACCATAATGAATTTTGGGATATGATAGACAATTATTTTGTGGCTTTTAACATTACTTATATTCCTAGGGACCATAATCAAACTGTTGATTCTTTGGCCCTAGCAGCCACACATTTTAGAATTCCCAAAACAACACAGCTAAAATATCCTATTGAGGTTAGGTATAGACCTTCTGTGCCTGACAATGTAAAGCAGTGGAAAGTTTTTGAAGATGACATTGAAATTAAAATATTTTTAGAGCTGACAAGTGAGTTTTCCAATTAGCTAATTGATCAAGAAGAAGATAATGAGGTTGAAGATTTTGAAGATATTGCAGAAAATGAGATTGTTGGTCACAAGATTATTGAACTCAAAAGTAATTTCATTCCTAAAGGTTTGGTGCCATTAGAGAGAATATTTTCAAAAGATGATACACCTTTAAAACCTGTTGTACAGTCTTCAGAAGAAAATGTGGTGGACTGTAATATTGGCACTCCTGAACATCCTAGAATGGTGAAGATTTCAAAGGCATTCACAGCAG
The DNA here is from genome assembly GCA_001517045.1 of Pseudotsuga menziesii. Classification (NCBI taxonomy): domain Eukaryota; kingdom Viridiplantae; phylum Streptophyta; class Pinopsida; order Pinales; family Pinaceae; genus Pseudotsuga; species Pseudotsuga menziesii. The sequence continues at coordinate 531,425 of LPNX010467623.1, read as the reverse complement.
AACAGAGGAACAGGTACATTAAGTTGTTAAAAGAGTATGTTGATGTTTTTGCTTGGTCATATGAAGATTTGAAAACATATGATACTGGAATTATACAGCATAAAGTGCCTTTAAAACTGAATGTTAAACCTTTCAGACAGAAATTAAGGAGGATAAATCCAGCTTTGTTTCCTGTTATTGAAAAAGAGGTGAAAAAGTTATTAGATGCCAAGATCATTGTTCCCCTCAGGTATTCTTCATGGGTTGCCAATTTAGTTCCTGTCAAGAAAAAGAATGGAGAAATAAGACTGTGTGTTGATTTTAGAAATCTGAATAGGTCTTCATTGAAGGATAATTATCCTTTGATAAAAAAAGAACAAATATTGCAGAAGGTGGTTGGGGCACAAAGAATTTCTATGGTTGATGGTTTTTTAGGATATAATCAAATTGCCATGCATCCTGATGACAAAGAAAAAATAGCTTTTACTACTCCCTGGGGAACTTTCATGTATGATAAAATGCCTTTTGGATTAATGAATGCTGGAGCAACTTTTCAAAGAGCTATGGACATAGCCTTTGTGGGGGAAAGAGATAAGTTTGTAGTGATTTACTTAGATGATATTACAGTCTTTTAACAATTAGATGATGAACATCTAAAACACTTGAAACAAACTTTTTTGAAATGCTGAAAATATGGTTTATCTCTTAATCCAAAGAAATCACATTTTGTTGTAAACGAAGGTAAATTATTGGGTCATTTAGTTTCAGCTAATGGCATAAGGATTGATCCGGAAAGGGTTAAAGCAATACTGAAAATAAGTTTGCCAAGGAGCAAGAAGGATGTACAATCTTTCATTGGTAAAATCAATTTTCTGCGTTGGTTTATACCAAATTTTGTTGAGACTATCAAACAGATTACAGCCATGCTGAAGAAGGATCGGGAAGTCAAGTGGACAGCAGAGGAAAAGAATTCATTCGAAAAAATTAAGATGGCTCTTATTGAAGCTCCAGTGTTAGTAAGTCCAGATTTTACAAAGGAATTTCTAACCTTTTCTTTTGCATCTGAAGATACATTGGCTGATGTTTTATTACAGAAGAATAAGGATGGTCTTGAACAGCCTATTGCATTTTTCAGCAAAACTCTTAGAGATTCGGAGTTAAAATACAGCATTTTAGAGAAATAGGCTTATTCTTTGGTAAAATCTTTGAAATTCTTCATAATTTATGTTTTGCATTCCAAAGTTATTGCTTATGTGCCTAATGTTACCATAAAAGATGTTTTGACTCAGCCTGATAGTGAGGGAAAAAGAGGAAAGTGGATTGCCAAAATTATGGAATATGACATGGATATCAGACCTACAAAGCTGGTAAAGGGACAAGGTCTAGCTAAACTGCTTGTTGATTCAAATTGCCAAGCTTTAGGCCTACATCTGATGGCAGAACAGCCAGCACACGAAGAAATTCAAGTGGAGCTGGAGAAAGAGAAAATTATGGATTTATATTCATCATCTACATGGTATGTAGATATTATATATTTTCTTTTGTACTTGCAATGTCCATAACACTTAGACAAGAAAGTTGCTAGGTCTTTGAAGTTGAAAACCACTAAATATTGTCTGGTAGAGCAGCAGCTCTTTTGGAAGGATCCAGGGGGTATCCTACTCAGATGTTTAGATAAAGCTGAAGTTGAAGGAGAAATTTATGAATCTCATGAAGGTGCTTGTGGAGGTCATAAGTATTGGAAGGAAACAACATACAAAATTCTATGAGCTGGATACTATTGGCCCTCTTTATTTTCAAATGTATATCAGCAGGTAAGAGCATGTATCCCTTGTCAGAAATTTGTTGGTAAACAAAAGTTGTTGTCATTACCTTTAAAACCAATTACAGTTAATGCCCCTTTTCAGCAGTGGGGTTTGGACTTCATAGGGGAGATAAATCCATCTTCCTCAGGGCAGCATAAGTGGATTTTGACTGCAACAGATTTCTTTACTAAGTGGGTAGAATTTATTCCCACAAGGAATGCCACAGATAAGGTGATCATAGATTTTATTGAAGAAAATATTCTCAATAGATTTGGATGTCCACAAAAAATATTGACTGATAATGCTAAAGCCTTCAAATCTAAGGCTATGGGGGCATTTTGTGAAAATAATGGTATCCTATTGAAACACTCAACTCCATATTATCTTCAGGGGAATGGTTTAGCTGAGTCATCTAATAAAACTATCATTCAAAGTATCAAGAAGTTGTTGAAGCATAATAAAAGATCATGGGATTCTATGCTAAAGTATGCATTATGGGCAAACAGAATAACAGTTAAGCAAGCAATTGGAACTTCTCCTTTCCAGTTAGTATATGGTACAGATGCAGTTTTTCCTGTTCAGTTGGACATTCCAGTGATGAAGTTTTTTTAGGATTGTCAGGAAGAACCTAATGATATGCAAAGAAGAATTTATGCAATGATTGAGTTACAGTAGAAATGAGAAAAAGTGGAAGAAAAGGCTCAGTTGTACAGGTTGAAGATCAAAGAAATATTTGATAAGAAGATCAAAGATAATACTTTTTCAGTGGGAGACATGGTTTTGAGATGGGATGCTAGGAAGGAGCAGAAAGGAAAGCATGGCAAGTTTGATAACCTTTGGTTTGGTCCTTTCATAGTATCGAAGTTTTTGGAAAACAATACTTTTGTTCTACAGACCTTGGAAGGTGAGGAGTTGTCTAATCCAGTTAATGGAATATTCCTCAAGCATTTTTACAGTTTTTGAAGATGGATACTGGACTTTGATTGTATATACCAGTGTGAATAAGAGAATAAAGACTCCATAACCCAATGGAAATTTTGCAGACTAGTAAGTAGCAGCACAGAAGGCACTGGTCTACAGGTTCTTGAAGCATCACAGAGAGGACTTCATCCCACGGCAAGAGCCAAATGTTAGGTCATGTTTTTGTTTTCTATTTTTTAATGATTTTATTTATGTTTTGAAGCTTGGTTTTTATTCTTATAAAATTTTGTTGATTGACATAGATTGAATTTTTCCCTTTAGCTTTTATGTTATTTGATTTCTTAGTTTATTTTTACAAGTTTTGGTTTGATTTTATGATCAAAGGGCTTATATAAGGCTTATATGGATTAAAAAGTCTAAAAAATAGCATAAAAGTTTAATTGAGACTCCTAAACCAAGTTCAAACCCTTATCATTAGCATAATTTTTGAAAATCATTAACCTAAATTTTCTTGTAGCGCAAGCCAGAAAAAGTTACACAGAGGTTTTACAAGAAAGTCGCGCAAAGTTAAAAATCCTCTTTCAATGTTGCAGAGGTATAGTTCTTTAAAGCGCTGATGAGATAGTTCATAACACTTCCGATCATCGATCGCAAAGCCAATGGTCTAAAGTCCCGCGCAAGTTTAAAATCATCTTTCAACGTTGCGGAGATTTAATGGTCTAATGCGCTAGTAGCACAATGGTTTAAGGTGCCAACACTGCGGCAGCTTAGTTCTTTAAAGCGCCGATGAAATAGTTGATAGAGCTTCGGATCACCGATCGCAAAGCCTGTGGTCAAAATGCCACGCAAGTTTAAAATCATCTTTCAACGTTGCGGAAAGCTAATAGTCTAAAGTCCTTTTTTAAATGTTGCGGAGATTTAGTTCTTTAAAACACCGACATTGTAGCAGCATGTTGGCTTCAAGTTTCGATTCATTATAGATTACTGCTCTCGATCACCGACAGGTTAGAAATGGGAAGTGCTGATTTGTTCGGTCTTGAACCTCCGATCGCCGATGCTGAGAAGGATTAATTGTTAATAATGGGAGATGTTGTTACCACGGGAATATTCTAATGATAATCACTTTGACAAGTGGAATATAATCATGAAAGTGAATCATGGAGGTTTCTTGCAAAACTGATGAAATAATGATGGCAGATCATAAAGAAACAAAGGCGTCTCAAATCATGTCGTTTCCTGAAGTGCACAAAGAGAAGGTGGAGATCGTGGTGGAAAATTAGTTCTTAGAAAGCGGAATTTTGAATTAGAGTGAAAGTTAGGGCTTTCAGGAGCATTTGTCTGGAGTACTCAAAATGGTCAGAGAAGATTGGATGCATGTAGTTCGACACCTAACAGATAGAACAATAGGATTCCAGCAGCTGAATTAGTTGTTGTAACAGTTTAAAAGATGGTCAAAGTGTGGTATTTATAGAAGTTGTTTGATAATGAAAAAGAGTGGAAAGACTAATAGGGCAGAACCCTCAGACTTAAGTTGGTTGAAAAACTTTCCAGATTGCGCACAGTTGTTTGCAGAAGCGGGATGGTTAGTGTTCTTCAAGAAGATTGAAGGTTATCATGCAGATGTTTCTTACAAGTTTGCTCAGGGTTTAGATAAGGATGTAGTGTCTTTTGACACTTTGAAATTAAAATTAACTAGGGAGTTACTATCAGAAGCAACAGGGATTCTGGATGAGGGAGAATTTTGGTTCAAAAAGGTGCCTTTCACTTTTAATTCTAAGAGATATTTGCTTCCAGGTGTAGTAGCAGACTGGGGAAAAGGTATTCCCATTCAAAACTTTAAACCTGAGTGGATTGAACCAATCAAAATTATACAAAGTTATGTCACCTGTGAGGGGAGATTTGCCTTTGTGTTTAAATATATTTTTAGATTCCTTCAACATCTCAGTCATGAATCTAAAATGAATCTTCCTTTCTTCTTTTTTAAGCTTACAGAAGATGCCATGTAGGGTGAGAGAACACCAGGACCATACAAAACAATCAGTTTTTCACCATGGTCTCATAAAACTCATGATAAGTACTGTATTGCAGAAAAGAGAAAACACATGGGAGCATTTCTTATTTTGGTCAGGTTTCAAGACTAAGCAGGAGGAACAATCTCAAAAAAGACAGGTAGATAAGGGTCAAACTCTGATTAAGAAGCTTAGAAAAAAGGTCATAGTCAAAGATGAAGAAATTGATAAACCAGGAGAAGCTTCAAATCAAGAAAATGAAAATATTGAGCTTGGATAGCGAGTTAATGTTGAGGAAAGCAAAGTTCTTCAGTTAGAGATGAAGGAAGCTGAGCCAGTTGAAGAAGTTTTACCTGCAGAACCAGATCAAGATGTAATGGAGGAGGTTAAGGAACAGAAGCAAAGCCCCATTACAGTACTATTAGAAGAGGATGAAAAATACTTGTCTAATGAAGATGGAGTTCTAGTTACTAATGAAGCTAAGGTTTGTGTTAAGCAAGAAATTCACACTCATTGTGATGAGGAAACAGTGTCCAGAAAGAAAAGAATGAAGGTTGTTGAATTTGCCTCAATAACTCATCAAGGAAAGGTTCTGAAGATGTTGGGAGAGGTTGGAGCAGTTTGGAGACCTAAGACAAGGCCGAAGAACAAACTTAGGTTAAACATGAAGAAGCTACTGAACCCCAAATTGGCTAAAGAAAAGGTTACAGTAATAAAAGATTCATCATCTCAAGAGAAATTGGATGATAGTGAAAATGACAATAAATAAATTATGAAAAGTAAAAAACCAATAGTATCAAAAGATAAATCTATCTTCACTCATACTAAGATTTCTAATATTTTCCTGGAGATTCGAAATCAGATGATTCAAGAACGGCAGCAAAGTGAGGTAAAGAGTTCTTGTCTAGAGAAAACAGAGATAGTTCAAGAAGAACTTCACTGCAATACTGAAACTAAAGAACATCCATGGATTCCTGTGATCTCCACAGACATTATGAAGGTGGATGAAGAAATCTATAAGAAACTGAAAATCCCATGGACACCAGAAGGGATGCAAACAATCTCATGAGACAAATGTATTGATTCTGAAAAGGAAAACCTGCAAAAAAGCATTAAGCAATACAAATATCAAGTTGAATATATGCATGAAAAAAATGATGGATTAGTTACTGCAAACATGAGACTTAGAGAAGACTTGGAAGAGGTTAACAGTGATTACCAGGAATTAATTGTAGTTTCTAGGGAAGCTCTTAAAAGGAAAAGGCAAACAAAGAATCAGTTCACACAGCTAAAGCAGACTATCCAGATGCTGACTCAGCAGAACAAGGAGCTAACAAGGAGGGTTGCAGACTTGGAGGCAAATCATTTGAAAGCTAGAAGGAAAGCACAGGCTTTAGAGGGGATTGCTTTACTAGCTGAAGCAGCTAAAGACTTGTAAAGTTAGTTAAGAGAGTCAGTTATTAGTTAATTTTGGAAAGTCATTTTATTTTTGTATAATGATAGTTTAGATTGAACTATTCGATTGATAGCCTAAAAGTAGTTAGGGTTCAGTTATTCAACTGATTTTGAAGGAATAGGATAAATGTAAGTCTGAAAGAAGACAAATGGTTCAATTTTTTTGCTGGCAAGGGGAGGCTATCAGGCTATGTTTATGAGCGAAGTAAAATACTCTTATGTGTTTTTGATGAATGAACTATGAAATATATGCACTATATGCCCTTCATATTATTGACTGGTTTCATTTCTAATTTGTGTTAATTACTCAGTTGGTATATTCATTTCATGTTTAATGTTTTTATGCTTGAAATGCTTGCTAATTGTGGGTGAAATTCAGTACCTTGTTTACTCTGTTGGATTATGGTTTATATGCTATGCATCTCAGTCATTTAAATGCTCATGATTTAGTGTTTTCTTTGGTCTTATGAATGTTTTCCCTCTTGTCTTCAAAATGTTCAACCAAAACCTTATAAAACCCTATTTTACTTTATTGTGATTTTTTGAGATTGTGTTGGCTTGTTCTTTCGTAGTCCGGGAACAATTTCTGGCACTATCATCTTTACCGTCGTTGCCGGGGACGAAGTTGAAAACCTATTTTCCCTGGGATACTTATCATTTCACTAGTTTTGAGAGGTGAACTTAAACCAACAAATCTTAAAGACTAATTTTCACCAGTTTCTCACAGTGACTACTAAGAGAGTTGGAACAACAAACAGACCTAGTTAACCTTTACAGCTCAGTGTTTTAGACCCACAACATATATTGAAAATAGCTAGGAAGATCAGAAGGTCTCAGTCATCACCAGCCCTATGTAACCCTGATCAGTTAGATATTTCATCACCTTTATCTGTTTTGAAGGGAGAAGAACAAAATTCACTTTGGTTGAAGCCTATAATTCCTTTGAGTAATTTTCAAGTTTTCACTGATCCTCAATCCTTCAAGAAAGCAAAGACAACATCTCCTGGAAAAATTCCTCTATTTCATCTCAAAGTTGGTAAAACTCCATTTCAGCCAAAGAAGGATGAAACCATAGCTGATTTTTCGAAGAGATTCAATAAAATGTATGGCAGAATTCCTGCAGAGATAAAACCTTCAGAAACATCTACAAAACTCACATATGCCAATGCTTTTGATCATGAATTTTCCCTACTTCTAAGAGAAATAAGACCTATTACTTTACTGAACATGCAGGATGCAGCATTAGAAGTGGAGTCTAATATATTAGCTTCTAATAGATTGAAGGGAAGTGCAGCTCAGCAGATATATGACAGGAAGGGTAAGAAAGAGGCAGCTCCAGGGGTTTCAACATCCCACTCTGCAAAAAGTAAAATTGATGAGATGGCCAAGCTAGTTAAGATCCTGACTACAAAATTAAACAAGTTGGAACTACAGAAGAATTCAAACAAACCTGTTCAAGAAGATGAGAGAAACCCTAATAATCAAAAACCAATTCAGAAGACAGTTTGCACGTCATTTCATACCTAGAGAAAGAAGAAACAATGATATACAACGAGAAAGGAGAGAAACTGAGGATCAAAGAGTACCACGCCCACTTCAGAATAATGTTGTTGATGAAGAAGAAATTGAAGAGGAAGTGTTCTTTGAGGATACAAACCATGATATGAATTATTTTAGAGAGCAGTTAACTGAGGGTTTTGTCACTAAAGAAGAGTTTTTAAACTCAGAATATTATGATGTTGATATGTTTGAAACAGAAAATAATTTAAATCTTGAAGTGACTGTTGTAATTGCTGATACATACCAGACTGAACCAAAGAAAACTTTAAATTTGAGGTCAGGTCCAGAACAAGTAGTTCAGAATCCAAAGAAAAAGGTAGTTGTACCTCCTAAACAACAGTCTGATCCTATGTTAGAGAAAAAACAAACTCAGGATAAACAAAAGAAGAATGTGGAAGTTGAAGAGATAAATAAAACTGTGCAGAATTTTAACCTGGAAAATGAATTAGGGAAAATCAAGATCCCTATGCCTTTTACTGAGTTAATGAAGAATCCATCTTACAAAAATTTAGTTCTGAAAATGATTGGTTCAGCAAATAGTCAGCCTCTCTCTGATACAGTGAATTTACAAGAAGAAAGCCCTAAAATCTTTATTGGATCAGCTCTGGCAGAAAAAACTGAAAATGAAGCAGGTGCATCACCTTCATTTTACATCACACTCACTATTCATGAACAAATGATACATAATTGTCTTTTGGATTCAGGAGCATCACACAACCTAATGCCAAACACTGTCATGGAAGCTCTAGGTTTGAGTATAACAAAACCCTATCATGATTTGTATGCTTTTGATTCATGAGCTGTAAAATGTTTAGGAGTGATTAAAGATATGGTTGTCAGTTTCGCTCAGCTACCAATGAAGAGTGTTATTATGGATGTGGTAGTAGCTGACATTACACCTAAATTTGGACTGCTCCTCTCTAGATCTTGAGCAAAGAAGGTTGGTAGGACTCTACAAATGGATTTAACATATGCCACTATTCCTGTATTTGGAGGAGAAAACAAAAGGTTATACAAAGAGTTACAATTTTCCTATATTGTGACAAATGACAAGAACCCCACAAATCACCCTTGTATGTTGTTGACAAGGATTTGGGTACTTGTATGTTGCATTTTAGTGATGATGATAATACTGCTGGTTTGTTATAGGTTGAAAAAGAAAAGCCTGTAAAATGCACAAGAGAACAAGAAGGTGAACTTTGGCAATTATACTTTGATGGATCATCTTGTAATGAAGGTGTTGGAGCATGGGTTCCTTTAATATCTCCTGGTGATGAAATAGTAAGGTTAATGTATAAATTGGAATTTATTACCACCAATAATATTGCAGAATAGGAAGCTTTGTTGTTGGGTTTGAAAGCTGCAAAAGATTTAGGCATTCAGCAGATTTCTGTATATGGCGACTCCGAGTTGGTTGTTCAACAGGTGAAGAACAACTATTAAGTGAAACAAGATTTGTTGAAAGTGTACCGTAATGAAGTATGGGATATGATAGACAATTATTTTGTGGCTTTTAACATTACTTATATTCCTAGGGACCATAATCAAACTCTTTATTCTTTGGCCCTAGCAGCCACACATTTTAGAATCCCCAAAACAACACAGCTAAAGTATCCTATTGAGGTTAGGTACAGACTTTATGTGCCTGATAATGTAAAGCAGTGGAAATTTTTTGAAGATGACATTGAAATTAAAAGATTTTTAGAGCTTACAGGTGAGTTTTCTAATTCCCTAATTGATCAAGAAGAAGATGATGAGGTTGAAGATTTTGAAGATATTGCAGAAAATGAGATTGTTGGTGACAAGATTATTGAACTCAAAAGTAATTTTTTCCTAAAGGTTTGGTGCCATTAGAGAGAATATTTTCAAAAGATGATACACCTTTAAAGCCTATTGTACAGTCTTCAGAAGAAAATGTGGTGGACTGTAATATTGGCACTCCTGAACATCCTAGAATGGTGAAGATTTCAAAGGCACTCACAGCAGAACAGAGGAACAGGTACATTAAGTTGTTAAAAGAGTATGTTGATGTTTTTTCTTGGTCATATGAAGATTTGAAAACATATGATACTGGAATTATACAGCATAAAGTGCCTTTAAAATTGAATGTTAAACCTTTCAGACAAAAACTAAGGAAGATAAATCCAGCTTTGTTTCCTGTTATTGAAAAAGAGGTGAAAAAGTTATTAGATGCTAAGATCATTGCTCCCCTCAGGTATTCTTCATGGGTTGCCAATTTAGTTCCTGTTAGGAAAAAGAATGGACAAATCAGACTGTGTGTTGATTTTAGAAATCTGAATAGGTCTTCATTGAAGGATAATTACCCTTTGCCAAAAATAGAACAAATATTGCAGAAGGTGGTTGGGGCACAAAGAATTTCTATGGTTGATGGTTTTTCAGGATATAATCAAATTGCCATGCATCCTGATGACAAAGAAAAAATAGCTTTTACTACTCCCTGGGGAACTTTCATGTATGATAAAATTCCTTTTGGATTAATGAATGCTGGAGCAACTTTTCAAAGAGCTATGGACATAGCCTTTGTAGGGGAAAGAGATAAGTTTGTAGTGATTTACTTAGATGATATTACAGTCTTTTCACAATCAGATGATGAACATCTAAAACACTTGAAACAAAATTTTCTGAAATGCAGAAAATATGGTTTATCTCTTAATCCAAAGAAATCACATTTTGTTGTACAAGAAGGTAAATTATTGGGTCATTTAGTTTCAGCTGATGGCATAAGGATTGATCTGGAAAGGGTGAAAGCAATACTGAAAATAAGTTTTCCAAGGAGCAAGAAGGATGTACAATATTTCATTGGTAAAATCAAGTTTCTGCCAAATTTTGCTGAGACTGTCAAACAGATTACAGCCATGCTGAAGAAGGATCAGAAAGTCAAGTGGACGACAAAGGCAAAGAATTCATTCGAAAAAATTAAGATGGCTCTTATTGAATCTCCAGTGTTAGTAAGTCCATATTTTACAAAGGAATTTCTAACCTTTTCTTTTGCATCTGAAGATACATTGGCTGCTGTTTTATTACAGAAGAATAATGATGGTCTTGAACAACATATTTTATTTTTCAGCAAAACTCTTAGAGATTCGGAGCTAAAATACATCATTTTAGAGAAACAGGCTTATTCTTTGGTAAAAGCTTTGAAATTCTTCATAATTTATGTTTTGCATTCCAAAGTTATTGCTTATGTGCCTAATGTTTCCATAAAAGATGTTTTGACTCAGCCTGACAGTGAGGGAAAAAGAGGAAAGTGGATTGCCAAAATTATGGAATATGATGTGGATATCAGACCTACAAAGCTGGTAAAGGGACAAGGTCTAGCTAAACTGCTAGTTGCTTCAAATTGCCAAGCTTTAGGGCTACATCTGATGGCAGAACAACCAGCACAGGAGAAAAGTTAAGCGGAGCTGGAGAAAGAGAAGATTGTGGATTTCTATTTAGCATCTACATGGTATGTAGATATTGTATATATTTTTTTGTACTTGCAATGTCCATAACACTTAGACAAGAAAGCTACTAGGTCTTTGAAGTCTAAAACTACTAAATATTGTTTGGTAGAGCAGCAGCTCTTTTGGAAGGATCCAGGGGGTATCCTACTCAGATGTTTAGATAAAGCTGAAATTGAAGGAGTAATTTATGAATCTCATGAAGGTGCTTGTGGAGGTCATAAGTATTGGAAGGCAACATCATACAAGATTCTAAGAGTTGGATACTATTGGCCCTCTTTATTTTCAGATGTATATCAGCAAGTAAGAGCATGTATCCCTTGTCAGAAATTTGCTGGTAAACAAAAGTTGTTGTCATTACCTTTAAAACCAATTGCAGTTAATGCCCCTTTTCAACAGTGGGGTTTGGACTTCATAGGGGAGATAAATCCATCTTCCTCAGGGAAGCATAAGTGGATTTTGACTGCAACGGATTTCTTTACTAAGTGGGTAGAAATCCATCTTCCTCAGGGCATCATAAGTGGATTTTGACTGCAACAGATTTCTTTACTAAGTGGGTAGAAGCTATTCCCACAAGGAATGCAATAGATAAGGTGATCATAGATTTTATTGAAGAAAATATTCTCAGTAGATTTGGATGTCCAGAGAAAATATTGACTGATAATGCTAAAGCCTTTAAATCTAAGGCTATGGGGACATTTTGTGAAAAGAATGGTATCCTATTGAAACACTCAACTCCTTATTATCCTCAAGGGAATGGTTTAGCTGAGTCATCTAATAAAAATATCATTCAGAGTATCAGGAAGTTGTTGAAGCATAATAAAAGATAATGGGATTCTATGCTAAAGTATGCATTATGGGCAGATAGAATAACAGCTAAGCAAGCAATTGGAACTTCTCCTTTCCAGTTAGTATATGGTACAGATGCAGTTTTTCCTATTTAGTTGGGCATTCCAGTGATGAAGTTTTTTCAGGATTGTCAGGGAGAACCTAATGATATGCAAAGAAGAATTTATGCAATGATTGAGTTATAGCAGAAACGAGAAAAAGTGGAAAAAAAGGCTCAGTTTTTCAGGTTGAAGATCAAAGAAAGATTTGATAAGAAGATAAAAGATAATACTTTTTCAGTGGGAGACATGGTTTTGAGATGGGATGCTAGGAAGGAGTAGAAAGGAAAGCATGGCAAGTTTGATAACCTTTGGTTTGGTCCTTTCATAGTATCGAAGTTTTTGGAAAACAATACTTTTCTTCTACAGACCTTGGAAGGTGAGGATTTGTCTAATCCAGTTAATGGACGATTCCTCAAGCATTTTTACAGTTTTTGAAGATGGATACTGGAATTTGATTGTATATACCGGTGTGAATAACAGAATAAAGACTCCATAACCCAATGGAAATTTTGCAGACTAGTAAGTAGCAGCACAGAAGGCACTGGTCTACAGGTTCTTGAAGCCTCACAGGGAGGGAGGACTTCATCCCACAGCAGGAGCCAGATGTTAGGTCATGTTTTTGTTTTCTATCTTTTAATGCTTTTATTTATGTTTTGAAGCTTGGTTTTTATTCTTATAAAATTTTGTTGACATAGTTTGAATTTTTCCCTTTAGCTTTTATGTTATTTGATTTCTTAGTTTATTTTTACAAGTTTTGGTTTGATTTCATGATCAAAGGGCTTATATAAGGCTTATATGGATTAAAAAGTTTGAAAAATAGCATAAAAGTTTAACTGAGACTCCTAAACCATGTTTAAACCCTTATCATTTGCATAATTTTTGAAAATCATTAACCTAAATTTTCTTGTAGTGCAAGCCAGAAAAAGTTACATAGAGGCACTACAAGAAAGTCGCGCAAAGTTAAAAATCCTCTTTCAATGTTGCGAAGGTATAGTTGTTTAAAGCACCAATGAGATAGTTCATAACGCTTCTGATCACCAATCGTGAAGCCAATGGTCTAAATTCCCGCGCAAATTTAAAATCATCTTTCAACGTTGCGGAGATTCAATGATCTAATGCGCCGGCAGCACAATGGTTTAAAGTGTCGACACTGCGGCAGCTTAGTTCTTTAAAGCATCAAGAAGATAGTTGATAGAGCTTATGGTCGCCGATCGCGAAACCTATGGTCAAAATGCCGCGCAAGTTTAAAATCATCTTTCAACATTGTGGAAAGCTAATGGTCTAAAGTCATTTTTTAAACATTGCAGAGATTTAGTTCTTTAAAATGCCGACACTACGGCAGCATAGTGGCTTGAAGTTTCAATGCAATAGAGATTACTGCTCCTGGTCACCGACAGGTTAGAAATGGGAAGTGTTGATTCGTTCAATCTTGAACCTCTGATCGCCAATGCTGAGAAGGATTAATTGTTAATAATGGGAGATGTTGTTACCGCGGGAACATTCAAATGATAATCACTTTGACAAGTGGAATATAATCATGAAAGTGAATCATGGAGGTTTCTTGCAGAAATGACGAAATAATGATGGCAGATCATAATGAAACAAAGGCGTCTCAAATCATGACGTTTCCTGAAGTGCACGAAGAGAAGGTGGAGATCGTGGCGGAAAATTATTTCTTAGAAAGCGGAATTTTGAATTAGAGCGAAAGTTAGGGCTTTCAAGAGCATTTCTCTGGAGTACTCAAAACGGTCAGAGAAGATTGGATGCATGCAGTTCGACACCTGACAGACAGAAGAATAGGATTCCAGCAGCTGGATTAATTGTTGTGACAGTTTAAAAGACGCTCGGAGTGTGGTATTTATAGAAGTTGTTTGACAATGAAAAAGAGTGGAAAGACCAATAGGGCAGAACCCTCAGACTTAAGTTGGGTGAAAAACTTTCCAGATTCCGCACAGTTGTTTGCAGAAGCAGGATGGTTAGTGTTCTTCAAGAAGATTGAAGGTTATCATGCAGAGGTTTCTTACAAGTTTGCTCAAGGTTTAGATAAGGATGTAGTGTCTTTTGACACTTTGAAATTCAAATTAACTAGGGAGTTACTATCAGAAGGAACATGGATTCTGGATGAGGGAGAATTTTGTTTCAAAAAGGTGCCTTTCACTTTTGATGCTAAGAGATATTTGCTTCTAGGTGTAGTAGCAGACTAGGGAAAAGGTGTTCCCATTCAAAACTTTAAGCCTGAGTGGATTGAACCAATAAAAATTCTACAAAGTTATGTCACCTGTGAGGGGAGATTTGCATTTGTGTTTAAATATCATTTTAGATTCCTTCAACGTCTCAGTCATGAATCTAAAATGAATCTTCCTTTCTTCTTTTTGAAAAGCTTACAGAAGATGTCATGTAGGGTGAGAGAACACCAGGACCATACAAAACAATCAGTTTTTCATCATGGTCTCATAAAACTCATCATAAGTACTGTATTGCAGAAAATAGAAAAGACATGGGAGCATTTCTTATTTTGGTCAGGTTTCAAGACTAAGCAGGAGGAACAATCTCAAAAAAGACAAGTAGATAAGGGTCAAACTCTGATTAAGAAGCTTAGAAAAAAGGTCATAGTCAAAGATGAAGAAACTGATAAACCAGGAGAAGCTTCGAATCAGGAAAATGAAAATATTGAGCTTGGACAGTGAGTTAATGTTGAGGAAAGCAAAGTTCTGCAGTCAGAGATGAAGGAAGCTGAGCTAATTGAAGAAGTTTTACCTGTAGAACCAGATCAAGATGTAATGGAGGAGGCTAAGGAACATAAGCAAAGCCCCATTACAGTACTGTCGAAAGAGGATGAAAAATACTTGTCTAATGAGGCTGGAGTTCTAGTTACTAATGAAGCTAAGGTTTGTGTTAAGCAAGAAATTCACACTCATTGTGATGAGGAAACAGTGTCCAGAAAGAAAAGAATGAAGGTTGTTGAATTTGCCTCAATAACTCATCAAGTAAAGGTTCTGAAGATGTTGGGAGAGGTTGGAGCAGTCTGGAGACCTAAGACAAGGTCGAAGAACAAACTTTCGTTAAACATTAAGAAGCTACTGAAGCCCAAATTGGCTAAAGAAAAGGTTACAGTAATAAAAGATTCATCATCTCAAGAGAAATTGGATGATAGTGAAAATGACAATAGAGAAATTATGAAAAGTAAAAAACCAATAGTATCAAAAGATAAATCTATCTTCATTGATAGTAGGATTCCTAATATTTTCCTGGAGATTCGAAATCAAATGATTCAAGAACAACAACAAAATGAGGTAAAGAGTTCTTGTCTAGAGAAAACAGAGATAGTTGAAGAAGAAGTTCACTGCAATACTGAAACTGAAGAACATCCAGAGATTCCTGTGACCTCCACAGAGCTTATGAAGGAGGATGAAGAAATCTATAAGAAACTAAAAATCCCATGGACACCAGAAGGGATGCAAACAATCTCATGAGACAAATGTATTGATTCTGAAAAGGAAAACCTACAAAGAAGCATTAAGCAATACAAATATCAAGTTGAATATATGCATGAAACAAATGATGGATTAGTTACTACAAACAAGAGACTTAGAGAAGACTTGGAAGAGGTTAACAGTCATTACCAGGAATTAATTGCAGTTTCTAGGGAAGCTCTTAAAAGGAAAAGGCAAATAGCGAATCAGTTCACACAGCTAAAGTAGACTATCCAGGTGCTGACTCAGCAGAACGAGGAGCTAACAAGGAGGGTTGCAGACTTGGAGGTAGATCATTTGAAAGCTAGAAGGAAAGCAAAGGCTTTAGAGGGGATTGCTTTACTAGCTGAAGCAGCTAAGGACTTGTAAAGTTAGTTAATAGAGTCAGTTATTAGTTAAGTTTGGAAAGTCATTTTATTTTTGTATAATGATAGTTTAGATTGAACTATTCGATTGATAGCCTAAAAGCAGTTAGGGTTCAGTTATTCAACTGATTTTGAAGAAATAGGATAAATGTAAGTCTAAAAGAAGACAAATAATTCGATTTTTTTGCTAGCAAGGGGAGGCTATCAAGCTGTGTTTATGAGCTAGGTAAAAGACTCTTATGTGTTTTTTATGACTGAACTATGAAATATATGCACTATATGCCCTTCAGATTATTGACTAGTTTCATTTCTAATTTGTGTTAATTACTCAGTTGGTATATTCATTTCATGTTTAATGTTTTTATGCTTGAAATGCTTGCTAACTGTGGGTGAAATTCAGTACTGTGTTTACTCTGTTGGATTATGGTTTATATGTTATGCATCTCAGTCATTTAAATGCTCATGATTTAGTGTTTGCTTTGGTCTTATGAATGTTTTCCATCTTGTCTTAAAACTGTTCAACCAAAACCTTATAAAACCCTATTTTACTTTATTGTGATTTTTTGAGATTGTGTTGGCTTGTTCTCTCAAGGTATGTTAATTGTTCCTTTGGTAACTTGTCCTTTCAGTGACAAGTTCCAAACCTAAAAGTATCTGAGTATAAGACTGGTCCAAACAGTTCTATACTAGCATTATTCTTTGTTAACTGGTATTGTTATTTCTGTTGTATTTCCTATACATTGCTATTGTTCTTTTCATTAGTTATATTATTGTTATTGTTCATGTTTTGTGTATGGCAATGGGTAATCCCATGTTTCATATACACCTCAAGGTTGCATATCTTAGGGATGGATACCTGATTTCACACAAATGGAAAACATATCAAATATTGATATCCAATATGTGCAACATCAAGATGCATATCAAAACCACTTTTAGGGTTTGGGAAATTTTGATGGCTAGGATTAATTCAATCAAGAGCCACAATTAGGGGGAACTGAGCGCAATGAAACAACCTCAAGACAAGAAAATAAAACACAAGAAGTTTTAGTTGGATAATCTTATAAAGTTTCATACTTTTCTTGTCTTTAGGTACATTCATCTCTGCTCAAGTGATTTATGTGATAAGTCAAGTGAATTTATGGAATACATACATTGGAATTGGCTAAGTGTTATGTGTGAGTGTTTGACATGCTAGATACCAATATTCTACTCCCTACAGGCAGGAAATAGACTAGATTTATCCTAATGGGATACCTTCATCTAGTGCAGACCTCCCAACACACAGTGAGAACATGGATCCATACTAAGTTAGGAGTTATGCTTGAGCATTGAGCTTCCCCACCTCAAAACCAAAACTGCATTAATTATAACTTGTAAACAATTCTACAAGTTGTTACTCACTAACAATAGGTTATATTGACCATAAGTACAACATGGTGTAACTGCAACACCTTAGATCATCAGGAATCCATTTCATTCTTGGGATTAGTATCTAGGTCTAGGGTTTTCAAATTTTCATGAACACAATCCAACAATGTTCTTTAGGGTGATGGAACTTTATAGATCTCTTATGGGAAAGACAAAAACACCATAAATGAAGGCCTTATAGAAATAGAAAGCATCACCATGATTTTAAAAAGGAATATACAAATTCTTAAATGTACAGGAATACAAGATAGAAAGGTTTCATCTTGCATATAAATACAACATGGTGAAAACATACCTTAAAGTGAGTACCAATAGATGAGAATTTGGATGGCATAGAGACTCCTCAAGGAGAGGAGGAAAGAGATCCACAAAAAACGGATAGTTTGAAGCACTTAACAAAGCTTGATGCTCTACAACAACATAATCTTTATTCTTATCAATGAACAAATCAGTCTGATAAGTAACCTGTTAAACACGCATATCAAAGAAGATGAGCATATTCAATATATTGAAGTTATTGTTCATCAAAACTCATGGATTGTATTTAACCATATATATTTTGAGGCCGACTTGGACAAGTTTCACTATGATGTAAATAGTATTTTAATTATTTAAAAGTCAATTTATAATTGTAAAGTTTGTAGCTATGAATTTTTATAAAAAAAAATTGAGAGGAATTGTGCGAGAGAGAAGAGTAATTTGGCAGTTGTAACCATGAAGTGAGTTGCAAAGATAAAATTCATGGATAATTGTGAGGGCCATGTAGAGGTCAAAGAAAGAAAGCACGTGACATGACTAAGACAACATAAAGTCACACACAATAGTGATATATGTTATGATTTATGTGGTTGCTATAGGCCACACTAGAACATTGAAGGTCGCAATTTAAGAAGTAGAGGGATTATGTACAAGATATGATCAATGGTATTTATTTTTAATGCTTGACCTTAAATTTTCTACAAGTTTATCCTTTTTTATAGATGATGTGTTTTAAACTGAGTGATAACTCCCATCTATGAAAGATTGCATGATGAATCATGGTTTTTCTTGACTGATTAAGCTCTTCGTAACAGTATCTTCTATCATAATTTTAACGTTTTCCAAATTTTACCTATTAAAAATTAAATAAGAAGAATTCCAACTTTACAATATTTAAGGTGAGTTGATAGATGCTCCTTCTTGCAATGCAAAATCACCTTCTCCTACTCAACCCGAAATTGAATTTTTTATGTTGAATGGTAGTAATGATTAGAAAATCCACTTGGAATCGTTAACGTGAGGGTCTTGATTCTTGACTATAGTAGGCCCATCCCTGGTCGCCTTCTAGAGAAGACTTGAATATTGTTGCAATCAATTAGATTGCAAGGTTACCAATGATACACATAAAGAATCATATAACAATAACAAAACAGGAGACAAGAATGGTAGACAGAATAATAGATTATATTACTCAATTACACATGTGGGTTCATACAACAAATTGAACCAAGTATCTATCTGGTTCAACAACCTTTATATACATTTACAAAAAAATTATAGTAACTACCTGTCGGTTCAACCAACTAACATGACCTATGAGGTTGACCTAATCTACAATTAGTCGACTAGTGAGTCTAGTCGGCTTAGTCAACTAGCACCTCCAACATCCCCCCAACACAAAATCTTTCTTCATCCCGAAGAAACAGGGAGGAGGAAAAATTTCTGCCTTTAGTAGTTTCTATAATGTTTTTTCATGGGTTGTGCTTCTTAATAGACGATTGTTTCTAAATGCATACTTCCACAATACTTTCTGTAGTAATTTCCAATCGATGTTGAAAGTCCTCCCAAGTACGAAGCGCATTTTGGATATCTATGGTTAGAGTTGTGAGACTCGACAAATTATTCACTTTTTGGTGTATGTCGATGTTAAAAATGTTGCTCATGTCGGGTCCCAGAAGTTGTGCTTTTTCTTCAGCAGTATCAAGTAATATTTTCATATGAGGGATAATATTATCGAGACTAACTAGGCTTGGTCTGGCTTGGCTAATCCATTGATGTTCTTGTTTCTCCACTTTTTCTAACTTTTCTATTTCTATCACTAGCTGGTCCTAAATTGTTTTCTCTGTTGCTTCCGTGCTCACTTGTCGGTCCTGCAGTGAACTAATGAGCTCATGAGTATCCCGTACCTGCTAAAACACTTGGCCATAGTAGGTGAATGAATTTCTCAAGACTTCGTCTGTTACATTGGACTCAGTGATATGCTCTCTTAGCACGGTGTAGGATGCTAAAAATGTTGTATACTGACTTCTCAATAATATAGTAGTTTCTTCTACCTGTTCTTCTCTCCTTTCATGTAGTCGCATCTGAAATTTCGACACGACATTTTCAAACAGTTGATATGCTTTATCCAATGGTCTGTTGGTGTCGACCCCTTCCAGGATTGAAATGAAATTCCTTGCTAGATTTTCACATTTTGTCAGGAATTCAGTCTGCTCTGTCTTTAATTTTTCTATTTGTTCTTTTATTTTCTCTCTTCTTATTCTTGACTCCTTATTGATGGCATCCACTAGTCACTCTAGCTCCTTTTCTCTTATCTTTTGCGTGTCACCTGCTGTTGTAGATCCTAACTAAGCCAGGTGGATAACTGATGGTATCTGATGCTGAGCCAACTGTAGTTGTTTTTATGTTCCTTTTCTTTTTTCTTTCTTTCTTTTATGTCTTTTCTTCTTCATCGCTCCTGTTCTCTATTTTATACTTCGGTTTCTTCTGTCGGTGCAGGTATGTTCAGTGTTTGTCATGTAGTGTTGCTAGGTATAGTAGGGTTTATTAATTGGGTTTCTAGTGGTAGAACGATATATGATGTTTGTAATGGTAGTGTAGGTGAAGGGAGAGGCGGTGGTTGCTCAGAGGATGATGGTAGAAGGCTTGGGATGGAATATGTCAGTAGAGGATTTTCAATAATTTCTGGGGCTTCGACAAATTACATATTTTCGACCATTTTCTTGGCTTTGGGTTGTTGATTTGACTTGGTCGAGTATGACAAGTTCTTCTGAAATGGCTCCTTCGTCTTCTTCACTGGTCAGGTGAGGGATTGGGGGGGTTTCAATGGATTGTGAGATAAATGAGGAGATTTGTTGTGCTAAAATATCAACAGTTTTGTCTAGGTTTCTTTGGAAAGTGGATTTGATGTGTCCCACGATTTGTGGTTTGGGTGCAGAGCTTTGTGGTTGCTCAGGGATTTAGGGAATGGCTAGAATCTGTTATGGGGTGCCTGAAGCAATAACTGATATTGTTATCATTAGTTGCTAAACAATAGGAAAAATAGATGGGATTTGGTGAATGAAACTTGAAGATCAATATCTTTATCGACTCTAGTACAGAGGTTTTCAGGTAGTTCTTGAAGATACGGGTTTACGACAGTTGTCGGTGTAGTGGAGGTCGAAGTCGGTAAACCTTATTCGACTATTTGAACTAATGTTGGAGGTGGTGGGGTGGAAGTGAGGTCGATTGGGTCGACATCAAGTGGACTAGTAGTTTTTGCTTTCTTTGCTTCTTCTGCGATGAACTTTTTGAATTCTTCCTCGACTGATATTATGTTTTTAGTAGTGTCCTCTAGAATTTGTGCAACTCTAGCATGTATCTCATCTTCATCATCTGACTATTCTAGAATTAAAAGCCTGTGCTTCCCCTTTCCTTTTACCAGATTCTTCCTCTTCTCTCGAGCCTTAGACAACTCAACTAGCTTATGGATGTTTTCTTTTGTCATTGCGTATTCAGGAAGAAGGTTGTCGAATTGGGTCTCTTCATCTGTCTGTACTACTTCTTCATCCCGTTGTTGTGTTGGTGGTATTATAACAACTTCTAGAGTGTTAACTTATTCTGTAGGAGTATCATCCAGAGTAAAAGTACTGATATGAAGTCATATTTCATAGTCATCTTCTCTTTCCTGGTCAGTCAAAGGTTCGACGACAGGTTGATCGGCCTTCTTTGCGATTGGTGGTATGTCTAACTTGGTGTTAGTATGTCAAGTTAGCTATGCAAAGATGTCTTTGAATGATGGGTAAATTTCGAGGGGTTCAACCTTTCTTCCAACCCCCTACAATTACCATACTGAAGTGTGGTCTAATTCTAATTGAATGTGTGTAGTCGGCGACAGACATCATCAGATATTCCGTGGTACCTTCCATCTGGATGTTTTTATTTTTAGATTTTGGAACCAAGTATCCAACTAGATATTGGCTTGCTTTAATTCCCGACGATTTTGTTCGATTCATTGAAGTCTTGATCTCTGACTAGTCGAAGATGGTACATTGCAATCCATATGATTAAGGAAGGAAATTTAATTGGTGTGCCCTCCTCTTGACATTTTGCGCAAGTGGTTTTGATCATTTATGCTAGGTTCTCTGCCCAGCAATAAACTTTCCCTTTTTCTGTGACATTTAAGACGGATTTCAACATGTCTAATTTTAAGTTAGAACCCCACCCTGTGCTTTTTAGTCCTGCAAAAACAATATTTGCCACTCTCTTGGTTGTTGTATACTAAATTTGGCTAATTATTAATCCCCTTAAATTCTTTCCTCCTGGTGTTCCTATTAGCTTTT
Organism: Pseudotsuga menziesii; assembly: GCA_001517045.1. NCBI lineage: Eukaryota > Viridiplantae > Streptophyta > Pinopsida > Pinales > Pinaceae > Pseudotsuga > Pseudotsuga menziesii. The sequence goes on along the minus strand of LPNX010467623.1, from coordinate 509,493 downwards.
CAATTAATCCTAGGTTTGATCTCACATGTACTAGTTTGCCTTTGTTCGACAACTAGGTAATCCTGTAGATTACATCGCCATATATTTCGATAGGTCTATTGAAATATAGTTTTCCATTGTGGTATCGGCTAACAATGAGCTGTGCTATGATGTCCTTTGTTCCCACAAAACTTGCCATGAGAGGTGCATTAATGTAAGAGAGGATTGTGCTTGCTCTTACCTTTTGGGATTCCTCCGTCATTTTTCCATCTTTGTATGAACATTTATTGTTTTCCTTCTACAATCTTGCCCATGACATTTCTATAACTTTCGCTTTGTTGACATTATCCAGTCATTGTACCAATAGAGATGTAATTGTTTCTAACTCTTTCACTTTGCTTGTTGCAAATCCTGTATTTGTATTTTTAAGTGTCATTGTGTCGGTTGAATGCTCTGGTTCACACACAAATATCTTGGTCTCATGTGTTTGGTAGCTCTAACTTTCTAGCACTTCGTGGAATGATGTTTGGTCTTCATCTAGTGTGGTATTTATAGCAGAAATAAGTGGAGCGGGTGGAGATATGGTAGATGGAGGTATTGATGGCGTATTTGACTGTGAAGGATGATATGTCGAAGTTTCTTTTAATGCACGCTAGTTTTGGCGATCCTTCTGTCGATTATCATGATGACTTGATTGGACCGTTTAGTCTTCTTTATGTCGGTGTGCCTCGTGATTGTGGAAACGTCGATGGAATGGGCGGTATTAATTGTGTTGATGATTATGATGTTGATAGTTATATCTATCAAAAGGTAATCTACTACTTCCTTCCTCTGAATTCATCCAAGGACCTGTCATTTTTCTTTTCTGTATTGTTTACTTTTTGTGTTTGATCTTTAGGTTTTTATAGTATTTGTTTTTTTTATTAAATTTTTAGTTTTCGTAGCATTTTAGTCGGGCACCATTAACAAGTTTCCGAAATACATTGCCTTGTAATGTTTTCAGTCGGACTAATCCATTAGCATTGATTTCTTCGACAATATATGGTCCCACCCACTCTATATGTAGTTTTTTCGGTTTTCTTTTTACTTGACTGTTATACAACAACACAAGATCTCCAACCGACAAGTTTTTATTTTTAATATTTCGATCATGCCAAGCTTTTTGTTGTTGTTTTTGGATCTCTTGGTGTTGTATTGCGATCAATCGATGTTCTTTGATTTTAAACAGTTGTATTATTCGTTCTTTCCTAGCCTCTTCGACATCAATGTGTAATATGTCAGCAATTATTGGTGTTTGTTGTCGAAAGTGCAAAAGAATGAATGCTTCCTATCCATAAACAAGTCGGAAGGGTGTTTGATATGTTGATCGTTTGTACGTCATTGTGTATGCCCATAGGACAACAAGAATTTTCTCGTTCCAATCATCTTTGTCGGTATTCCATATCTTCGTTAGGCCTCTAGTCAGAGTTTTGTTAAACACTTTGATTGTACCATTTGATTGAGGATGGTATGTTTTACTCCTTCTATGTTCAATTTTAAATTGTTCTATCAAACCTGCAATCATTTTTTTATTATAAAATGTGACCCCTGATCACTGATCAAGGCCAGTGGTCAATCGAATCTCGTAATAATATTTTCTTATATAAATTTTGTGACTACTTAACTAGAATAGGTTTCGACAAGTTCTACTTCTTCCACTTAGTGATGTATTACACTGCTGTTATAATATATCGTGCTCCTGTCCTTCTAACGGGTATTGGAAATGGTCCTATAAATTCTATCTCCCAAATTTCAAATGTTAAACTTGGGTTTACTGATATTAAAGGAATTTTGATACTTGGTAGAGGTCAACCTAGTCGTTGGCAACGATCACATTTACTTACAAATCTTCGACAGACGCGGTATCATGTCAACCACCATAATCCTGATTGTTGGATTTTCTTAGCAGTCGTGTCTAATTGAAAATTTCCTCTAGCTGGGCCATAATGTGCTTCATACATTATACTTTCTCTTTCATGATCTAGAACACATCGACAAAGTACCTCTTCTAACCCTAGTTTATAGAGGAACCCGTTTATTATGCTATAAGGTGCAACTTTCATTACTAATATTTTATTCTTTTTATCACTCATTCCTTTTGCTGCTTATCCATTTTCTAAGAATTGGGTTATTTCTGCTAGTTCGAAAGGTATAGCTTCTATTCTGAATAGATGTGCATCTCGTAGGTCATCTTCTACTCCAGTCGGTTCTTCCCCTGTGTTGATTCTCGATAAGTGGTCGGGTCCGACATTTGCTTTCCTCGATCGAACTATGACTTCGAACTCAAATTCTTGAAATAACAATAACCAACGACAAATTATACCATGATGTAATTTTGTAAAGGTTTATTAACTAAGTATTTTAATGCTTATTGATTTGTGAAAAACACAAAGGGATTAGCTAGCAAGTAGTGCTGATACCTTTGAAGTGCGAAGACCATTCCTATTGCTTCCCTTTCGGTCGTTGAGTGATTACGTACAACTTTATTTAGTTTTTCGCTATTGTATACAATCATATAATCCATTATGTCATCTCCCGGTTGTGTCAATATCGCACTGATTGCTATACCGGATGCGTCAATATGTACATGGAATTTTAATTTTACCAACCAATTCGAAAAATCGTAGAATAGGTGCTTTGACTAGTTTTTCTTTAAAATGTCAAATGATGCATCACATTCTTTAGTCCATTCATATTCTTGATTCTCTTTTAATAATTCTTCTAAGGGATATGTCATGTCTGAATAGTGTCTAATAAATTTCCTGTAATACCCTGTATGCCCCAGTAAGATTCTAACTTGTTTTGAATGAACTGGCAGTTTTAAGTCGAGAATGATTTTGATTTTAGCAAAGTCGACCTTGATACCTTCTTTACATATAATGTATCCTAGTATAATTCCTATAGAAGTTACAAAGTACATTTTTTTATATTAAGGGATAATTGAATTTGTCGACACATTTCTAACATTAACCTTAGCCATTTGCAGTGATCTTTTAACATAGAGTAAATTGTCCATTCGTTGAAATAAACAACCATTGTTAAGTAGATATATTCTTGAAATTCTTTAACCACTATTCGTGAAAACACAGCTGTTGCATTTTTCAAGCCAAATGGCATGACTTTGTAGGTGAAGGAACCAAATTCACATACAAACATTGTTTTCTTTTGGTCTTCCTTGGTGATTGGTACTTGATTATAACTAGAGAAACCATCTATAAATCAGTAACATTCGTGTCCTCCAACTTCATTGAGAATTTCATCTGCAAAAGGAGTCAGAAATGGGTCCATAAGAGTGACTTTGTTGAATTCACGGAAATCTACACAAATTCTTAGTCGTGTCGGGTCATGCTTCTTTGGTTGCACAACAATTGGACTTGCCCATTCTGACTGGTCAATAGGGTAGCTAATTCCGGACGCTAACATATTGTCAATTTCTTTCTTCACTATTTCTTTATACTTATGAGCAAGTTTACATGGCCATTTCTTTATGGGTCTTGCATCAGGTTTTATGTTGATCTTCATTTCTCCCATTTTTTGAACTAATCCTTTAAGATCCTTATAATCTCGATTGAAGACGTCTTGAAATTCTTTTAGCAAGTTGACGATTTATGTTGTCTGTTCTTCATTCCAGTAATCTTTGATTTTTGCAATTTTAGGTCTATCATCGTTAGAGATGTTGACTTCTTTTGTTTTAATTTTGCGTCCATCCAGTCTGATGCCTTGCTCTCATTAATTTTTTGACTTCCTTCTTTAAATTGTGAAAATGCTACTGGGAAGTCTTCTGTTGTCATCCATTCAGGTTCTTCTTTTTCTGTCGATTTAACTTTTAGTATTGTTTTGATCGGTTTCGTCATTTCAGGGTGGTCAGACTTCCATTGAAAACTTTTTCCACTTGTATGTTCGGTTTCTAGTCGAAGTCTTGTCGATTGTGGTACTTTAGTTGACCGAATATTACAACATGAGGCATTCAGTCGGTTGTGAGTTCCTGTCGAACTACTACTAACAGTCAGTTTTATAAATGTTTATATTTGTTTCGCAGCTTCGATTTGTTGGTCATCTTCAGGTATAAATTTGAAGTCCTTGATGAAATTTTTTTAAGTTCATTCCATAAAAACGTTTCACCTCGTGCTTCTTCCATTTTGTACCATTTGTTTGGTAGATCATCTAATGTTGACGGGAATAGGTGCGGTCATATTCGTTCATCTTTATATCCAAGTTTCTTCCATTCTTTTTCACATCTGATTATGTGTTTTTCATGATCTCGACCTTGCGTAAATATTGGCATTTGTGCTTGATCTGTCAGCTTCTTTCCTCCAAATCTTTTGACAAAGTACGTTGAAGCTGTCGACCATGTTTGTAGTCTCGACTAGTGGGTATCCCACCACTGAGCAGCTTGTCCCGTAAATGTTTCGACTAGACTTTGGAGTCGGTCATGTTCACTTATATTTTTAGGTACTTGTTCAATGTGAAGGACTGGTGATTCCCACTCTTTATACCTAAGTGGCAGTCTACTTGATGTTTCTTTTTTCATTGGTGCTAGGGATGGATATTCCCTAACTTTTCTTTCAAATATTTTTGGAATTATAGACACAAAGAAACATTGACGTGTTTTCTTTTTCGGAATGGCTTGGATGGTCCAACATTCCCTTGCTTGTAGTTCATAATTTTCCATTTCCCAACCATATAATTTTGCATCTAAATTATAACCTACCGAATCTGGGTTTCCTAAGTGAAGCTCTCCATATATGTTTGGTTCAGCATAATCCTCATTATTTTGTATCTGGTACAGTTGTCGAACATCGACTTCTTTGTCTATAGGTTCCATCCATGGTTCACCTTGTGATGGATGAATAAGAACAATCACTTTTTGGCCCATTTCTTTTAAGTTGTATTCTCTCTCTTGTCCAGTGAAATTGATCCCTTCATCTTTTGACCCCATGGTCGGCCTACTAAGGCTGGAAAGGAACTAGATCCTTCCTTAGGGTTTATAATTTTGAAGTCGACTTTTGTAGTGATACCTTTTATAGTTGCACGTCGACATTCCTCTAAACACCAATGGGTTCAATTAGTCCTTGATCTGCTTCAAATATATGCCATGTTCGTTAAGTTGAGGTTTACCTAATTGTTCCCATGTGTCCTTGGTCATGATGTTTACCTGTGAGCCGAAGTCCATAACGACTTCTTGGACATGGTAAAATTCAATTTCCAGGTCGACTAGAGGGTCAACATCACTTTTATCTTTTTGATTCAAGCTACACATGTTTTTAGCTTACCTGTCTATATAACCAGGTGTACTCTTAAGATTGTACAATAAGTCAATAAATTTTGCAACATAATTGTCATTGTGTATTAAATTAATTAATTCTTGATATGTCTTCTGTCGAGCATCATCATTTACTTCTTGTGCAGCTAATTCTTGAAATATGTTCGTCGCATCATTATATAATCATCTTTATTCTTTACTTTACTTATTTTGGGATTATCCCTACCTGATTTTGTTCCTTGACGAGTGGCCATTTGTAAGCTTTTAGTTCTAACAACATCACATTTTTGCACACTAGACAAGACATCAACGTTTTTCTTATTATTGATCTTTTCAATCATGATGGGGTAATCCTCCAAAGAGTGATCGCCAACACCACAACTTGTACATAATTTAAGGTCGGTTCGATCCTTGGTTGTGAAGCACTATTAGTTTAATGCTTTGTATATTATCAAGAGCACTAGATTAAGGTGGGTGTAATTCCTAAAAAAATTGGGTTATGGACGTGAGTGCACCACCAATGGTGCATCTTGTAAATTTACATGATGTATTGTCCTGTCCGATGTGAGGAAACTACTTGAATGCACCCCACAATATTTTTTTTAAATGAGAAAAAAGGAAAATTTAAGCTAAATTCTAAATTTTAATATGTTACAAATGTAAATGAAGAGCTAACAACGAATTTACATACTCTCTTCCCGTCATAGAGGCATGGTTGCTATGTAGATAAAAATTGATATTATGGAATGATTTTACAAAATTCTAAAACCAGACAAATCCATTTAGGAATAAAAAAATTTGACAACACATTAGCATCGATGATAGAGTGGCCATATAAGGATGCTTCATACCAGTGTTGGTGTGTTGGATGCACTAAAATAAATGTAATAATGAATCATAATTAGGTAATCTTTTATTTATTTATTTTTCCCTGCACTTGGTAGAAATATGCACCAATGCATTATGTTTCAAGCACACCATGGATTTTAAATATAAATAAGGTCATGGTGCATGAGTTGTTTAGGATCCTTGATGTGTGTGTGGACAATTTAACACACAAGTTCGTATTTAAAAAAAACAAACTATTTATATTACTTAATGGCATTACCTATGAGTTATATGCACTAGTGTGCTTCTATGTTGTAGGTGCATATGTAGATCTATAAATTGATAAACATGGTCATGTGTCATGTATTCACACGCTTCGATGTGCTTCTATGCATTTAACCACATTGTTTAATTTTTTAAATTTAAAAAATAAATAAAAACTTATATTTATAACCAAAGGTCTAAGCCCGGGGAATCAATACATCATCTCTTCTTTGGTGCCTACATTGAACAAGTATTCTTTTGCTAGATCTAAATCAAAGCCGCAAGTCCCTTCATCTTAGAGTGGCTTATTCCTTCACTAGAAGATCAATTATATGGGATCTTTAGATCATAAACCAAGGCTTGCCTCAAATTTGGAATACCTTCCCCAAATATGTGTGTTTGGAAAGTTTGGACAACTAGAAATAAGGGAATATTTGACTAGATTTCAACCCTCTAGCTTGTGTTATCATCAATGCTAAGGATCTTTTATGTGATGGGTCTTCTAAGAAGGGGATTGTTTGGTCTCCCACAAGAGTCTCCAATATCTCTGGAAAATAAATGGGATGGGGATTTTCTTTTAGTAATCTCCCTTTAATCCAATTTCAGTTTGAGTCTGATTTCATCTACCCCCTTTTCGAAAACATATATGATACCCAGGGACTTTTAGAGATGGATAGCTCAACATTAGAGTTGTGTTCTCTTCTTTGATGGTGCCTTGAAAAGAAATCCAATGGCGGTAGGAGTGGGTGGGATTATTCTTGATCCCAAAGGAAATCAAGTCATTTTGTTTTCATGGGGCTTGGGAAAAGCCACCAACAATTTGGCAGAAAGATGCACTATGTTCATGGGCCTTGACTGTATTTTCTCTCTTGGAATTCAATACATTATGGTAATTTGGGATTATATCTTAATCATCTCCCAAGCTATAAAATGCACCCCTAGATGATTGGAACGTGGGAGGCTACAATCTTGAATTATAGATCTCATGAGGGGCATTAGAGAAGTTAATTTGGTGCACATCCGAAGGAACAATAATCTTGTAGCTAACCAATTAGCTAATCACTCCACAACACTTGACAAAGGGGTAATGATTCAAAATTGGGGCCATCCCCACATCTTGTGGTTCCCCCAAGAGTGGGCATAAAAGATGTTATATTTTCAAATTTTTGTAAATGTTATGTTTTTGTGTCTCTATACTTGGATAGTATGTAAGGGTTTATAGTAGCAAAATCCTTTTTGTTATTACTATAATAGTCATGGGGTTGCAAGTATATGCTAGATTGTTGAGAACAACTCCGTGGTTTTTTAAATTGAGCTATACTTTGGAAAACTTGTGTAACTATTTTGTTGTCTTCAATGACTTTTTAATATAAATTTACTCGCTTTGATTAAAAAAAAACAAATGTCTAAGCCTACTTTGATGCTTCTTGACTTACGTTGAACTGGTGTATTAAGTTATTCCTAGCGCATCATTAGGGCCGTGACAAAACTTAATATCAATGTGTAATTTTTTAGGGAGCATTGGTTTGTGTTGTTCCCATTAAACACATCATGTAGTTTTATAATTTTAAAAAATATAAATCCATATTTTGTTACCAAATCTTTTGACCTAACTTAGTGCGTTGTGCATTGTAACACCCTAATGCATGTTTTAGACATATTAGAGAGAGTTTGATTACAATTAAAATAAACTAAGCCTTGTTTCATGTATTGGGTATAAAGACATTCGGTGCATGTTATTATTTAACACACGCCCGATGCTCCAAACTTGGAATAACATGGGCACATTAGTTCAACTTAGGAGCACAAAATAAAAAGATGTTAAAACTTTTGGTTGCTTGCCTCTGCTATAAATGAAAAAATGAGACATTTTTTAGGGAGGTTCCATTGAAAGGTGTTTTCTTTGTAGTGACTCAATTTTCAATCTCTTGTCTTTCCAACTCTAACTTATGTTCAACCTACAGGTAAATTAAGGTTGATTACAAGTATGGATTACTTTGCATCATGCCTTATTTAATGATAGCGAAAAAGTAATTTCCTTTATTAGAAATGCATACTTGCTTCATGAATGATACACATGTGATCAAAGCCGTCTTACATGCCTTCACTTGTCAAATAGCTACATTGCTCCATTCCATAATTAAATCATAAAATAAAAAGTAGAACATATTTTTAAGAGCATTAGTTGAAATAAAAACACATATTCCTCACATACTTTGTGATAAACCCTTTTCTATCTTGTTGTCAAGTCTTATGTGTTGCATGTGTTCCTTCTTGGATAATTTCTTTCAAAATCAAAATAGATCAAAAGTCAATATTTTCTTTTACTTTCTTTTGCATCAATAAGTCTTTAAAAATTACATATTTCGTTGATTACATACTTTTGTTGCTTTCTATTGTTGGATTAATTCTTGGCGGTTGCAGTTGTCCATATCTTTTTGGCCATATCCTTGTACACTTTTTTGGACATTCCTCTCATACATTATAAAAATCCTCACATTTATTACCATAATTGCGGTGGAAATAATATATTATATGTAAAATGTTTTTGTTTATTTTTTTTACTTCATTTTTTATTATGATTGTTGATTAGCAATACAAGTTAAATATTACATTTACATTATAAATATATAGGCACAAATGATCTTTTCAGACCTTCTTTCTTGTTATTGTGCATGAATTTGTGAAGGTAAGTTTCAAATGTTTGTCAAACCTTCTTTCTTGTTGTTGTGTATGATTTTGTGAAAGCCACTTTTGGATGTTTGTTGAACCATGACATAAGAATACTTGAGTGAGTCATCATAATATGTTTTTCTTGGATTCCTTACTTTGGACTTGACTTTGAGTGCAAAGTACATGTACATGTCATTTGCAACAAGTCCCTCATCTCTTTATTAAACTATCCCCCCCTAGTATTAATTTCCAAGAATTCTATATAGTAACTTAAGGCTAACTCATCATGACTACCTTTTGTTTTCTTCATAAGAGGGCAATACAATTTCTCCTTGTTGGATCCCTCAAGGTCATTGTTGCAGTCTTGGATATGGCATGATTGTTATAATATATTATTAGAAAATTCAATAGATAATTTAATGCAAAAGTGTTCATCCCATTCAAGATGATCCGCTTTCCTTTGTTTGTAACATTTTCATGCAACTATGTTGCTCATCTCCTTTGAAGCTGTAAATCATTTAAATTATTTTCATATTTTTTCATTCACTGCACACATTAACCATTCATTCATTGTACACATTATCCACTTAATATCAACTAATTAAACTGCATTAATTTCAAATTGTATTGTTTGTCTTTTTTTTAATACTTTGTGACTAATTGTGAGGCTCCATTTGTGGTGAACTGTCTACAGGTAATTCATTTCAGTTTATTTTGTGCCATATTGTTAAACTATAAGAATTGTAAATGCTTCGACGAAAACAAAATATCAATGCTAAATCAATCTTTAAATACATACACCAAAAGTTTCAACTCTCTCTCTCTCTCTCTCTCTACTTGACATGACATTCTACCTTTCTTTGAATGGTGCATCAATGTGCTTGTCTAGAGAGCACATTAAATAGGCAACTCATTCTTTCCTTATAGGTTCACTAAAGAACTTGAACATTTTTCAAAAATTGGGCAAGTGGGTGCACCATGGCAATTTTGATGCGTTGGTGTGCAAAACATGTGGGAGGAACTCTACTAGGTATGGAAATATTTACACCCAATAGACAAAAGAAAGTGTATAGAATTGGAGGGTCCACTAAAATTGACAGTGCACACCAAAAAAAAGAGTTCAAACAAATATATACTATATTAAAAAAAAAAGTTGTACAACAAATCCCTTTTTTTTTGAACTTTTGTATGGTGGTTCACCATTTGTTAGAGGGATACTCCACCTGGTATTTCAACATGAGAATCAATATTACACTATCCACTCATTTACTCATCCATTACATAGGGGCTCAACAAGAGCAAACATGTCACTTATAAGAATTGAACCTAGGTGGGGAGGGTAACATTCATTCCTCCCAACCACCCAAACTACAACCAATGGACATTGTACAACAAATCCCTACCTATCCACCAAACAAACAAACAAACAAACAAACAAACAAACATTAGTTATAAAGATTGGACACATTTGATAATTATTCATTTTGTTTTAATTTATTCTTAAATAAATTCTTTGTATTTTATGATAACGAAATAATTGAAAACAAACAAGAGGAAAATAAAAATAGAATTTTTGTAAAAATATTCCACATCTAAGTATTTCCCTTCTATTGGAAATAAACATAGTGGTAGTGGTGAAATTAAAAGATGGTAGTGCTTCTCTTTTCTTTTACTTTCATTCATAGGGTGGTGTGCCTATCCTCTTGATGAACCAAAGTGCCTTATTATTTGAAGTGCATTGTTCAACTTGGGCTTCTTCATTTTCCCTAAATCCAACAATATGCCCAACACCATATGGCACACCATTTATGGTTCTTTGCCATAACAATGATGTACCATTTACTATGTGTTGATATAAAATATGCATGTCGAAAAACACAACATATCAAACGAAATTTCATTTGAATTATGAACTACCATGGTATACACTTTTGTACCATGTGCATTGGTGCACCATGAGTAGAATGGTGCATTGCAATACTTAAATGTGCATTGGTGCACCATGATTGAAATGGTGCATTGCAATACTTAAACAAAAACCTATGTAAACCCCCCCACAAACAACCTCTACTAAAAATCTCCATGATTGTGTAAGTTAAAATAAAATTCAATAATGTTATTTTCCTAGAAGTGGGGACTCTACTTAAACCAAGACTAGGCATCCTCACCATGGAATTCACCTAAACTATTGTATCTCCCAATGAACTAACAATGTCCATTTTTAAAATATTCCCAAGGATGGAGATGAACCTCTCCATTTGAGCTTTTATTCTTTTCATTATCTCGCAACGATCTCCATTTTTCTAGTCTCTTAAATGTCCACAAGGATGGAAGACCTCTCCATTTGACCCATATTTCTTGTTATATCTCCCAATGATCTATAAGTTGTGTGGACCCGTCTCTCAAAGATTTATTTCATGTAATTTCTTCAAATGACTTGCAAGTCTTTGCTTCTTATATGTTCCCAAGGATCAAGGTGGACCTCTTCATGAGAGCATCCAATTTCAACCATGTCCAACATTGACCTAAAACTACTAGTTCTCTTTTATAGGTCCCAAATTTTGTGTTGATCACATATAAGTCTCTATATCTATTTGCTATCCTATTTACTAAAACCATGCTTATTCAAGACTTTCAACCCCTTCATAGGTGCCAAATCCCAATCACTCTCTTAATTAATTGATGACTTAATGAACTCGTGCTTCCCTAGAGAGCTATGCCTAGTTATTTCTTTAATCCTTCTGGGAATCTGCAACTCACAAGTTTCTTTTGTTGTGTCCTTGCATTTCCCCATGCACACACTGTGTGCACCAAGGGCACCAAAAATGACTTCACTTAGATCTAGGCCTCCATTTCCTTCCTTTGAACCTTGTATCTCTTAACTCCTCAACTTTTAAAACCTATTTTATGTCCCCTTTTGCATGTCTCATACTAGGGTGTCTTTGGGATCCACATCCTTTATGTTTTTTGCCTCATTGGTTGCCCACCTCTTTGCACTTTTGCTTATTCAAACTTCTTTTGCTCAAGATTTCAAGCCATTGCTTTGCTTTAAATCCTAGAGCTACTTATGCTTGAGCAACTTAATTAGGTAAGTTTTTTTATGATATGTGCCGTAATACCTTTTTGGTTTGTGACACAACGTTCTCAACACTTAATGCAACATTATACACACCCTCTTTAGGCTCTGTTGCATTCCTTGCACTTGCACCCAACTCTTACTTATTTTCACATTTGCTTCCATTGACATTTCTATGACTTGCACCTGATCTTCAATTTGCCATTGATCCTACATCAATAATCGATCCACACGACACATAAGACAGATAACATACATTAGAACATGCCATCTCAACATCAAATTATTCGACTTGGTCAACATAGTCTTATAGTTGAATTGATTTATGTGCTCAACATTTATGTTCATCAAAGTTGGAGTCCACACCAACCCCATAAACAATCCACTAATTTCTAAGTATCACAAGATTAGTTTATTATCTCTTTCAATCACTATGCAACTCCCTTTTGATGGCAGTCCCATATATTTGATTATACAAATATGTATCAAATCGACTTGTAAATGGTTCTATTATATTGACATTGATATCTCAACTCACTAATCTCTCTAAAACTATTGCTCTAGTAAGAACAACAACAATTCCTACACATCAGATTCGATCACCTGTTATCTATAGCTCATTTATTTCACTTGTAATAAATGTATAGTTGAGCCAATTCCTCACATCTTGATCTAATATTTCTTTAGAGTTACTTGTCCTTTTATTTCCCATTTCCATTCTTTTATTAATGTGTTCTACCTAATTTATTTAAACAAATTTTTTGTTGGATCTATTATATGTTTAGAGTTGCCTCTTTTTTATATCCCATTTCCATTCTTGTATTAATGTGTTCTACGCTTTTACCCTAATGAAATGCATGTGTCAAGAACCTACAAAGTACTTCTCCTTAGTGCGAAGATGGTACCCAGGTTAAACTGACTGGTTACAATTTTAACAACAAAACTTGACAAGGACATCGAGTGAGGCCCACAACAATTACGGAGGTAGTCAACCAATGGACTTGACCCCATGACCTTCTACTTACAATTCATAACACTCAACCACTCGACTAACCCATTGGGCTAAATTTGTTTAAGTTATATTGGGACACTCTATATTTAGGTTTAATTACAAAGACAATATGGCAATACCTTCACCTATAGGAAAATCATTGTTGCTTTCTACTAGCCCACCTACATCAAGGATTGTTTGGTCGAGAAATTATTTAGGCTAACCCATTGGGTTAAATTTGTTTAAGATATATTGGGACACCCTATATTTAGGTTTAATTACAATGACAATATGACAATACCTTCATCTATGGGAAAACCATTGTTGCTTTCTACTAGCCCACCTACATCAAGCATTGTTTGGTCAAGTAATTATTTACTATAATCCTTTACATCATGACTAACTTAGTTATAGTACTTTCTATTGAGAATGCTTCAAAACGAATATTCCAAGATCCTTACTTCTACAAAATCTACAACCAACCCTTAAATGCGAGGTACTATTTGTTACTTTTATTCAAAGAGTTCGAAGTCGACTCGACTTAATAACCATCCCTTAAAGGCAAGGTATTATTTGTTACTTTTATTCAAAGAGTTTGAAGTCGACTCGACTTAATAACCATGGTGATTCTACCACCACTGACCACCTTTACAAGAGTCAACTAACTATTTTTATAAAATTTAAACATGTAATTAACTTAGTGAAGGTGAAGATCAATTTTAAAACTACTTTGTTAAATGATTCTCAAACCGTTTGATTCTTGCCCCATCCAACCCCCTCTTTCGTATCACAACGCCCATGGATGACTTGCACACAACGGCACTAGCTAGGACTGAATAACTAACTAATAGTGACAAAAGTACTCGGTATCCCTATGGCCTCCGAGTGTATATTGATTTATGTATTTATTTAAAAAATAAGTTGCTTGCAAATCAAGTCATTCAGTGTGAGCGAATAAGCAAGTGATCGAGACCCTGCAAGAATGAATGATATCCGCCATTCAAGGTGGAGACGAAGTCGAGGCTGAAGTCCAAGTGGGGGACCCAAACCCCACGTTGGTGTTGAAGAATGCATTGGAATAACCGTCGAACTCCAAGGCCATCCCACCATTCAAACCCGACACGCTCAGTGGTCAGGGATTTACGTTGGGTGCCCACATAGTTATCTTAGGTGGCTGAGAACTTCCCAGGAAACGGGGCCGCGTGCGTTTTCAAGGCTCGACACGTTGCAGGAATCGATCTCCTAACATTCCCCCACCCATCGCCGACCGACCGAAATAGCCTGAATTCGAACTCTTAGATCCAGAATTTCCATCTATCTATTCATCTGGGAAATTGATATCTCTTACTCCATCGGGCATCCCGCAAAATCCTCCTCATCTCTGCCTGGAGTTCATTGTGAGTTGCATGCGCTCCGCCATCCCGGCAAACACCTCTCCCCTCTTACAAAACCGTCCGCCTTTTGCCTGTGATAGCATTTTCCAGATTTGGAATCGATAATTTTTAGGGTTTTAATTGCGGCTTCAAAGATTCTAACGGGAGCGGCAGAAAAGAGTCCGTTGGTTGATTTTGGGGAAGATCTGGCGTCAATACCATCTTCAAGAACGAGGTATCTGAGTAGTTTTCAATACCATCTTCAAGAACGCGGTATCTGAGTAGTTTTATTTTTATTTGAGTTAATTTTCCTGTTCCTAGTGTCTATAAAAAAAATTTAGCCCGTAAAAAAGCAGAAAAGAGTTGTTGTTTCTTCCGGTGTTGAATTTAAAGTCTCAGGGTTTTTAGGGCTGTTGGCGGACTGTCAGGCTTAAGGGTTTTGGAAGACTCTGGGCCTGAGAAAGTATAGTTTTCTGCATTTTTGAAGGAATTTTCCAGTGTTTTGTCTATAGTGATCTGTAGAAAGCATGGCATCAGGCATTCCTCTCTGTTCGTTGGAAAACAAATTGGCTTATGGTACTTGGGATTCCAGTGTTTTTGTTTTAAATGAATTCATAAATCCAAAAATTGGGAACATGGAAGGTAGTAGAAATGGTATTCTGGTTGAAGAGGAGCAGGTTTTTGGTGATATTGATTTTGTTAGAGGTGGTGGTGAACACTGTCCTTTAAGTAATGGTGGTTGTGAGGGGGCAGGAGGTCCTAGCACTGCAGAGTCTGTTTTGTGGGATGATTGGGAGGATTTTAGATTTAGTGGTTCTGTTAAACAGAGCGGTGACTTATGTTCTTATAGTAATACCGATTTTCATATTGAAGGTCCTGATTTGAGGGGTAAATGGAACGACGGAGAGGATTTTGTGGTTGATTCCCTCGGGAGCAAGTTCCGTATTGATTGCACTACCATGCTACTTGCTGTTGCCGACTGGATGAATACTTTGCAGGTGGAACGTGAGAATTTTGAAGAGACTGCTTGTTACAGGGACATGTGTCCGGATTTGAAAAAAGGAAGGACGAATGAGGATCATGCAATGTTGCGAAAAAGCCAGTCGAGTGCAGGGTCAAATTATGATTGGTATACCCCCAAAACTTGTCCAGGTCAGCATAAAGGTACTTGGGAGTTGGTGCCTTTCCAAGAACCACCTAATCTGAATGAATTAATTCACTATGGAGATTATGAACCCATTTGTTGGGACGCCATTGAAACAACACGGGTTGAGCCTGGAGCTACTGCTTTTGATATGGTGTCTTGTTATGAAGATTACGAAGCAGTTAAGCAGGTTGAATTGCTTGACAAAATAGAATTAGTAGACCCGAGCTACAAGGGAGCTCATTTGACATCCTTGAAAGATGGTGCGTTATTGGGAGACTTCCAAGCTTTTGGTGAAGCAGGATTCCCCAGACAGCCGGAGGAAAGTAATGATAGACAGCAAGAGAGCCCTCCAAAAGATAGGGATGACACTGGTAACCTTCGATTGCAAGCTCCTTTAGGAGCTCTTTCTACTGTTTTGGGAGATCTACTCTCGAGACAGCTCGAGGAAACTAATGATAGATGGAAAGAGAGCCCTGCAAAAAACAGGGATGACACTGGTAACATTCGAGTGCAAGCTGCTTTAGGAGCTCTTTCCCTGCAAGCAGGATTCCCCAGACAGCCGGAGGAAAGTAATGACAGACAACAAGAGAGCCCTCCAAAAGATAGGGATGACACTGGTAACCTTCGATTGCAAGCTCCTTTAGGAGCTCTTTCTACTGCTTTGGGAGATCTACTCTCGAGACAGCTCGAGGAAACTAATGATAGATGGCAAGAGAGGCCTGCAAAAAACAGGGATGACACTGGTAACATTCGAGTGCAAGCTGCTTTAGGAGCTCTTTCCCTGCAAGCAGGATTCCCCAGACAGCCGGAGGAAAGTAATGATAGACAGCAAGAGAGCCCTCCAAAAGATAGGGATGACACTGGTAACCTTCGATTGCAAGCTCCTTTAGGAGCTCTTTCTACTGCTTTGGGAGATCTACTCTCGAGACAGCTCGAGGAAACTAATGATAGATGGCAAGAGAGCCCTGCAAAAAACAGGGATGACACTGGTAACATTCGAGTGCAAGCTGCTTTAGGAGATCTTTCTATAAAGACATCAGCTTATTATGATTCTTGCCAGATTGATCAGGGTGGAACTAAGACTGTTTTGGGAAGTATGGAAGGTTGCAGTGATGGAGAACTACAAAGAGGAGAACCCCATTTTGGGCTTCTTTTAACCCTTTCGTATTTGGACCTGCAAGATCTTATTTCAGTTGAAAAAGTTTGCAAGTTCTTGCATACTGCGGTGAAAGGTGAGCCTTTTCTGTGGCAAAATATACATGTGGAGCATCCTCTAAGCGAAAGGCTCACTGATGATGCCCTCTTAGGACTTGCTGCAAGGTCTCGAGGTCGTTTACGAAAGTTGAGTTTATTGGAGTGCCAGAAAATTACAGATGATGGGCTGAAGCAAGTACTGGACATCAGTCCAAATCTTACAAAGGTTAGTACCTGTGTTTTTTAGTTTTGATTTTAAGAAATTTCAGGGAGAGGAATTTGTTGTAACTTGTTACACTTTGCATATTAAGGGTATTTATTCTTTCTGATTATAGATTTCGTGGATTCTGGCATGATCAGTAGTGTCAGACAATTTTATTGAGCTATTGTAGTTGCGTGGGTTTAGGGAAACAGAATCGTGTTTCTTGTTTTCAAACTGGGTTACTGAATCGATGTATTTGCATGTGAATTTAATGCCTAGGCTCCTTTAAATACAAGATGGAAATACAATGATGAAAGGATAGAATTAAAAAAATATTATAAAGCTTATTTTTTGAAAGAAACATAGGTAGAATTGGTTAAAAAATGTTGAAACCTTTAAAGGAAGCACCGTTACAACTCTACCATTTGGTATTCCATATTCTTATGTGTTTGACCTTTCTCTTGCTTTCTTTTTTATTGTCTTCTATTCCTTTCAACAAAGAATACACACACTGTTGGTTGCTCCTCCGCTTGCCTGCTATATCTTAATTTTCATTAGATATCTGGAAACATGGGAAGATAATGCATTTCTATAAAATGATGTTGCATGGTAGGTACCTTGTAGATTGTTCTCGTGTTCAGTTTGTCCAATTTTTTCAAAACTATATTGTGCATTGATTGTTGACTTGTCATTTAGTTGTCATTGACTGTATGGTTCACTTGTTTATGGGCTTTGCAGTTATGTTTGCCGGGCTGCACAAGATTAACTGCAGATGGCATTGTAAGAAATGTCAGAGCACACAAAGAATGCAGTGTGACCGGATTGAAGCAGCTGAGAATTGGTGGTCTTTTTGGGATAACAAGAGAGCACCTTGACCAGTTGAATTACCTTTTGGATGGTGGTTTACAGCAGAGGTCCCAAACAGTAAAACCACGGTTTTATCCGAATGGTCGCTATCTTTCATATGATGATGACAGTACAATTGATATTGAAGCTTGCCCTATATGCGGGGATGCAAGGCTTGTTTATGATTGCACCAAAGAAAGTTGTCAAAATCAAACAGACCATACAGTGAGAGAGTGTCGGGCTTGTACATTTTGCATTGCTCGTTGTGATGTGTGTGGAAAGTGTATTGATGGTGAATATGAAGAAACATTTAATCTTGATATGCGATGTGTTGACTGTGTGCGAGCTTTTCAACCACCAAGAATCACTATCAGAAGAGTTTGCCTGTGATAATTTACTTAATACACATTATCAAAATTTCAGGTTTACTTTTGGCTCCATTGGTTTTGGGCCCAACATCGATTGTTTTGATACTGTCTCAGGAAGGTTTCCAAGATAAAGAAAACAAATAGTTATCTTTGTGTGTTTTGAGGTGTACATATTATTTTTCCTTGTATGTCAACCGAGGGTATATTGATGACAGTTCATATGAAGAAATGCTATCTCATATTTCATGAGAAGAAGCCAACAACAGTTTTGCCTGTGTGGGACTTTGGGGAATGTTGGTGGATAGTTTATACCCTGTGATATGTATTACAATGTTACATTCAATTCATGCTTTCAGGCCTTGTTCATGAGAAGACTACTAAGCAGTAAAGTGGCATGTGGCCTGCCTGTATATACTAGTAGACAATAGTTGTAAATTACCCACATTTATCAAATTCAAAAAAAGCTGTACAGGAAAATAACCTTCTTATGTGTCAAGAGAAAGAGAAGCAGTGTCTATCTGCAAATACTGTGGTGTGTTTGTTGGGCTGTGATATATTAGGCGGGCAATATCATAGAGCTGCCCTACTTGTCAGAGTAATGGAGTGGGGTCCATGGTAATATCAGGACTAATCACAGTCAGGAATCTGGCTTACTCATCAAGGTAATGGAGTGGGATATATGGAAATCTCAGTACCAAGAGCATATTACACTGGTGCAATGTGATGACTGGCTCCTGTTTTCTTGGCGCCACTAGAATAAATAAGGATGTACATAATTAGTCCATTCAGCAACAAACATCAAGTTTATTGTATGTCAAAAAGATCTCCATTTGTATTTTTATTGTAAAAATGTGAATTCTTTTGTACATATTTGGTGAGTCACCAAATTGAGCAATTGGCAAAAAATTGTGGCCATATCATGTTTTTGTTTGAGCCAGCTAGAATCTCATAGCCAGATATCTAATTTTTCCTCTTAGCTACCAAGATCTTATATTGGTTGCTACTCTGTCTTTCGAATCTTGAAAGTTTGGTGCTGGGATAAAGGAAATACAAGCTACTGTGAAAATGCTTGTAAAATGTGAACTTGCTTGGCATGCAGACAATAGTTTCTGCCGTTGGTTACAGCGATGCTGTGTTGGTTACTTGCTTGTCTTTAAAAAATTGGTGTCGGTGGTAGTGAAAGTACAAGCTTGCTCCAGAAATTAGTATATTTGTAAGGTGATATAAGTGGCACAAATTTTTTCTCAGAGTAAACTGAGAAAATGATTGTTGTAAATTTTGATATTTTATGGGGTTATTATAAGGCTAGAGAGAATTGTATGGTTAACTGTCTTGGGAGCAAGATGGATAAGGATGCTGATTGGATAAATTGTTTGGAGGCGGAACTTGAAGATTTTGACGAAGAGAGCCAAGATCTTATATTGGTTGCTAGTCTGTCTTTTGAATCTTGAAAGTTTGGTGCCGGGATAAAGGAATTACAAGCTACTGTGAAAATGCTTGTAAAATGTGAACTTGCTTGGCATGCAGACAATAGTTTCTCCCGTTGGTTACAGCGATGCTGTGTTAGTTACTTGCTTGTCTTTAAAAAATTGGTGTCGGTGGTAGTGAAGATACAAGCTTGCTTCAGAAATTAGTATATTTGTAAGGTGATATAAGTGGCACAGATTTTTTCTCAGAGTAAACTGAGAAAATGATTGTTGTAAATTTTGATATTTTGAGGGGTTATTGGAAGGCTAGAGAGAATTGTATTGTTAACTGTCTTGGGAGCAAGATGGACAAGGATGCTGACTGGATAAATTGTTTGGAGGCGGAACTTGAGGATTTTGATGAAGAGAATGCTTGTTTCAGGGAAATATATCAGGATGTGACGAAGGGGAAGGTGAATGAGGATAAATTAACATTCATAAAAAAAAAACGGTCGATTGTAGTGTTGAAGTGTGATGAGACTGCCATCAAAGGTGAAAACACGTCTGGTTGAGCATAAAGCTACTCCTGTTGATCTGGTTTCCTGCTATGAAAATCATGACCCTGTTAATCTGAATGGAGTATTAGATCATGATCCTGTTAATGTTAATATAGCCAAACCCGCTCTACAGGGGAACACTTTTGCCACCTTGAAAATCCCAAGCTACAATGAACTATCTTTGCATCTTGGAAAGCTCGTGAATTAACTGGAGGATACTAAGGTTTCTGGATAGTTAGATTTGTCAAGACAGTTGGAAGCAAGTAATGATCGATGGCAAGAGTGTCCCACAAAAGGTGGGATAACTCTAGGAATATTTGCTGCGAGGGGATATTTGATTTTGTTTCGAGGAATCTTCTCATAAGAAGAGTAGGTCATTATGATTCTTGCACAGGTCATTATGATTCTTGCCATGGTAATCAAGGAAAAGCCATGGCTGTGTTAGGAAGTGTGGAAGATTGCATGGTGCCAGGTGAACTATATGGAGGAGCGTTCACTGATACTCCTTTTTCACATTTTTATCTGAACCTGCAGATCTCCTCTGAGTTGAAATGCACTCCTTTTTTATTTTTTTTATCGGAGCCTGCAAGATCTTCTCAGAATTGAAAATGTTTGCACCTTACAAAGGTTGGTACCTGTCTCTGGTATGTGTTGTATTTGGCATTTTGAAGTTCAAGCATTCTGTCTTTCTGAATATAGATTGCATCCATCGTGGCAAAAGAAGGAATGCGAAATGGTTGTTTTCCGCTATTGTAGTTGTATCGATTTCATGAAACAGTATTCTGCTTTAAGAAATGTTCCCAAACTGGGATACTAAACGGAGGTATTTACAGATGGATTAATCTTGTAGGTCTCTTCAAATAAAATGTTATAAAATAGAAACTTGAGAATTTTTAGAAACTTCATTTGGGAAAGAAACACCGATAACCTTACAAAATAGGTGGTGGTCCAAGTCCCTCACCTGGTATATTTTGTTCCATATGTTTTTGCCCTTTCTCTCGTTTTCTCTTTATTTTTGTGTTTGATCTTTTTCAATGACATGCAAACTCTGCTTATCAACTTTCGCATCTCGAACATGAGGAACAGAGAGAATATATTGTGTGGTTAGTTCCGTGTCGATTCCACTGATATTTTATTCTTTGGTATTTGGTCAATATATTCTGTTTCAACCATACAGTGTATTTTGAGTGCTGATTTGTCTTTATATTTATTACATTTATTAGGGTTTATTTGTGTAATCTTACTGTCATCTTACTTTCACTCAAGGAAAGAGATCTGTTCTAGTAGTTTGTGTGCAACTTTTTTTTCTCTTGGTATCTCAGTGCCCTCCCACTTTGTTTATATGAGCTTTGCAGTTATGTCTGCGGTCTGTCAGGCTGCACAAGGTTAACTGCAGAAGGCATTGTCAAAATATGTCAGCACATAGAGCACCGCACACTCAGACCGAAGAAGTTGAAATACCTTTTGGATGGTGGTTTACAACAGAAGACTCAATTTGTTAAAACCAAGGTTTTATCCTAATGGTTACTATTCGTTGGTTTCACAGATTGATGACGGTACAATCAATATTTAAGCTTGTCCCAAATGCAGGAATGTAAGGCTTGTTTATGACTACACCATGGAAATTTGACAAAACAAAAAACATACAATCAAAGAGTTTTGTTTTGACCTTGTTAAAAGAAATCAATTACATAATGAAATCCTTAGCTTTTATTTTGTTTGCACATTTTTTTCGTTATTATGATAATGAAAGGGATATTGATAAACATTAAATATGAAGAAATGCTGTTTCAATTTGCACGAAAAGTATCTGACAAAGTTTTTCCGAGAGTTTTTAGGGGGAATATTGGCTGTTAGTTTGGGCCGTGTGATATGTATTAATAATAATTCGTGCTTTTGGCCCTTATTAATGAGAGCTTTACTGAACAGGAAAGCTGCATGTGGCCCAGCTGAATATTAGAGTTGCTAACAATTTGCTAATTGGTTACATTTATCAAGTCATTCATACTTAAAAAAAGCTGTATAGAAAGATACCGTTATAACGGGCCTAGATAAACATTGATTACAGAGGTGGCAAATGCTTTGGTCTATCATATTTTTAGGGGACATTATCAAGGCGATGCCTTATTAATGTAATGGAGTAGGATATATGGTGAATCTTATTTTTAAAATTTAATCACATCATCATTTTATGATGATTGCCTTCTGTTTTCTGTTCAACTAGAGAAAATAAGGTTGTCCATGATTGAGCTATTCAGCCCCAGGCAAGTGTAAAGTATTTCAAAAAGTCTCCCTTATGTGATTCTTTTGTACATATTCGTGTCCTCAAATTGAGCTATTAGCAAAAAAATGTGACCATATACTTTTGATTGTTCGAGCCAGCTAAAACGTCAGTCTTGTTCTCGCTATTAACTGCTAAGATGCTATATTAATTTCTGTCATTTTGACAGTCTGTGGTGCTAGGGTAAGGGAAAATACTAAAATAGGAGCTGCAATGAGAATGCTTCCAAGGGATGGACTTGCTTGATATGCAGATTTATATTGCAGATGCTTATTTGTTAGCCTGCTTTTAGATATATATTCATGATGAAATAATTGTAATAAGAAGAATAATTCAAGTAATGGTCAAGCTAGACACCAAATTTGACATCTTGTTTGTAATAAGAATAATTAAATTTTAAGGTAATGGTCATGCTAGATACCAAATTTGACTACTAAAGTTTATGGAAATGTGGGTACCCTATCCTCAAAATTAAACCTGTAACCTTCTAAGAAGAAATTCATATTCTAAGATAAAAAAAATTGACTTACTATTATTTCTGAAATTAAAGTAACAACTCAAATTTAAAGCAAATATTTGAACTTGAATTGTTCATAAGCTAATAGTAAGAATTCTTTCCACAAGCTCCATGTAAAACACATCTTTCGTTGACAATATTTATCACTTGACACTATTTGCGCATTTATAGCTTCTTTCTAGCGGTTGAGATTTTAATGTAACAGTCGTAAAACACATCTTTCGATAACATTATTTATCACTCGACACTATTGGCGCATTTATAGCTTCTTTCTAGCGGTCGAGATTTTAATGTAACTGTCGTTATAAAGTGAAACTTTCAGGAAAGCCTATAATTTTTAGAAAGTTCAATAAATTTTGATTTTGCATCAAAATGTCAAGAAACAATCTGCTAATGTATGACAAAAATAACGAATGTCAATTATAACTGAAACACCCTGAATGCCAGCTCCTTTAGCACACTTGAAGTCTAATATCAACTCACAAATCATCATCATGAAGCTAAATTATTAGTACAACTATATAATTTGTGGTAGGTGAATATTGATAGGCCACAAGTTAAATGCCACAAACTACTTGTTATCTGTCTCAGCTATTAGTTATCATATGTAAATTGAGATATCGTTTGATATAATTTTTTTATGATTGTTTATTTTGAATTTGGAACAAACCATAAAATAAATTTTGACAGTATACTTATCTCATCTTCCTGCAATCTCATCTTCCTGGAATCTAGGAAGATGACCCTTCCTCATCCACCTGAAATTGTAAAATTAAAAATATAAATACCTATGACATTATTATCAACCCACACATCTATCATATTCTTCATTGACTTCCCACCCCGTGGGATATGCTCTGATTTGGGTATGCTTTTCCACTGTGGAAAACTTGCCTAAGCAGCTGCCTGGTTTTTGCCTGCAACACCACTCTATATTGAACCCTGGAATAATATGCCTCTCGGTTTTCTGCCAATTAAGGTACTCTTCAGATTTGAATTTAATTATTCCAATGGTTTTATTGTGACCGTTAACAAGGAAACTCTTTTGCCATCCCGGAAAGGTGTTGAACGGAAAATTACAAGCTCCAGTGACAATGCTGGGAAGGTGTGGATTTGCTTGGTAGGAAGATAATAGTTTCTGCTGTTGGTTACTGAGATACTGTATTGGTTACTACAAACTAGTTATCTTTGTATACATTGGTGTAAGCAGCAAGGGAAATACAAATTAGTGAGAGAACTAAGAATATCTAAATGGTGGGATAAGTGGCTTAGAGATCTTTTTGAAATTCTTGGGCACTTTTTCTCGTTCCGAGCATAGTACTTAGTATAATAAAGGTGGTGTAGATTAAGCATGTTTGATCCTGTGGGAATCGAATTGGGGCTCTGCACAATGTTCTGAATCACTGGCAACGACCTGGTAACAATGTCACAATTGAGCTGATCCCTCGGGCTGTGAAAGAATTTGGAACATGTTGTCTCACCCTCAAGCACTTATAAGTTATGAGCAAGTCATCCTAGTCAGCCCATAAGGAAACATGTCACAATGTTCTGGATTATTAGGAACGACCTGGTAACAGTGTCACAATTGAGTTTACCCTCGGGCTATGAAAAAGAATTTGGAACATATTGTCCCACCCTCAAGCACTTATGAGCAAATAAGATTAATGGTACCTTACCATCCCAATAAGCCCATAAGAAAACATGTCACAAGTAAGATTTGGACCATGGTGAAGAGGATAACAAAATCTCCTCTTAACCACCTAGCTAGATTTAATTGACATATGTTTTGATTGCTCATCTTTTATCATAGTTAATTATCTTGATCTATCCTAGTTTTTATCTAGATGTTATTGAGTCATAATTTTGTCTGTTCAACATTGGAGGGCCATTATCACGGGTTCGTGTGGTTTAGCATTGTGGAATCTTCTGGGGCATAAAAGAGCAGGAAGAGTATCATTTATGGTCAAGTCTTCGATGCTTTATGAAAGATAACTTTTGAGAATTTTATTTACTTTCTCAAATTGTAGTTAACAGAATTCATTTCAATACTCATAATGTTTCACAATATATCTTCTTCTCCAAGAAGAAAAATATTAACAAGGATGGCACTGAGAAGATCCAATGCTGCAAGAAGTAAGAATCTGCTACGCAGAAATTCAGAATAGAAGTCATGGCCTCATAAATTCTTAGATAACCCTTCTGAAGTTACCATATCCTTTTGAATTTAAGCATTACAAGTATTAGATAACAAAAGCTTGAAATTACCAATCCCAGCTACCAAACCTGATGAAGGTAAAATGTTAGAATTGCAATGTCAAGGTACTGGTAAACTGTTATAATTGCAGTGTCAGGAGCTGCCAAAAATAAAAATTCAAAAATGAATCAAAAAAACTGCAAGTAGTTAGAATCTGTGTTATAACTTATCGGATCCACCACCCTTGTGTAGAATCCACAGATCCGATACTTGTCCGGATCGGATCGGATCTGCCTCGGATCCTACATGGAAACGGATCCCCTGCAGAAAGAAACGTATCCTGGTCGCATGAAATGGATCATGTGAAAAAATAAAAAAAATCCTGGAATTTCCCTAAACACCTAATGGCTAAAAGCGTAAACCCCATTCCTTTTCAAGGTCTGATCTATTCTTATGTCAAGATATGCTCTTGAACTTTAATATATCAATATCAAGGTCTGCTCTCAAATTTTTTATTTAATATATCAATATCAAGGTCTGCTCTCAAGGGCTGATCTATCTTTATGTACTATGTTGTTTCTCACTTCACCTACACTGTTATGTAGTCTTGCCATAACATTCAGAAAACCACTTTATTCCCTACTGATAGGGACATGTAGATGTGGCTCACAAAAACACTATTATGACCTGCTTAGCTAAAATGGTTTTTAAAATTATCAATATCACAACTTATCAAATGATCAGTTATGGTACATGAACTCTCTTTTTTTGGCTATAACTTATAGTTCTACTCTTGTGTTTCCTAATTGGTTTTGTTTCTTCATTCTATTTTTCTATTATTATAAAAATATAATAGAAAAATAAAAATATTTTTATATTTATTTATATTCGCAGTCCCCTGTATCTGGATCCTGGGTTTTAAAAAATCTAACGAATCTGTTTCTGGATCCAAATCCGTATCATCCTGGTAACTGAGGTTAGAATCCACATCTATGTTCAGTTGTATTTAAATGCTTATAATTAACAATTATAAGATTCCTTGTACTATACCCTTTCCCGTACCCACATTGGAAAACGTACCTGTAACTTGTTGTACCCTGTCGTTCATTGCAACGCCTTTACATACCCCGCTGTACACTGGGCAAATTTGGAGACGTAGCCCAATTTTAGGCATGTCAACGCTGATTTTAGCGTGAAAAATACGTATTTTTATAATAATTAACAAGCCCCGTTCACGTCCCATACCCTGTTTTGAAAAGTGGTGTACCTGTACCTGCGTAGCATGTACATCTCTATCATGGCAACTTAGCATCAATATTTTGGGTGAGACATAAAAACTTAGCATCAATATTTTGGGTGAGACAAAAAAACTCAGAAATCTTTTTTATTTTACTATATATTTATTATTAGAAATAAATGCAAAAGTTTGAGGAAAGGTTTTCAATGTAAAGGATTTTATTCCTTTCGGTATATGATAGATAAATTGAAGGCTTATAAATCTAGATTAGTTTTTATTATTATTATTATTATAACCTTTCTCCTGTATGTTACAAACCTCAACTTTCATTTCATTTTAGATTATACTTAGTTATCCCTATGAGTACTCTTAGTACTCGATAAATCTGGCGTTAAAATAAAATCTAAAATGACTCTTCTACTTTAATCCATGACTGTTTTATTCTAATCCATGTGAGGCAAATAGAGGGGAAGGTACTGCTATATAACTGTGAATTAGGGTTTCAGAGGGATGGGCACCATCATTTTTTGCTTTTTTGACCTTGAAAGTGCAACGGTGTGCTTGGGTTCACTGAAGGCCGGTCCAACACGAGAGCGGCTGATGGTAGTGAAACTCGTTTGAGTCCCTTCCAGTAAACCGCATTGGAGCTGTTCGTTTTCGTCTGGTCCGAAGATTTTGATAACTTTTTCTCAGGTTTCTGCAAGCATGCATGTATAATCTCAAGAGCCAAGGAAACCTCAATTGTAAGACATTCTTGTGCCTACTATTTTCTAGGAACATACTTCAATGTCAATTTTTCTAATTGCCCGAACAACTAAGACACATTAGAGTTTTACGACATCACTGGAGGATGAGGCTGTGGTGTTGGAGACTCATCCAATAGACATCTCCAGACCATCCACTTCATTGTTTCTGCTTTCAAGGGAACAATTCTCTTTCTGTCCATTCCGGGGTTCTTTCAGTGTTTATTCTCGGAGTGAAATTCAAGATAGCTCATGTGACCTGACAAATAAGTTGCACAGTTAAGCTAGGAAGAGCAATTTCTGTACCCACTGATATTCCAAACCATTATTTTTTTGTAAATAAAGATTCATGCAGCTTCTTGTTCTCATGCGTCTCTCCTATGAAGCAGGATGAGTTCTCCTTTTAGTGTACACTACCCATGTAGTTCCTCCTATTCGTGTTTTTTCTACAACATACATTATCTTTTGCATCAATGCTTTTCCTTTCTTATGTTCTATAGATCTATATTGGTTTTAGAGTAACTCATCCTGGAGATGACAGTTAGCCTTGCTATCAACATCTAACATGGACATGGCCTTGAAGATGCTGAAATGCCTCCATGAAGTCCTCATCTTTTGTGTACTCTTCCTTGTATGCATCATTGGTAAAAGGTTCCATGTGCATAAGAGTTCCCAAAGCTATAATCTTGGCTGTAGGTGGCCTTGAGAGTATGTCTGTCAACTTGTTTGTACTACCCTTCTTATACTTGATGATGAGATGGAATTATTGTAAGAATCCCATCCACTTATAATCTCTGGCCTGTTGTAACTTACTCTGGGCTTGCAAATCCTGCAGTGGATGATGATCAGTGTGAATGATGGTCTCCTTGCCCATCAGAGAGTGTTTCCACTTCTTAACAGCGCTTCCACTTCTTAACAGCTTGAACCGGGGCATAGAAATTTTTATCATAGGTAGGGTAGTTTAGGACTCCCCCATGAAATATTCAACATGATAACATAGTGACCTTACTCCTTGCATCAGAACCGTTTCCATGGCATACCGCCTTGCATCTGTCTCCAATTCAAAAGGCTTTTGCAAATTAGGCAATGCAAGGACTGGTGCTTGACTGATCTTTTGCTTGAGCTCTTCAAAGGCTTTCTATTGATTCTTCTCCCACTGGAATCCCTTGTTGTTAGTTGTTATGGCATGGAGGGGTGCAGCCATAGCCGAAAAGGAAGGTATGAACTTTCGAATGTATTGTGCTACCCCCAAAAAGCTCTTAACTTCAGTGACATTTGTAGGAGTAGGCCACTTAGTGATTGCCTCCATCTTTGCAAGATCAATCGAGTTCTCCTCCACCAATCACAAACCCCAAATACACCAAGGACTGTTGGGCTAATCACATTATTGAATTAGCCAACAACTAGTGCTTTTTCAGAGTCTCTAACACCTGCTTGAGATGTGAGATATTGCTTTCCCAGGTAGCACTATAAATCGGTATGTCATCTAGATATACTATAACAAATGAATCTAAGAAAGGGCATAATACATTCATCAAATGTATAAATGTAGCTGGTGCATTGCATAAACCAAATGGATTTACTAAACATTCATATAGACCTTGCCTAGTCTTGAAGGTGGTCTTCTAGGTGTCTTCTTCCTTCACTCACACTTGGTGGTATCCCGATTTGAGATCCAACTTGGTGAAGTACTTGGCATGCTGCAATTTGGTCGAATAGATCATTGATCCTAGGCAAAGGGTATCATTGTAGCTGGTGCATTGCATAAACCAAATGGATTTACTAAACATTCATATAGACCTTGCCTAGTCTTGAAGGTGGTCTTCTAGGTGTCTTCTTCCTTCACTCACACTTGGTGGTATCCCGATTTGAGATCCAACTTGGTGAAGTACTTGGCATGCTGCAATTTGGTCGAATAGATCATTGATCCTAGGCAAAGGGTATCAATTCTTGAGTGTGATCCTTGTTCAAGGCTCTATAGTCGATGCACATCTTTCAAATCCCATCCTTTTTGGGTACTATGATGATAGGTGATCCAGAAGGTGAGGTGCTTGGTTGGATCGTGCCTTGCTCCAACAACTATTGCAACTACTACTTCACTTCATCTGCTTCTATGACAGATAACCTATACAGTATGATGTTTAGCAATGGAAAATCTAGAAATTACTGTATCTAGGCTCCACCTCCCTCTGAGGCAGTGTTTTATGTTAAAGTTAGTGCAACTACGAGACCCATTCTTAGGGAGGATGGTACCCTAGTCAGTTAACTAGGGCAGTGTACGACCCTAGAAGGTACCCTAGGCCCCTCAACAGTCTCTTGGGGTTCTTGGTCTGGGACCAAGCAGGTTGATGCTATGGTAAAGTCCCTAACATATGGTTAGGGCCCCTATATGTCTCTAGGGCATTATGGTCTGGGACCAGACAGTTTCTTGGACACGATGTCCAAGCAGATTCTGCAGGTTGAGACAAAGACTTCTTGGTCTGGGACCAGGCAGATTCTTCGTCTGGTACCAAGCAATTCTTGTAGGAGCACTCCTAGTCACTTAACCAGGTGAACCTTGGTTAAGTTGACCAAGATAATGATGTGTGATGTCCTCCCTCCTAATTGGTTATTGCTAGGTTGTTTCTCAAGAGACTGACCACCCCTTGATGATGTCACCAACGCCTAACCCTTGGGAGCAGTATTGAGGACCAAAGGATCACACCATCTAGTTTGGATTTTCCCCTTATACAGTGATGATCAAATATATGAAACAATATACCTTGATAGAGAGAAAAGATTAAAGTCCTTTGTTTTGTTGGTCCTATAAATAAAAGGAGTTGTTTGTCCACCTTTTTGGTACACCTTGATCTTATGGGTATGAGGGGTGTCTTATTGTGACCTCGTTTGGTTGACTTATGGTCCTTTATCTTACTTGGTCCTAGCACTCTAATTGTGTGTACCTTTGGTATCATAACTTCTACTTTATAGTTTTTATTTTTTGACCATTGGTACACCATCCTAAGTCAATTTTATTTTATGGCTTTATTTTATAAAACCATTGGACCATTTTATTTTATAAGACCATTGGACCATTTCTTATGGTTTTATTTTTTACCATTTTATTTTTATATTTTACCATTGGACCATTGGTACCCTATCTTAAGGTTTGTCAAGTTTATAAATTTAAAAGATTGCATTTGAACTTGACATCTAAATCTGATTCTTTGTCGTCGTTCAAAGCTCGCTGCTTGCTTCATTTTGAGGGTACCTGCTCCAGTGTGACTGTGTCCTTCGCTCAACATGATTATGTCTCTTTTCTCTGTGACTGTGCTTCCATGCCCAACGTGACTGTGTCTCTTTCTTTAGCGTGTCTGTGCTTCCATGCCTAGTGTTGTTGAATTTTCAGCATTAGCATAAACTTTAAAAATTTGCAGATAAACATAAATAGATCAGCAGTGTAGTAGAAACACATTCAGCACATTAGCACACATGGACACAATATTTTTCACTGGGGAAACCTTCAAAGGACAAAAACCCCAAAAGCATTAATAGCTCATCTCGTAAATGAGATGGCTTAAGAAATTATTCAAAAAAGTTTCTCAAATCCAGATCTGGATTTTGACCACAGTAACTGTAAAATTCATCAGTAAAATTAAACTGATAATTTTACCCACAATTTCCAGAATTACAAAAAATTACCAATTTAGGGCTTTCTCAGAAAAACTGAGATTTTCTCTCTCCTGCCTGAAAATATCAGCCTGTCTGAAAACTGCCCAAAAATATCAGCGTGCTGAAACTGCCTGAAAATATCAGACTGTCTAAAAACTGCCTGAAAATAGCAGACTACTGAAAACTGCCCAAAAATATCAACGTGCTGAAAACTGCCCGAAAATATCAGACTGTCTGAAAATTGCCTGAAAATATCAGATTGCTGGAAACTGCCCAAAAATATCAGTGTGCTGAAAACTGCCCAAAAATATCAGACTGTCTGAAAACTATCTGAAAATATCAGACTGTCTGAAAACTGCCTGAAAATATCAGACTGCTGAAAACTGCCTGAAAATATCAGATCGCTGAAAACTGCCCAAAAATATCAGCGTGCTGAAAATTGCCCAAAAATATCAGCGTGCTGAAAATTGCCAAAAAAAAAATGGAATGCTGAAGAAAGCTGTGCAAAAATGCTGAAGATGGACTTTATATCAGACTGTCTGAAAACTGCCTGAAAATAGCAGACTGCTGAAAACTGCCCAAAAATATCAGCGTGCTGAAAACTGCCCGAAAATATCAGACTGTCTGAAAACTGCCTGAAAATATCAGATTGCTGGAAACTGCCCAAAAATATCAGTGTGCTGAAAACTGCCCAAAAATATCAGACTGTCTGAAAACTATCTGAAAATATCAGACTGTCTGAAAACTGCCTGAAAATATCAGATCGCTGAAAACTGCCTGAAAATATCAGATCGCTGAAAAACTGCCTGAAAATATCAGATCGCTGAAAACTGCCCAAAAATATCAGCGTGCTGAAAACTGCCCAAAAATATCAGCGTGCTGAAAATTGCCAAAAAAAAATGGAATGCTGAAGAAAGCTGTGCAAAAATGCTGAAGATGGACTTTGCTGATAAAACCCTAGTTGAGGGTTTGAACATAAGATAGTCTTCTTCTCCTGTGAGAGCAAAAGTGTGTGTAACAAATGAGAAGGCTTGATCTTTTTTTATAGCCTTTGTTCATCTCTAAGTGGACAAGATTAGGAAAAATAAAAATAATAATATTTTTTTTAATTTCACTTTCACTTTTACCAAAAAATGTACTTTTATTTTTTCTTTGACTTTTATTAGAAGTCCTTCTTTAATTAAGAAAAATAAAAATAATAATATTTTTATTATTTTCCTAATTTCACTTTCACGTTTACCAAAAAATGTACTTTTATTTTTTTTCTTTGACTTATATAAAAAGTCCTTTTAGGTGGACAAAATTAGGAAAGATAAAAATAATAATATTTTTATTCTTTTCCTAATTTCACTTTCACTATTACCAAAAAGGTACTTTTATTTTTTTCCTTTGACTTTTGACTTTGGCCTTTTACCAAGTACCCCTGTGGTCATTACCTGTGGTACATTTTTTTATTTTATTTCAAAAGTACATCATCATAAACCAAGAGAGTTATTAATGCTTTTATCTCACACACTGTGTGATACCTAGATCTGGTATCAGGGTAACTTAACCAAGGGTAGCTAATCCTTGGAGAAGCACACCAAGCCCATAGATCAAGGCTCAAAGTGCCACACACATGCCCGGACCCAGTCTAGGGCTTACAGTGTCTTCATTCTCCCAGAGAATGGCTACTCAGAACTAAGTTGAGTCTACCAGTCCCAGACTGGTCTACATCGTGGTCCCGAACTAGATGTCTACTCAACACAAGGTTGAGTCTACCCAGGGCAGATCTGGGTTTATATCATGGTCCCAGACCAGATATCTACCATTCAACAGAATGGTCACTCAACACTGGGTTTAGTCTTCACTGTGGTCCCGGACCAGGTGGTCCCATTCTCTGAAGAGAAGGGCTCTCGATGCTGCTCAGAAAATCAACACTCCCTCCCAGTGAGAGAGGCAGTCTTTGCCATACCAAGCTTGTCACGAAAGTACATGAACTTTGATGCTGTTAGAGGCTTGGTCAAGATATCTGCAATCTGTTCATTTGTACGAATGTACTGCAACTTCAGAGCACCTCTCTGCACTAGGTCTCTGATGAAATGATACCTCATTTCAATGTGTTTCGATCTGTCATGAAACAATGGATTCTCTGAAAGCTTTATGCAACTCTGATTATTGCAATGGATGATCGTTGAGTCAAGCTTTCCCTCGAACAGATCAGATAACAACTTTCTGAGCCAAACTGCTTCCTTGCAGGCATTGCTTGCAGCAATATACTCTGCCTCAGCTGTACTTTGAGCTATATGGAACCCTGCTTCCTGCTGGACCAAGAGATCATTGCTGATCCCATACTGAAGCAATAATCAGAGGTACTTTTTCGGTCGACTGCACTGCCAGCCCAATCTGAATCTGAAGATCCAGATAACAATACTCCACTGCTGGAAGTATACCTGAGCCCATAAGTGATAGTCCCTCGCACATATCTGAGTACATGTTTGGCGGCTACCAAGTGTATGTGCTTTAGATCTGACATGAACTGACTCAATGCATTCACTGTGTAGCAGATGTCTGGTCTCGTATGCACGAGATACATCAGGGAACCAATGAGCTGTCTATATAGAGTAGAGTCCACATTCTGTGAACTAGAGGCCGAGTCCCGCAACTTTGTCATGTTGGTAGTCATTGGTACGCTCATGG